>JASCZW010003745.1:0-136574 GCA_034211315.2 Aedes japonicus | reverse complement strand
TCAGTACTGTGTGTTGAAAATACTTGAACATGTTTTTACATAACCGTAGGAACGCAAAGAGAAAGTCAACGAAGAGAGTGTCCCTATGTTACTTAGGACTTAATGTTTTGTTCAGCTTGTAATGTTCACAGTATAAAACAACATCTTATGGTGGTAAGGATTAACTTTCTTTGCCGTTTGAGTTATCTATAAACTGTTCGCTAGCATTCATGATTATAGAGTTCAATGTCAACCTAAAAGTAGTCATTTTTTTATCGGGATCCACGAATAATACCGGAATAGAAAAAATAAAGAAAAAAGTAATAAAGAACCGGAATATAGAAATGAAAAAAAAACCTTCTTCAGAAGCAATGTTTTTTTTGCCGCACCAGCCGGCATTTCCGATATGTTTGCGATCAGATAAGTGCGCCATAACGCGATTGGTCGTGCTCGAATAAGCGGTTTTGGTGTTGCGATCATTGTGAAAAAGGGTATCAAATTCAACATCCTGCCCCATATCCGCACTGCTGTCATCGAGGCTTTTAGTGTGGAAGTGGAAACGTCGACCGGAACCAACCGGTTTATTGCTGCCTACTAGCCTCGGCAGTGTTCTAGCAGCAACGAATTAGCAATCCAGTTCAAAAACGATCTGACCGCTATCACTTGGACTAGATGCCGTTTCATCGTCGGAGAGGACCTGGACGCGTGTCATGAGGCCTAGCAAAACTACCAGCGAAATCAAAACGAAAACGCTCAGCATTGCCTGTATACGATGGATTTTCGGGATAAACCGACTTTCATCTCTCCGGCGGGAAATTCTTCCTCGCTGGACTTTTTCCTATCAAACATCGGATTATCGAAGCCGGCGGTGCACAACGATCTCAGCTACGACCATTAACCAGCGATTGCTGAAGTCGGTGTCAACGTAATGACTGCTCTAAGGTGCATGCGTAAGGATTATCACCACGTCAACTGGATCCAGTTTGGGCGCTTGGTGGACAGAAACATTGACGAAAATCCAACGATCGACACCGGAGAGAACATCGACCGAGCGTTGGACGGCCTTCACCGAGCCTTAAAAGTGGCTGAAGAGGCATGCGTTAGACGAGTTCATGTTAGGGGTTAGTTAACTGCAATTGATTCCCACACTCAATTTTTGATTCGCTCGCGAAATGTTTGTAGACGCCAGCTACAGAAGACCGGGGATCTGAACAAATAATAATAAATAGCCGATCTGAAAGGCAGATTGCTTCCAGCATGGTCTCAATCTGAAACGATAGTTTCGAAAAAGTTGTTCAAGTTGATGACCGCTCCAGACCATTCTAAAGGCAGCCAAAGTGATGAAGATCCATACCAAACCTGTTGCTCCACTTGTTCCGACGAGTAATTAAAGCCAACGACCCCTCGTACAACTGTAACGTTGTGGAAGATAATGTGGGAGACAATGGATAATGTTGACATAACGTCAATAAGAAATCGTCATTATTAGTATTGAATTCGTCACCATTGTGTAAGAAGAGAAAGGAAGCACAATTGATCTTGTAAATAAAACCTTAACTTTACTATACCTAATTAGAATTAATGATTAAAAGTATTTACAGATTCTACCCTAAACTTAATTTCAAATCTATATTGAATTAGTGAATTACCGAGTATGAGACCGATTGTAAGTAGATCGATATTGAACTAAAATAAGATAAATAATAAAATATATTACAGCTTTGAGCTGTCGCATCATCAATCAGTCGACTTGCTTCAAGGAGCTCAGAAAGGAAAATTCCCGCAATATTCTCAAAGAATCGTTGTCAAGATGCAACGATCATTCGTCCGCCAGACCCGATCGAGAGCCAAAGCCACCCAGGATGCAGCTACTAACAGCAATAAATCTGGAGCCTGCGATTGTGCTATTAGTGATGATCCGGTCGCGACAGTGGATGATAGCTTCGAGCCTTCAGTGATCGATTTCGAGCACGGAAATCTGTGTGAGTGTGCGGAATGTGATCGACCTAACAACGCCGAGTTGTATATGGTCCAATGCGTAGGATGTAAGCGTTTGTATCATTTCTCGTGTGCAAAGGTTGACACGATAACGGTGCGCTCAAAAGACTTCTACTGTTCGCAGTGCACCTCTAAGGAGTCCCCACAAACTGCTTTTTCTACTGCTGGACGGTCCAGCGTTGCTAGTTCGCGGAGAGCTCAGATAGCCCGTGAACTAGAACGATTGGAGGAAGAAAGGCAAATACACGAGAAAGTGGAAGAGGAACGACTACGGATGGAAAAGCTGCTGGTCGATAAAGCAATGAAGGACAAACTGGAACGAGAAAAGGACTACATTGCTCGAAAGCATGAGCTACTCCTTCAACAGGACGACGAAGTATCTAGTACACGAAGTCGGCGTAGTAGTAGAAGTAGCATCCAAAAAGTGGAAGCGTGGGTTGGGAAGCATGTGATCAATCAACCCACTGGTAACAATCGAGACAACATGGCTGCAAACGTGAATCAGCCCGGAAACATCGTTCAAGCAACACCAACGCCTGTTGGTACGTCAACTCCGTTGATGAACAGCAGAATATCTGACATCGACGAGGATGTGAATTCTGTTCCTCGAACCACCGATAGTGTCACCATCGGGGAAAGTGCGGGGACGAATCAGATTCAGCAAAGGAACAACGCAATCCATCAAGCGATTTGATTCCTCCAAAAGTGCAATTAGTGAACACTCAACCTTATGCTCGCCTCCTGGAAGAGTCCGAGCTCGCACCGCTGCAGGTTGCAACTTATCCGATGTCAACCAGATCGGGAACAATTCGAAGATTCTTCCGAAGTTCATGCGGAATTCTCTCCATACGAAATTTGGCATCGTGAAACCAATGAGTTAAGGACGCAGCAATGTCTTGAGCCTCAACGACAGCATGATGCTGAACTCAAGCGTCATGAGCAGCGTGTACGTGAGCTGGAAGATCGTCTCAAACGTGTGGAAGTTCAGCGTGACCTGGAACGGCAGCGACTGTGTCAAATCGAAGATGGTTTAAAAAGGCAACGTGATCTAGTAACAAAACACCAGGAAGAGAATGATATGAGGCGCAAACAGAGATGGACCTCGTGAACAAGTTGAAGCAGTCAGATCAGCAACATACGGCGGAACGAGACCAATTGATGAAAGTTGAAGCCGCTTTGCACAAGCAGCTTGAAATGAGTCATCAACAGTACCGGACCCTAATGACGGCGAGACAGCAGGAACAAGCGGAAAGAGAAGAAGACGACGAAGATTTCGATCGCTGGAGCAACAACTGGCCGAACATCAAGAACTACTTCACCTACGAGAGCAGAACCGTCCAATTCGAGCAAACGGACTTACAACAGGTTCCACCAGTGGTATCCACACGTCAATGCTACACGCGAGTAATGATCGTACTGAATCGGAGCGAGGTGAAATAAATAACTGCAACATTCCGACACCAAATCCAAGTGTCGTTAGTTCGTTAGACAGATTAGGATCGCCTCGTACGTTTATTATACCACCAGAAATAGGACCTTCTTTTGTAAGACCACATGGTCAACCACAGTTCAATTCGTCAGGGCCTTATTATGTAGGACCACAGGGTGAGCCACAGTGCAATCCGTACAGCCTTCCGCATTTAAACCCTTTTCATCAGAATCAGTTCCCTACGGTACAATATGGTCCAACCCATCATCAACTAGCTGCTAGACAGGTAATTCCCAATGAACTTCCGGTTTTCTCTGGGGATCCAATCGACTGGCCACTTTTCATAAGTAGCTACAAGCATTCCAATCAAGCTTGTGGCTACTCGGACTCGGAAAATCTACTACGCTTGCAACGTTCCCTCAAAGGCGCAGCAAAGGAGTCGGTCAGTAGTTATCTTCTGCACCCGTCAACCGTGCCACAAATTCTTTCCACCCTTCAGACTTTGTATGGGAGCCCTGAACAGATCGTGCATAACATGGTTGCCAAAGTACGCGCGACTCCAGCGCCAAAGGCTGAAAAGTTGGAAACATTAGTTCAGTTTGGCTTAGTTGTCCAAAATTTATGCGGACATCTGAAAGCTGTCGGTATGGAAAACCACCTTTCCAATCCTTCTCCAGGAGCTCGTTGATAAGCTGCCAGCGAATATCAAATTTAATTGGGCGCTTTATCAAGAGAACCTTCCAATTGTTGACTTGAACGTTTTTGGTGAGTATATGGGAAAGGTGACATCTGCAACCAGCAGTGTTACAAACCTATGTATGACAGCAAAATATCCTAAGGAAGAAAAACCAAAATCAAAGGAAAAGGCATACGTGAACGCACACGCTACCTATGACCAGAGAAATTCAGACTTGTCCAGTAACCAATCCAAGAGCGAACAACGGGAGCTCCCAACAAGCCGCAAGAGCAAGGAAAGTGAAGGAGATAAACGGTGCATTACGTGTAAAGCAACGGACCACATTATAGCGAATTGTTCATCTTTCAAGAACCTGCCATTGGATGAACGTTGGAAAGTGGTGAAGGAAAATAAGCTGTGTCGCAGATGCCTCTTGTCGCACGCTCGTTGGCCTTGTGAAGGCGAAGTCTGCGGCGTCAAAGGCTGCCAGAAGCGCCATCATAAACTTCTGCATTATGAGCCCTCTTCAGTGCAATCCGTGGTTACCACCAACGCTACCGTCACCATCCATCGTCAGCCTGTTTCTTCGACGTTGTTCAAGATACTCCCGGTGACGTTGTACGGGAAGAATGGTTCCGTTGATACCTACGCGTTTCTGGACGATGGATCATCAGTCACCCTGGTAGAAAAAGCCATAGCAGACGAGCTTGGAGCTGAAGGAAAAGCACAATCCCTGTGCATCCAGTGGACCAGCGGGATCAACAAAAAGATTGCTAGCACACAACTGATGAAGCTGGGAATATCAGAACCTGGTTCTCACAAGCGGCTTTGTTTATCAGAAATATACACTGTTGAGAACCTGGGATTACCAGAGCAGTCGTTGGACTTTGAAAGTATGAAGGAGCAGTACAAGCATTTCCGGAACCTGCCAGTAAAGAGTTTCCAGAGGGCCATTCCTGGTTTGCTAATCGGATTAAACAATTCTCATCTCATGGCAACATCGAAGCTTCGTGAAGGAGAGGAACAGGAGCCAATCGCAGTGAAAACTCGTGTTGGATGGGTAGTGAGCGGAAACCTACGAGGGGGGTCTCATCAGTTCCAACACCGGCAGATGCACATGTGCGTAGAACCGGTAGAGCTGAACCTTCACGAATACGTACAAGAATTTTTCTCTGTGGAAAGTCTAGGAGTTTCTGTGGCACCGAATTTAGAAGGAAGTGAAGACCAGCGAGCTCGTAGAATCCTCGAAGAAACAACGGTGAGAACAACGAGTGGAAAGTACGAAACTGGACTTCTATGGAATCAAGATTACTTCAAATTCCCGGATAGCAAACCGATGGCCGAACGTCGACTAAAATGTCTTGAGAAGCGTCTTGAGAAGCATCCGCAACTCTACGAAAGCGTGAGACAACAAATAGCGGATTATCAGACAAAAGGTTACATCCATGTGGTAAAAGATGAGGAAATGGCTGAATTTGACCCACACCGTACTTAGTACCTTCCTCTCGGAGTAGTTCTAAACCCTAACAAACCGGGGAAAGTAAGGGTAATATGGGATGCAGCGGCAAAGGTAAACAGAGTGTCGTTAAACTCAATGTTGCTAAAAGGCCCTGATTTACTGACACCCCAGCTGTCTGTTACGTTCAAGTTCCGCCAAAGAGAGGTGGCATTCTCTGGCGATATCCAAGAAATGTTTTTGCAATTTGGAATCAGAAGAAAGGACCGTAGTGCGCTGTTGTTCATGTTCCGCAACTCGCCATCCCAACCTATGATTACTATGATATCCGACGTGGCGATCTTTGGAGCGACGTGTTCACCAGCTCAATCACAGTATGTTAAAAACTTGAATGCGGCGGAAAACGAGCAAGATCATCCAAGAGCGGCGGCAGCAATCAAGAACAGGCACTACGTTGACGATTACTTGGATAGTGTCAACACAGAGGAAGAGGCAATTGAACTTGCTTTGGAGGTTGCGGAGGTCCATAAAAAGGCTGGTTTTCACATTCGTAACTGGGTGTCAAATAGGCTCAAGGTTCTAGAAGCAATAGGAGAAGTCAATCCAGCTACTGTCAAGAATCTCTCGTTGAATAACCAAAGTGGATTTGAGCGCCTACTTGGAATATCTTGGCTGCCGATTGAAGATGTGTTCTGCTTTTCACTCAGGCTAAAAGAAGATCTTCAAGCACTGGTAGAAGGTGTGACCACACCAACCAAACGAATGATGCTGAGCTTTGTGATGAAAATCTATGACCCACTAGGGTTGGTAGGTTCGCTGATTGTCCAAGGGAAGATCCTTATTCAGGAAGTATGGAGAGCTAAGGTAGATTGGGATGAGCAGATACCGGAGGAAATTTTCAAGGCATGGAAACTTTGGTTGCAAGCTCTGCATGAATTGGACAGCGTAGAAGTTCCTCGTTGCTACTTTCCGGGGTATGATGTGAACAGTTATGATTCCCTAGAATTACACATGTTCGTTGACGGCAGTGCTCAAGCATATTCTGCCGTCGCTTACTTCCGTGTTAAGGACCGTGGGCAGATACGATGTGCTCTAGTTGCTTCAAAAACTAAAGTAGCCCCACTAAAGTTAACATCTATTCCGCGCTTGAAATTGCAGGCAGCAGTCCTCGGAGTACGTCTTCGCATAACCATCGAAGAAGGGCATTCCATCCAAGTGAAGCGCACATACTTTTGGAGTGACTCCAGTACGGTTATTTCGTGGATCAGATCGGACACTCGTCGATACCGACAGTACGTCGCATTTCGCGTCAACGAAATTCTAAACCTTTCGAAGATTGATGAATGGCGGTGGTTGGGAACGAAGATCAACGTCGCCGATGAGGCTACAAAATGGGGAAAAGGTCCGAACTGTAAACCAGATAGTCGTTGGATCCGTGGGCCAGCTTTCCTCTACGAAGAAGAGAGTAAATGGCCGAGCAGCGAATACGATAATCAACCAGAAGATACGAAGGAGGAGTTACGATCAGCGTATATTGGCAGCCATTTCCTAGTTGTTCCGATGATCGAAGTAGAACGGTTTTCCAAATACGAGCGTCTGTTGCGGAGCGTTGCTTACGTCTTCCACTTCCAGGAGAAGAGTTTGCGGCGAGTTAGAGGTTCGCTGTCTGGCGGAGCAGATTTGTTGAGCAGTGAGGAGTTGCAAAAAGCAGAGAGAACCCTGTGGCGACTTGCGCAATCGGATTGCTATCCAGACGAGGTAGCTATTCTAAAGCAGAACGTTCAATTGGCGCAAGAACGGAAGAAGGTGTTGCATGGAAGCAGTCCAATAGCAAAGCTGCCTCCTCTTCTAGACGAGCACGGAGTTCTACGGATGGATAGCCGCATCACAGCTGCCGACTACATCGCATACGACACCAAATACCCAATCATTCTACCGCGAGGTCATCGGATTACCAATCTACTTCTGGATTGGTATCACCGCAAATTCCGTCACGCAAACAATGAAACGATTGTGAATGAAGTACGACAGAGATTTCACATTGCAAAGTTGAAAACCCAAGTACGCTCTGCAGCGCTGCGATGCCAGTGGTGTCGTGTGTATAAATCGAAGCCCGTAGCACCAAAAATGAGCCAACTGCCTCAGATTCGGGTAACGCCGTTCCTGCGACCGTTCACGTTTGTAGGAATCGATTATTTCGGCCCTTACTTCGTTAAGGTTGGACGTAGTTCTGTCAAGCGATGGGTGGCGGTGTTTAGGTGTCTTACAGTTCGAGCAATACACCTAGAAATAGTCTTCAGTTTGACAACGGACTCGTGCAAGAAGGCCATTCGACGATTTGTCGCCTGCAAAGGAGCACCACAGGAAATTTATACGGACAACGGTACAAATTTTGTTGGCGCTAGTAGAGAACTAGAACGCGAGATACAGGAAATCAACGTTTCAATGAGTAGTACCTTCACGGATGCGAACACCAAATGGCGGTTCAACCCTCCCTCTGCCCCTCATATGGGTGGGTGTTGGTATGGTACGATCAGTGAAGACAGCATTGGGAGCATTGCCTACGTCGCGAAAGCTAGACGACGAGTCTTTCATGACATTGTTGTCCGAAGTAGTGCACATGGTTAACTCGCGGCCATTGACGTATATGCCACTGGATAACGAAGAGCGGGAGTCATTGACTCCGAATCATTTTCTCATGCTTAGTTCTAGTGGTGTTCGACAACTAATCAAGGCACCCGTGGACGAAAAGAAAGCTCTAATGAGAAGCTGGAGGCTCTTACAGCACATGTTGGATGCGTTTTGGCGTCGTTGGATCGTAGAATACCTGCCGAAGATCTCTCGGCGCACTAAATGGTTCAAAGATGTCGTGCCAATTGAGGAGAATGCGCTAGTTCTGATCGCAGACGAAGGAGTCCGAAACCGTTGGTTGCGTGGTCGTGTGATCCGCACCTATCCAGGCAAAGATGGTGTAGTGCGCCGGGCAGATGTGGAGACATCTAGTGGAGTTTTGCAAAGACCCGTTTGTAAACTTGCAGTTCTTAATGTTAGCCCTCAAGCCGGAGCAGGGACTCAAGAAGATGCTGAATTCGAAGAAGAGATTAGTGGAGATGGTGACGTCGAAGCAGTGTTCGAGCGACACGAGGGGGAGAATGTTCCGACGAGTAATTAAATCCAACGACCCCTCGTACAACTGTAACGTTGTGGAAGATAATGTGGGAGACAATGGATAATGTTGACATAACGTCAATAAGAAATCGTCATTATTAGTATTGAATTCGTCACCATTGTGTAAGAAGAGAGAGGAAGCACAATTGAGCTTGTAAATAAAACCTTAACTTTACTATACCTAATTAGAATTAATGATTAAAAGTATTTATAGATTCTACCCTAAACTTAATTTGAAATCTATATTGAATTAGTGAATTACCGAGTATGAGACCGATTGTAAGTAGATCGATATTGAACTAAAATAAGATAAATAATAAAATATATTACAGCTTTGAGCTGTCGCATCATCAATCAGTCGACTTGCTTCAAGGAGCGGTTGACGATTCGATTCTCATAACCCCACTCGAGAAAGCAAATGCGATTAGTGATCATATCGGCTTATCGCACTTGCTTGGCTCGAAAATCTAAAGTCCGCTCGAAGAACGGGTTGCGCAATGCGTCTACAATTTAGATGTCTCCCCTTGTTTCGTGCCTCTAGAAGACAGGATTACGCTGAAATATACCAAAAAAATTAAGACTCCCGGTTTTGATGGGGTTTTCAACTTAATTCTTAAAAAGCTTAGCAATAAAGCATACGCATTATTGAATGCTATCTTCAACAAATGCTTGGAACTGCACTATTTTCCGAGCATTTGGAAAGTAGCCAAAATCATACCAATCCGCATTTGGAAGATAGCCAAAATCATACCGATGGGTTCAGCAAGGGGCATTCCACCACTCACCAACTAGTAAGGGTGATGAATAACATTCGAAGTAACAAAGCTGTATTCAAGTCCACAGCCATGGCATTGTTAGACGTTGAAAAAGCGTTTGACAATTTCTGGCACGACGGGTTTGTATTCAAACTTTGTAACTTCAACTTCCCACCACATCTTGAGAAAATCACCCGTAACTACCTTCCGCAAAGGTCGTTTAGGATATCGTTGAAAGGTTGTCTTTCATACACGTTTTCAATCCCAGCAGCAGTGCCGCAGAAGCCTGGTGGGCCCCGTATTTTATAGCATATACATACACTTCCGACATTCCTCGTCTTGACGAAGGATACTTATTTTTCCTGTTCGCAGATGATACCGAAATTACTGTCAAGGGAAGGATGCCTCGTGAAATAACAAACAAACTTCAACGATGTCTTAACACCTTTGCTGATTATGCGAGGACATGGAAAATCAAGATCAATCAACCAAAACACAAACAATTATGTTTCTCCAAAGGCAGTCTGTTAAATTAAAACCAGCTCCCGCTTGTACTGTGGTTATTGATGACACAAGGGTTGAGTGGTCTGCCGAAGTTACGTATCTGGGATTGTTATTTGACGAAAAAATTCTCTTCAGATCGCATGTTGAGAAAACGTTAGCCAAGTGTTCCGCCTTAGTTAGGAGTTTATATCCGCTGATTAGTCGGAGATCCCGCCTCTCAAGGGTAAATAAATTGGCTGTCTACAAACAAATCATAGCACTAGCAAGTTTCTATGCAGCACCGGTGTGGGAATCATGAGCACAGACTCGTCGGAACAAATTGCAAGTCGCGCAGAACAGAACGCTGAGGATAATCCTTGATCGCCTATTTGACACCAGGACAGCTGACCTCCACTTGGAGGCGAACACTCCAAAAATAGATTTGAAAATTGCTGAAATTAGGAACAAATTTGTACAGAAATGCATCATATCAGATCATGATCTGATAAAAAAATTGTATATAATAGGTTAGTTAGTAGATTGGGTTCGTGTAGGATTGTAGAGGAGATTGGGTTAGTTGTAGGATGTATATTATATACATGTATAATATAATACATTGTATATAGCAGTTGTTAGGTAGTTATTTAATGTTTTTTCAGTTTCTCTCACAACAGAATACTAAAATACTATTATAAAATTTAAACAAAAGCACCAAAGCTGAAAAGAGAAATCTTTGTCATGAGATCATTGCACGAAGGCGTCATCAATGCAGCTTTGACAGTTCAGGAAGCTTGTTTACGTGGACTTTGAATATTTTCGGTGAGATCGGTTTGAGATTTTGTGCTCAGAATTTGTTGCGATTGAATTTAACTTGCCGGAAAACAGACACCAGTGCTTATTTTTACATCATTTCCTGAATCTAATCGTACAGAATCCGGAAAAAGCCAATGAAAAATTTCGTTTGAGCGGTCCAAATTCCAACACCTTGTAAACAAGCTCCCTGAAATGTCAAAAAAGTGAGGTTAATAGATTCGGTGCAAGGATCTATTGAAAATTCTATGCGTGGATCAACCAAATAAGAAGAAGTAAACATGAATTTATCATCATCATCGTAAGAATGTCGGAAATGATTGTCGATAACGATCCGCCGGGCCCGCTCAACGAATATTTTATTGTGACGTTAACCATGAGAAGCAATTATCTAAATTTTAAAATTTGAAATAAGCGAAAAGTCGCAGTTATGATCGTTTTCTAAAATATCCACTCCTAATTGATGAGACCAAGGAAATGAAAAAAAAACGCGGTTTGCTTTTCCATCCATTTTATTTGTTAAACACTAGGCAGGTTTTATACTTTACATAATTAAATTAAATCTTTATCAATCGAACCACAAATTTCTATCGTTAAAATTTACCAGTAAGCTTCCCACTAAAGCTTACTAAAGGTGTGATCTACATGTTAGTTTGCTGTTCTTCGGGATTCACGTGCAAAACTTTGACATTTGAGGTGATTTTTCTTGGTATTTTGCACCAAACAAACACGAGATTTAATCGTGAATTACTTTTTGGGTAAAATTTGTAGCTTATTCAACTTGATCAAATCATTGTCTTGTTCATAAGACTACAACTTCTCGCATTTTCATTTTTGGCGAGATGTAAGCAAACATAATTTATGTTTAGGATTATTCGTAGTATTAACCGGGTTTGCGCCGCATGGTTTTCGATCTTTGCAGAAGAAAATTAATAGAAATACAAACTCGGTTAGAATTTAGCAGAACTTCCAGCGATTTCCGCACTCGTTGCAGAGAACGAACGTCGTCATCGGTTCATCGGAGCTTCTTGTTTGCAGCTGATTGTAGGTACAGTTACGTTTCTTACATTTGCCGCACTTGAGAAGGTCGGTTTTGGTTCCCTGGTTAGTAGCCAGTTGAGCGTCGTTGATTGCTTCTTTAACGAAACGATCACGCAGGTTCTTCATCTCGTCGCTGGCCATCTCCTCGGAGGTCATTTTGGCGAGTCGTTGCGCGGTAATAGCACCGCAGACAAAGTTACCCTCAGCTAGGATTTTTCGGATCTTTCAAATTGGCCACCCGGGAACGCACCCGGTTCTTGTACTTCATGTCGGTGTTTTTGAACTCAGAATAAATTGCCTCTTCAAGCTCATCCGCTAATTCTTCCGGAGATTGACAGCCTTCTGGTTGGTCTCCATCGATCCGCAGAGAATTGGCCAACATCTCGCGGCACTTCAGGCGAACGGCATCGGTTGTGTTGCTCGACTGAGACGGGAAACTAGTTTGGGCTGGCTTTTTAGCTTCCTTTTCCTTTTCGGATTCCTTTTTGCTGTTGCTGTCCGATTTGGTGCTATTCTTGCTTGAGGACTTGCTCGATGACTTCGACGATTCCTTGGTTGATTCCTTCGAAGGTGGTGTCGCAGCTAGGAACCGTTTCCAACTTTTAATCAGTGACTTTGCCAAGCTAATGACCTCATCATCCTTGCTACACTTGCGCAGTTCGTTAACGGTCATACCAATACGCGTCTTTGTCAGTATGTCGAGATCAATATTCAAACGCTGCAGCTCGCGGAGCAGATCGAGCGCTTGCTCCTGGCCCTGAAACAAGAATGGATGATTATTTTATTTACCATTTTAATGAAATTTGTATTTTAGTCGCAGTCGATAAGCATGGGAGTGGACACTTAAATTACAAGTTTGAAGAACCGGGGTGTTTACGGTTTTCTCGGTTCTGATTGAAATACCATTTGTAGCATTTGCTCACAATCCGCTAGTTTAGCGCAAGAAGGCCTTTGTTTTATTTTCCAGCGCATGGTGGGGCAATAATAGCGCAAATCAATCCGATAGTTTATACCAACTATAAGAATGCTATTGGAGCCACTCCCAAAGTGTGATGGTTTTTTTTATTGAGAAAACAAAGTAATTTATAATAAAGCATCTCATGCCAATTTAGATCGGTTTACACCAATAGTACGGACAATGTTGGAGCCACTCACCAAATCGAATAGTGGTTTACTTGTTTCTAGATATATGGCCCAGTGAGTATTAGAACGAATAATATGGATCATAATTATTTATGATCCCCACCACCCGCCCACGACACCCGGTGAACCACCACATCTCACCGGGGAGCAGCTTTTTTGTTCTTCTTTGTTCACTCGATCACTCGTGCCACCGAACAATAGGTAACCGAAACAATTTGAAAACGCGATATGCCCGATAACAAAATATTGCGCAACAAACCCTCGACACAACCTTTCACAGCCGATGCCCGACGCAGGCTTTCTGTTTTTCGCAAACTGTCAGCTTCTACAACTACTCTCTAAAAACCATTTCACATCAGGAACAAGTGCTGTATCTCCAAATTAAAAAATGTCATAATTACCTCAAAGTTCTATTAAATTGCAACATTCAAACGATGTCGATGCCGATTACTATTCCCAACTGTGGGCGCAAATGGAATTTGGATTGCATATTTTCCGGTTCTGACGGGTAATTGATATTCGTTGTGGTTCATACAATCTGAGGTTTCGAAAACCATTTTTAAAAAGAAACTTTTTAACTTTAACTTTTAACTTTTTTTTTTTTATTTAATATCAAGGCAGAACGCTGGCATAATCTGCAGAATCTGGTTACGTTTGTTGTCGAACGTTTTGATTTTCGTTTGGAATTTATAGGTAGTCAATGTTAAGTTGTCTGGAAATCAACACTTTTGAGCCTAAATCTTAGCAAGACTGATTATAACACTAAATCGACAGAATATCAGCAACAGCACAACAACTACCATGCGATGAAGCGTTTAATGAATGTGACAATGTCATTAAACAAAACCTTTTACCATTAATTAAGCATTAAATGATGCGTTTTTGCATCATCTTTACAAAAACTTCGTTGCTAGATGAACAGCAAGAAAAAACTGGTGCTGTCCTGCTTAATCGTATTAAATCTGACGTTTACGGAGATTGAATAACGTTTAATGGTTCATAGAATTTTTGACGTTTAATTTTTCTTTTTTTGTTCACCACACATACATTACATTACAAACAGCTTAATTCCCCCATGTGTATGTGATTTCCGGAAAAAAAAATCAATATCTTTACCACAGAGAACAGACATACAAGCTCGAACTTTTTTCAGCAAACCGTTGAAAAAACAACGCCGCCTAGTCTAGGTTTCACCATCTAAAATTGACAGACTATCAAATTTCGAGGCGGGATAGTGGCGTCATCAACATACGCTTCACCAAAACTAACGGAAACAGTTCCTAGGAGGACCTCCCTTCGTACACATCGCTAAAATGGTTCTCGAAAACGAACCGACGGGTACACGAAAAGGCGTGCAAGTAGAAGGCGACCTGTGAACTCTCCGCAGACAACGAGGCTGGCGAGGTACAGCCATGGATCGAATACATTGGAGACAACTTATGTGTACAGCAGAGGCCACACCGGCCTTCATCTGATTGATAAGGTAGGTAAGGGACAAGTTGAGCACTCCCTTGGAGAATAACGAGCACATCACAAAGCATTAGAAATGACTGTGGTTTTGAATTATTATAATAGTCTAATGATGGAGAGTTTGGTCTTAGAATTCAGAGGACCTTGATAGGTATTTTCACTGACATTCCATCGTCGATAACTTTTTTTCAAAGATGACCTTAGAGATGGCACCTCAAAACAACCTAATGTCTTGAAATGGAAGGGTTAAACAAAGTCTATTTATTTTAAAAGGAAGATATTTCCTTGATGAAGTTTGTCAGAAGCAGGTAATTTCTCATCTCCATGCGAGCATCTAGGAGTGCAATGAACGGTAGTATCCGATCAGGCACATAACCCTTTACCAGGCTACCCAATGCCGGGTAGGCAAAGGGAAGGATCCCCACTTGACTGGTAAAAGGATATGCAACCGATCGTGCTCTTATACTACCTATTGCTTTGATCTGGTTACCTAACATGGGTGAGAACTTATCTCCTGCTGTTGGGTTTATTTTTAGCATGTATCGACTATTTCACACATTTATTCTTCTCGTCATACTATTACTTATAGATCTCGGAGAGGAACGACGGTGAGTGGTGCAAATACTGGTTCCTACCAGTATGAGTTAATGGATTCCCCCGTTTTTGACTTCCCCTCATTGTTTACAAAATCAGATACGTTTGTTTGAAAAAGTACTCAATATATAATTAATTTGACGGCATATCAAGCTGAACAATGCATTAGGTCCTAAGTAACATTGGGAGACTCTCTTCGTCGAATTTGCGTTTTTTGCGTTCCTAAGGCTATTTAAAAAAACATATTCATCATGTTCAACACAGTACTCAAATATAAAGAGTTATTAAGGATTCAATACGTCAAAAGTATGAACAAATCGTTCAATAGACAAGCTATTAACGAAAGAGAAAATGGACGAAGAGAAACTCTCAATGTTACTTTGAACCTAATGCATTGTTGCGCTTTGTATGTTGCGAGAAAAACTATTCAGGAAAGTCATTCCGAAAATTGGACTGTTTTGAATAATGGCATTCCGGGGAATAGATTTCCAGGAAATGTTATACTACCGTCCAGTGATAACCTTACTTGTAGACAGAATCGAGCAATAGAATTCCAATAATGCCGGGGAATGCATTTTAATCGAGGAGCTATTGTTTACTTAAGTAATGAACCAGCCTAAAGCTTGTAGGGTGGTGCACTTCTTCGACAATGGACTAATTCCCGTATTTTTTTTGTAATTACTCTGCAGATTTCGAATCAAACGTTTTGATATTTTAATAATGTATGAAGCTGGACATGAAATAAGTAAGTACAAAAATCAAGTCGTTTGGATTTACAACAGCCGTTAGTTGTGTCCCATGAGTACCTGCTCCTCACAAATGAACAACCCGAAGCTATTTTTGTAGTTGTATATAATATTCATATATAGGTGAAATTTTACTATTTAAGAAGTTTCACTTAATTTCAGAAAGGCCGAACTTAGAAGTTTTAATTAGGTATTCAGTGTGGTAGGCTTTTAGCTCAGGGTTAAAGAGCAGCTACAAAGCAACATCGTTTTTTGTAAAAAAAAAAGACATTTTTCGCATAGTCTATGATTGAACCCATCGCACAATTATACTAATGCAAGATTGGTACTGATATTTAAAGGATTCAATTAGTAACTGTGGAATGCTTTAGCTAATAGACATACACTAGTTTTCACTGGTGATTATAAGGTGGAGCGTTAACTGAAATAAGGCAGGGAAGAGCCATCAATAAAATGTAGGTGAACATATTGTCTACACCTTGAAATGCTCCAGCTGCAGGCATCATTGGCCGATTTATACATTGGTACCAGATTACAAACTCGGAAGGTCTTGAGCTTATAAGTCTTAAAATTGGTATGGTTTATGGAATTGCCATCTATGTCTTGATACCTAGTTGCAAAACTCGCATTCATGTTTCCGTTGATCAGCTGGTACTCTCTGTAAACGAGATATTCTTGTCAACGTTTTCCTGGTTGTAGATGACATTGGTGGGATGAATCTCGTCACGGAACAGTCCTAACTTTACCTGAATCACAGCAATGCATCTGTGTAAACTCAGTCAGCTTCAAATTCACTGGGCAAACACCGAACTACAGCACTTCAGACCCACACAATCAACCATCCATTACTGTACCGAAAATGATGCGCGCTCTTCTGCCAGCAAGGTATCGCACGAAAAATTATAAAAATTCCACCTTTACTCACCGTTCCATCGGACGAGGTCATCTTGCCGAGCTTCTTCTGAATTTTAAGCACTTCCTCCTCGACATTCATGCTGGTTCCGTGCAGGATTTGCCGGTCAAAATACGATCTGTAAACGCAAGATGCGAACTTTTGGAAACCTTTCGACGCCTTTTTGTGTGCGAGTGAAAAAATCACTGATCTCTCTCGTTATCGCACCCGGCCGACGATGCACGAAAAGTTGTTGTATGTCTCAGTTGTTCTAACGGCGGATACAGCAAAAGCGGTTGTTTGTCCTTCTTTTTCATGTAGCTCTTTCATATTTTCACCGACTCTGCCGGCTGTCAGGGGTGAACACAATCGGAAAAGCGATTAGGGATGCGTATTTTACTGCCAAGCATTATACATTAGGTGAGAAAAGCGTAAAACGAGGGACTGGGTCCACGATTAAACTATTTGATAACAATACCAGAAAATTGATAATATTTCTTACATTCGAAATATAGTTTTGACTTATAACTGTTTTCCGTTCGGCGGGTTGCAATGTTATTAATGAATAATAGCTATTTGTAACCACACATACTTCATACGTGTACACACAACCATAGTGCACTATATGTGGGCACAAATACTTTTCATTTATCACATACATTTGTATTTGTCTGATGGTTCTGTTTATGTGCGAATACATTAGCATTAAGGGTAATTTTCCATGGATTTTTCCCAATATTTTTTTTTCTTTTAAATTACATATCTCGAGTAATTTACGATTAGGGCCTAAACGCCAATTGTAAACAATGACTTTAAACGTTAATCTCTCACGAATCACGAGAATCCAGCTACTCCAAATGCTAAATCTAATATTCTTCTACCAGATGCTGCTTTCATTTCACGAGAGTGATGGAAGACTAAAGAGAAATCGACATTTGAAGTCATTGTTTACAAATGGCATTTAGGCCCTTAACATGAATTTCTCGAGATATGTTGTGAATACAACCTTAGCTCATCACGCGGCTTGGCCATTAGCTACACTCCCGCTTCACTTAACTCAATTTATGAGTACAATTGTATGCTATCTCTCAGGGGGTGAGTAACTCTGCCACGTTGTGTTTGTGTTGATCGTGTACGAATGTGTTTCTGGGGTGGCAGAAGGTGTTTTTATGTTTTCACAAACTACAATCGAAAATTTATGCTTATTGGCAACCATGCACGGTTCAGACGTTTAATACATGCTCACATATGCATCGTCTGAATAACATTTGTGTAAGCGAGAGGGAAACAAAAACATACAATCGATTCGTGTAAGAGGTGCCAGATATGAATTTATCTCTCATGTGGTGGCGAGTGTGTTTGAAGTGTGGCGGATTGTGTTTTTTATATAGACACTCAAGTAATAGACCGGACAACGTGAGTCTGGCACAGTTGATGTATCCAAAACAACTGTCAAATCGTATGGGAAATGCGAGGAAATGTTCGTTTTGGATACAACATGGCGGCACGTTGATCGGTCTATTACTTGAGTGTCTATAGTTTTTTAGGGTGGTAACACAAGGTGGTCGAGTGACTTACCACCTGCTATCTCTTTTTCTCTCACGGAAATGTTACTCAATTTTCGAAAAAAGTGGATCTACTCAAAAATTGAGTTGATCCACTTTTTAACGAAAATTGAGTAACATTTCCGTGAGAGAAAAAGAGATAGCGTACAATTGTACTCAATAATTGAGTAAACTGAAGCGGGAGTGTATGGTTGTTATTACCTATCTAGGACAGGACCTGTCAGCTCAAAATTCGACATAGTCTTCAGTGCATTCCAAACGTAACTGTCTTTGCGCATTTCTTATGCTTACGGAAAAGCTACCACTTCTATTATAAAGTGGAACAACTCAATTGATGAGTTGTTCCACTTTTCACTAAAACTGAGTTAACTTTTCCGTGAGAAATTGCGGACAGTAATACAATATGAAAGAGAGGCAGTTTTGAGCGTGTGTCAGCTGATTTTCTGATGACCTCTTATAAATTTATGATTGCTATGATACGGGGGTCGCTCCAATGTTGCCAGATATGTTTACACAGTAATCCCATTGAACATAAAGTAATTAATAAAATTTCTTTTGTCGTTCGGGAAATGAAGCTGTATCAAACTAAACGTTAATTGATAAGGTTTCATTGAATTTCATTGATGCTTACGCTGCAAATTCTGCTGTGGGAAGAAAGCTTGAGCAAGAGAATGTCTTCCTCGCATGCGTTCCCAATGGAGGCCTTCACCTACTCTCGGCGAACGATTGGATCTCTCGGAAACCGATGAAAACGGAGACCCGGATGTGACACGTCACTGCGACCATTTTTTTCGATTTACACTTCATTTCGAACTGATTTAAAATAATCCACTGCAAAAGTGAACTGTTATATCCGCATTTGCTCTACACACCAAATAATATTAACTGATTCCAGCAATAGTTTTTGCAGGAAACACATCAGCAAAACACTTGTTACTGATATACCAGCATATGTTAAACAAATAACAGAAACACAGCATCAATATTTACTGAATATCCTTCAGCATTCACATTTATGCTGTAAACCAGCATTCTCTTTGACATTTTGTGGAATTCAGTATTATATACCGAAAATCAGCAAATATTTTCTTACTGATTGTAAATCAGTAACTAATACTTACCGAAGACCAGTAAACTATTTTGCCTGTCAGTTTGATGGATTGCTGATAAAAACGAAAGAAGCTTTCGTGTCTCTTTGTTTTACAAATTGAGTTCTTAGCTTTAGATTTCACCGGAATGTTTTGCATCAGCTAAAAAGGTCAATTACGGTGCTTGGAGTACGAATGTAATACTGGGCAAGTTTACACATCTACATCCAAAAATACCCAAACGTAAGTAAAATAACAAAATGTGAATTTATGTATATTGATTGATGTTATTTCCTTCGGGACGCTAACTTCTCATTATTAGAGAAAAAATCCATCACGTGGTGCAAAATGCATCAACAAGGGCACACAAAAGATTGCGAATTTACTCGAAAAAATTGTTTTAATTTTTCACATCGATTGTAAAACATGGGCTTCTTTTACAACTAAAATAAATAAAAAGCTTAGTTTAATAAATGAAAAATAAGCCGAAAACGTGTTTTTTTTTATTTATAAAACAAAACATTAGCTGTGCTGTATGTTCAGCGAATGCTGTAATTTGTCGAAAATACAGCAAAAGTATTTGTCTTGATCTGTTGCTGGTTTATTCAGCCAATTGTGAGCAGGCTCAGTATAAGAGCTGTCACTTTTTTGAATATCAGTTTTGCTGGTTGATCAGCAATCTTGGTTTTGCTGTATGCATTGCTGAAATTACAGCACAAAAAAATCAGCAAAACTTTGCTGTTTTTCAGCAATAAAAATTTGGTGTGAGTTTTCACAAACGAAAAAAGTGAAAAAACAGTGACTACTAGCAACACCGCCAAACCAACAACAAACTGCCTGCTTGTAACATAACTCGACGGAGGCGGTAGAGGCGGTTGTCAAAGCGACCAATGAAAAACGGTCTTTTTTGACAGGTAAATGGTCTTGTTTTTGCACTATCAGCTGGCAGGTCCTGTCCTACACTGAGCCATCTTTGTCAATCAATGTTATATGTTAGTCATATAATATTGCACTATTGGAATTTCCTATAGGTTTTATCTTGCACCGAAAATGTCTTTTACGAGTTATATGCAACGCATATGGCATGGCTCTCGCGCGATCATCTAATTGTTATATGCAATAAATTTCATTTTAACAAACGGTTAGCGTGTATGGACATCATTTGCCAATACCATGAAAACAGATATTGCTCGTTTGGCAAAATATGTGCAAAATCAATTTGTTTTATATGCTGTTCATATGCTTTCGATTTGTACTTCATGTATCAATTATAATAGAGAGTCGATATTCAGAATAAAACAAAATGTTCTCGATAGTTGATTTACAAAATGCGTGTTTATTGGATTTATTTATACATCAAGTAATACATATCTTAACCAGTTTTATATATCATAGATAGTTGTCTTCTTCGTAAAAATCACACTTTTTTTCATATGCCGAAAGATGATCGTCAAGTGGACCACATTGCCTTAGTTGGTGTTTCCATAGCATCGCTAATATAATAATTATGTAAAACTTTACAAATAAAAGCATTTCTCTGGCACCACTCCACTATGGCATCATAGATTTTTTGCGAGTTCCAAACGAATCCTTCGCTTAAATTCGTCAACTGTAAAACTTCGTTCAATCTGGTCGATAGCTCTTTTATTCCAATGCTGCATTCAACTAACAAAAACAGTTTTATATTCAGTTTGTTTTAATAATTTGAAATAAGACACTTACCATTCATGAGATCAAAACAACTAAGTGGATACGGGTGATATGACATACACACATATAATTCCGCAATGAAATCGGGTCTGTCAAAGTTATGTGCAATGCATGTACCGAATATGTTATATGCACATAATTTCAGCGTGGAATAATGTGTTTAATTTTCATTTGAGCGATAGTACATCCGAACAGGTTCACGCATGATATGTAAAGGGATTCATTTGAAAAATATGTTCCAAGATAGGAGATGATTTCATATGCCATTTCTGATAAAATTTCCTTGTTGAATTATTTGAGTGTAGTTACCTATAGGTTGGTAGGAACAAGCAAGCTGCACACAAAAAAAATTTACACTGGGGACTATGCAGGGGGTGAGTAACTCTACCACGTTGTATTTGTGTTGATCGTATACAAATTTGTTTCTGGGGTGGCAGAAGGTGTTTTTGTGTTTTCACAAACTTCAATCGAAAATTTATGCTCTTTGGCAACCATGCACTCCCGCGTCAATTTACTCAATTTTTGAGTACAATTGTATGCTATCTCTTTTTCTCTCACGGAAATGTTACTCAATTTTCGTTAAAAAGTGGATCAACTCAATTTTTGAGTAGATCCACTTTTTACGAAAATTGAGTAAAATTTCCGTGAGAGAAAAAGAGATAGCATAAAATTGTACTCAAAAATTGAGTAAAGTGACGCGGGAGTGTGGACGGTTTAGACGTTTAATACACGCTCATTGATACATCATCAGAATTAAATTAGTGTAAGCGAGAGGGAAACAAAAACAAACAATCGATTCGTGTAAGTGGTGCCAGATATGAATTTATATTTAATGTGGTTGCGAGTGTGTTTGAAGTGTGGAAAATTGTGTTTTTGAGAGTGTTAACACTAGGTGGCAGGGTGACTTCCCCCCTGGGACTATGCAACCGTGTAAAAAAGACTAAATAGAGTTGATAAATTCACATGCATAAACATTTTAAATTGCTTCGATTTTGTTTGCATATATTACCTTTCCATGCAATGGTTAAAATACTGTTTTCAAAAATTGGAGTATTTACACCAACAATTGTGAATTTTTTGAAAAACTGCTATATGATAAATTTTTGCCCAAAACGTAAAATGTGATTCGAATTAGGTCGATAAGTTGTTCCGTTCTGGAGTTATCGCCGAAAACAAACCGTGAACAAAAAGACCTAGTGTATTTCATGAAATTATGCACCTGAAGGAGTTGAAGATTATCCGAGCAGCTATCAAATAAGGGTGTTAAAAGGTAAGGGGTGCAAGTGACAAACAGCTTGAGGTTTGTGTGTATTCTTCAACCCTAGACAAATTCGTGGAGTATGGTCGTTTTTCTGTACGCTGTAAAATTTTTTGGGTACTGAAATCTACCACAAAAAACAGACATCCAGGCTCGAACATTTTGTTTTCAATTTACTGTGTAAATTTTTAAAAGCAAACCGTTGGAAAAACAACGCTGCCTAGTTTAGGTTTCACCAAACTACAATTGACAGACTACCAAAACGCGAAGCGGGCAAGTGCCGCCATCAACATACGATTCACCAAAACTAACAGCAACGAGCTGTAATTTTAAAATGACAGTTACAGAAATTTACACACGAAGGGCACTGTAGCTTATTGGATCTCTGTTCTCTGTGTCTTTACCAAATAAGCTTAACGTATAGTTTGAATCTTTGGCAATAATTAATAATACTAAACAAAGGTTTTACTATATTTTCAATTGCATCAATAAGCTTTAACCCCCTCAAATAAAACAATATGTTTGTACATGACAACTTTTTATTAAATACTTATTCTTTTGCATGGTCTGTTATACATTCATCAAAATAACACTACAATCATTTCTAGCGTATTGCATCGATGTACGCACCTACTCAACGTTGCTTCAGGATGCTGCATTCGAAATAAATAGTAGCAAGCATCTTTCTTTGCGCAGCTCACAGCGTGGCTCAGGTCTCGCCTTGCATTACTTTATTTTATTCATTTGTTCATTTTTTATGGTAGCATGTTAAGCCCTCGACAACTTAATAAAAGAACATTAATTTTCGAAAACAATAAGCACTAAAACTATGTACGATTACTCCTAGGACTAAAAATTTAATTTTGTTTATATTTTCATGTTAATATATAAATGGGTTCTTTCGTGCAACGTTACTGTTCTTTTGATTATTGGTTTAACTTTCACCACGTAATTTGTGAACACATTTCATGGGCACGCGACTCACATATAATGATTCATTTCATTCTCAAACTATGAGAAAGGGTATTAGTTCAACATGCATATGCTGCAATTGTAGACTCAATATCATACACGAGATCCTTATAATTTAAATGTTTCGCGCCATAAACTATTGAAGTGTTGGAAACCACATGAGTGGCCATTTGTGAGTTCTATCAACCTTTACCTTAATTTTAGAGTTTTACAGCTTGAAGCTTTAGTCGATAGAAGAATTAGATTCTTATTTAGCACATTACATAAGCCAAATGTCAACAATTTAAAAAAGCTGACTTAGATGTTTAATCTATTGACTAAATCTTGAGTTTTTTTTTGTACTGAATCACTGCGTGTTTCAAATCAAAAGATTTCGAGCACCAAAACAATAATTGTGTGGAGTTGGCATGGGTATTTAAATATAAATTGCCTGGTTGGGCTAGAATTGACCTAAGTGTTATTGAAGCATTTTGAAATTGTATGTAGAATTGTTTTTCTCTGTTGTATTTTATTCAAGCCAGCGTGTTTGTGTTTCATATGTAAGCTCGGTTGTTTACATGTTTCTTCTTAAGCAGCATCTCAGTGTTTAGTAAAATCTACTTAAAAAACCAAGAAAGATCAATAACTTTTCCTTTTTCGTAAGTCTTCATGCGCTGAATGCTGAAACAGAATTTATAACTTCCTGAATTTTCTTCTTAGTGAATCTTCCATGCAGTGACTACAACATTCTTATCAAAAATATTTCTTCATTTCAAGATTTTTGTTTCGAACTTAAGAAAAGCACGTTCATATTTTGTGCCATGACCATCTTGCATCTATAGAACTCTATTTTCAATAGTGAAGAACTCTTTAAAGGTGTAGTTTTTTTTTTAATTTGTATAGAGATCATTGACAATGATTTATGAAGAGTATCTTCGTTTTGATACAACATGGTACCAATACTTGTCATATTGGTAAAATTAAATCATTGATTGTTATAGAGTAACAGCATTTTGTGTCTTCTTAGTAGAATGAGGTCATCATTGGGATCGCTATGAATATAAACTACGTTTATGGGATATAATTTATGTCTGAAGAAAAAAGTTTTAGAAAAATCAAAATTGAATGTAGTGAAAAAAATTTCATAATCAAACATAAATATGGTCAGGGTTGCGGCTTATCATTTTTGACTCAGGCATATTCATTTGCCAATATCTCCTTTCAGAGGGTCGATTGATCTTCACCGCGAATATCATCGCGAAGATCACTGCGAATATACGCTCTTATTCCTCAGATATAAGAGATAGAGCTATGTACTGTTAAACAAAGTTGTAGGTCTACTCAAGCACCATAAGTTCATCATACATCATATTTTGAAATTGAGCTTCTGAGAAGAGCTATCGGCAAATGAATATGGATAAGTCAAAAATGATAAGCCGCAACCTTGAATATGGTTTAGAAGTTTGTTATTTGCCTTGACATAATTTTTAGGTCAAGAAATCAATATGCACACAGTACATGAAATACACGTCTCTTGAAAAAAATAAGTATGACTATAGTGGAGTTAAATAGAATTTACTAATTCGCTAACTTCTTGAGCTTTATGAGGTGTTGAGTAACGTAAGTTTTGATTTTAGGAGGTGTTGAGTAACGTAAGTTTTGATTTTTTTTAACAACTACTTAGAGATGGAAGTGACCATGCTCTTATATACTGTTTCAGCATTTAAAATCAAAAGTTCATTTACCAGCCAATATTAGCGGTCCTGTTCACCCAGAATCTTCATTCTTTTATGATTACGGCTCTCATAAAGTATAGTTGATAGTTTAAATAAGTCATACATAAACATACGTTCTATGTATGTTTCTTATTTTACACCATGCGTCAACTTAATTACAATGTATTGAAGGAAATAACTTCTTATTAACATTAGGCTTTGAAAGGGGAAGTTTGTTTACTAGAAAAAAATTTGAATAGAAAACCCAATGCTAATGTGAAACTATTTCCGTCAAAACATAAACATACGAGCCTGAAAAATCGTATCATTTTGTAGTTAGAAATGTTTATCATAATTAATCATATTCAAAACAGTGCAAAATGAATGGAAGTTATCTTTGTGTTTAATACACCTTAAGCAAGAAAAAAACCAAAAAAAGACATACATCTCGCTGACCATGTAAGAATATATGAGTCATCTAATCAGTCCCTAATTCGTCATTGAAACCGATGTTGAAATTCTCATTGCTTTCAAGTGGTTGTGATAAGTGTTAGGAGATAACAGGTCAAGATGGCTCACTAATGTAAATATTCTTTTATATCCAACATAGAATTTCCTATACCTTTTAGTACCTAAGCGTTAATCAGATGCAATGCTATGCTTTGGATTTATTTTTCAATGATATTCAAAATATAACTTTTTCACACTTGTCATATTTTTTTATTGGCAAATAATCATGATGATGATAATCATTTTCGATCATTGCTTCTACGCGGGTTGAATATAATCTAAATCCTTTAATAAAACTTTCTTAATTTAGGTTCAGTGTTTGAGGGGATTCCAAATTTAGGATACAGGGTTTTAGGGGTTTTGGTGTCGATAGCTCGTTAAATAAGCGTTTAATAGGTAAATTCGCATCCTCCTGCACTGCCGTTATACGCATAATTGTCCCATGTTCTCTGGGGTTCCCTATATAAGCCTAGTATCGACCTAAAAAGTAAAGAGGTTACGGAATTTGGTTCAATATTACCAAGCGGAATTTTGACAATTGATCTGCATGGAACGAAATGTCACCTTCACTTACGGAATAATCGAGCGGAACATTTTTACGAAAGTAAAAGTGACAGCTCCCAGTTTGCATGGGAACCTTACAAATTCCAGTTTCATTTTTCGTTCTTTTCAGGAGGATACTGCTGCAGAAATTTATTTTCGATTCTTTACTTTTCCATTTCAGTAAACGGAATAGAAAAAGAAATTTCTTTCGAACGCGATACCGATCTACACATGGGACAGTTATGCTTATAACGGCCGGCTGCACTGAAAGAAAGTTTGGTCGACTTCTTAAGTATGTTTGTTGCCGTTTCATTTCATTTTTGAACGTTTTCGTTTTTGAAAACATAATTAGTTTCTGCAGTGTTAGCATTTGAAGCCTACTTTCACTCAGGGTTATCTTTCCCATTGGCTACTATAATGTAAATGATGGAAAACTTGTTTGAAGTGGTACCTAATGCATGCTAAGCAACATTCGGCAATAATAGGCAATTAGTCGCATAATACAGCTTGCTAATTTTATCCCTATTGCTACAGGTTCTGTCAAGGTTGTGCTTTAAATGTAGGTCTTTTAAGGTCGGGCTAGTAATCGAAAAAGAGTTTTTATTTGGACCTAACTGACACAATGTCTTCTTCCGTAAATTTCTCGTGGCACCAAGGCTATCTATGTAAGCCTCCAGTTCTATCGGATAAGTGAACTCTCTCTCTTTAAAATGACCGTGGGGGATTGTTTAAGCGAGTTTTCAATGATCAGAAATTTGCGGAAAAAGCCATTGTTTACGTTTCTCAGTAGGCCCTATTGAAAAATCTTTGTCGAAATGCATTGTTATTGAACGTTGCATGAACATAACCTACTGATTGTATTGTTTGTACATACACCAAATATTATTGTATTTTAGTAAAGTCACCTTAAGCTTTGTGAGTTTAGCGAGTTAAACCGGGAAAAATTGAGACAAAAGACTCTTAATTTTATCTATAAAGACAACAAAAAACAAATAAGTACAAACCGAACTAAACAACATACGTTTGTGTTCAAACAACGGCGCGATGCATCGATTTGCCTAGATTTATATTTACTTATTGAACGAAATGGGAACTTAGTGAAAAATGTCAGTATCATCTTAATCTCTATTCTGTTTCTTCTGCTCCCAGGCAGTTTGCATTGACCAAATACTGAGTGGGCGCATGTAACCGATAGCTCTATAATGGCGTTCTGCGTACAATGCTTCCGGAGTTTCAAAGTTCATACCGATCTTTTCCGATAGGGTCTGGTACATTCCACCGGCAGTTTGGAAGGCCTCGGTAAACATTCCTTCGTGGATCATGGTTGATGCCAGGGCGTACGTTACACCGGTCCATACTTCTTCTCCCTGTATCGTGGACACATCTGGCCTTCCATCTTTGTTTGGTTGAGTGCTCGGGATGTATCCATTAACAGCACCCATGTTGCCACCGCAAAACCGCATTACATTGTTGTCATAGATGGTTTTCAGTGCTGTTCTAACGTTTTCCTTCGGAACGATATCGTAATCGAAACCACAACAACGCAAGTACCAATGACCGCACAGCTGGTCAGACATGATGGAATTCTTTGATGCACTTTGGCCGTCAAACTTGTAATATGATCCATTCCATAACTTTTCCTCAAATGAAGCTTTACCTTTCTCCAAAATTTCTTTGAACTTGATACAATCGTCAGATTGATCCAGTAAGTTCGCCATCACCGATATGCAATGTAGGCTGGCCAACCAAAGTCCTCCACAGTACGCACTAGGTCCATCCATAACCCACGTATCGTACGTCTGATCTGGACACTTACTATTCTCTATAATACCGTCATTATCTTTATCCCACTCCAGCGTCTTCTCCAAAATCAGCTTGCAAGCAGGATACATACTCTTAAGATAGGTCATGGCGTCCATCAGGTAGACCTTACCATTGGTTTCATTGATGTACATCGAAGCGGACTTTCGATTCTGTTGCTTCTCCTCTGGCGATACCTTATTACGGTTGTCCTGCACGTACATCTCGTACATACTTTCCTTATCGATAAACTCGATGGAACTGAACTTGCTGGCATTTTCCGCGTTCAACTGTGCGTAATGGTTGAGCGTGTAGTAATCGCGGTAAACCTGCAGGACGAACTTGGTATTCAAATCTCGCCATTCGGAGACATCATGCACCGGGTAGGCGTTGATCAGGTCGAAAGGTTCTTCATCTGAGGAGTGGAACAGAAAGGTAAAATATTAGAGTTAATAGATTTTCAGGAAGCTATTGTAGCATACCATGCTTAAGCGCACAGACTTTTATTTATAGGAAGAATAATTTTTAGAAATTTCGGAAAAAACTAGCACGGGCTATTAGTATATGAAAAACTATGCAGAAAATGTTTTCTTCCTAAACAGTTACACCACAGACAAACAAGACATAACAACCTGATCATTTTTCACAACAAATTATCGTCACTAAAACACTAGTACCATGTGTTGAGCACACTGTGATGGGTGATAAACCTGAACAGATGTCAACTTAGGGGAATCGTCTATGCGCGCCACCAGTGGTAATACTACCAACTAAGAAACATTTGAATTGGCCGTTAAATGCGTAATCGATGAAAAACTGTAAGTTTTATGTCTGTTTGTCTGTGGTTACATTGCATAAGGTCATAAGTGCAATGGACAGAATGTATTCGTCGACTTCCTCCTTGCATTTTCACAGCAACGGAAAAGCATTTTAAGCTGTTTTAAAAACACATCACTCAAGGGGGTCTAAAGCATTGTTTTCCTTGATTTGAGTATTTTAAATCCATAAAGTTATATTTATTTCGTTCGAGTTATGTTTGGAACCCCTAGATAACTCAGAACTGTGTTTTTTGGATTCACCCTATACATCACAGCTTTTAAGATGCGCTTTTAAATTCTACACGAAAACACTTACCCGGATCACCTAAATCGTGTGGTACCGAGTTTTTCATCTTCCTTGGGATAACTTTTCCATCATAAAGGTGCTTCCTACCTTCTGTTATTTCTCGGTAAATACTGTCTTTGTAATCATACTGTAGGCTTACCTAAAAGTCGTTAGCGAAGAAAAATAAAATTTATATTAAACAGTTTGTTTGGACTCAAAACATCAACTTACTTGTAGATTTGGCCACAGGCTGGCTAGCGCGTGAGAAGCATAGAAATGAACATCGTACGTGTTATACATACGATACTCGTGACCTTCCAGATAGGCGAATCTTCCGTAGGCTAATCTGAATGGTAAAGTAGTAGGTTTTACGTTAGACAAATTTCACTTGAAACTATCACTAACCTAGGATCATCGTAAGGAAGATCAGCATCATCTGTAGTCAGCCAGACGCTGCCACCGTCAGCTATAAAATACAGTTCATTGAATATGGCACTTTTGTACCAATCTGGAAGGTCGCTGGAAATGAGTAAATTTCTTGTTAGAATTTCGACCGTAAAAAGCACGATCAATGTACCAGTTTTCGCTAATGCCTAATATACCAGTCCCTTTTCTAGAAAATCTTATCTACATTGATATTCCGATGATTTATATCGTGTTCTTATATTAGTTGGTGAATGGCTAAACAATCCGTATCATTGGTATTTCGCGTACCTGCAGGTATAACATAGTTTTTAACTGCAATCCTAAGCCTTTTGTCCAGTAACTCCTATCCCTACCTCCCCGTGGTGCCAACTGGGGAATGAGTAGCCATTGAAAAGACCGGTGGGACCCTGGTCAAATGCTGACAAGGAAGGGGGGCTGCCTTCTTCAAAGGGTGCAGTCTATCTGAGCGTCTGTTCTCCATGTCAGGGGTGGCCCAAAACTGCATCTGTTCTCCATGTTAGGAGCGGCTGATCATCGTTCTCGTGCCAGCGTGGGTCCTCCGGCGAGACAGGGGGTTGGGGAAAGCCCAGCAAGCCGCCCTTAAAAATATAAATGTTACTAATAATACAGAAGTTCATACGGATCGGAACAATCGGCAAAACCTAGGCGATAAAATAAGGACTACGATTGGGAACTCAGAACATGGAACTGCAAATTGCTCTGCTTCCCTTGCTGCGATAGGATAATCTACGACGAACTTCAACCACGTAACTTCGAAGTCGTAGCACTACAGGAGGTTTGCTGGACAGGACAGAAGGTATGGAAAAGCGGGCATCGAGCGGCTACTTTTACCAGAGGTGTGGTACCACAAACGAGCTAGGCACCGGCTTTGTAGCGCAGAGCAAAATGCGTCAACGTGTGATTAGATGGTCTCCGATCAATGCAAGAATGTGCAAGCTGAGGAACAAGGGTCAACTACAGATCATCAACGTATGCTGCCCACGCGAAGAGAGACCCGATGACGAAAAAGAAGCGTTCTACGCGCAGCTAGAGCAAGTGTATGATGGCTGCACGCTATGGGACGTAAAAGTTATCATTGGCGACATGAATGTTCAGGTATGACGTGAGGCAATGTACGGTCTATAGGGCCAAACAGCCTCCATACCGTATCGAACGATGCGCGAACATTGCGGCCTCCGGTGGTCTAGTAGTCCGAAGTACCTTTTTCCCCCGTAAAGACATCCACAAAGCCACTTGGAGATCACCTAACCCACAAACAGAGAACCAAATCAACCATGTTCTAGTCGACGGGAAATTCTTTTCCGATATCATCAACGTTCGCACTTACCGCAGCGCGAATATAGACTCGGACCACTACCTAGTTGCAGTAGGCATGCGCTCAAAACTCTCGACGGTATACAACACGCGTCGAATTCGGACGCCACGACCTAGCATTGAGCTACTACGGGGAACCTGAGTTGCCTAAGAATACGCGAGCAGGAATGCTGCAAAACCGTACGATAGCGGTTATAGAACGGTATAGACAGGCACGAAACAGACAACATTCTATTCTTCAAAGGACAAAGGGCCAGATGGAAGATCGCAAAGCAATGGGAGCACTGTATCGTGCTAACGACACGCGCAAATTCAACGAGAAGTTGAACAGCTCGAACAACGTAGCCACAAGCCGATATGTGCGGAGACCTGGAAGGCAACACTCTCACAGGAGAGACTGAGGTGATTTAAATGTGGAAGCAGTACTTTGACGAGCACCTGAACGGAAATATTACAGCGAACAAAAGTGGCACGGTATTAAATCAAGGAACACGAGCGAAAGATCAGAAAGTTGAGGAGGAAATTGGTTGAAAAACAACAAAGCTGCTGGAGTTGACCAGCTTCCAAGTGAGGTATTAAATTACGGTGGTGAGCAACTGGCCAGTGCGCTGCACTGGGTATTACCAAGATTTGGGAGGAGGAATGTTTACCGGAGGATTGGATGGAAGGACCAGATTCATCGATTTAAAATCAGCATATGGTATAATCAATCGAGACCAGATGGCAGATTATGTACGAATATGGATTTCTGGAAAAACTGACGCGGTTGGTCAAAGCAACGATGGATCGAATGATGTACTCCACCAAAGATGGTTCTTAACACCCGTTGCTCAAAAACTCCGAGTGCTCGCAGGTCCTCTTCAAGCATTGTTCACGTCTCATGCCCGTAGAGAACAACCGGTCTTATTAGCGTTTTGTACAGGATGCACTTCGTACGGGAGCTAAGTCTGTTTGACCGTAGTTGCGTGTGGAGTCCATAGTAGGCACGACTTCCACTGATAATCCGCCTCCGGATCTTACGACTGTTATCGTTGTCCGCAGTAACCAGTGAGCTGAGAACTTTATGGTTATGAGAAAAATATAAGAATCAAAATGCCAATGTAAGTTATCTACACCTTCTGTACAATAATGTTTATCAATGTAGAATTTAATGACGAGAGTACTAATTTGGATCTTCATGAAAAAAATGCGCGTACAAGTTCCCACGCTATGCATCCCAAGCAGATAAACCACTCTGGAAGCAATGAAGTCGATTGGCCCGTCCTCCTTGGGCTTATATACTATGATTTAAGTATAACAGATTACCTAATCGTATACAAAATATTCAAAAAGATGGTAGTAACATCTGTAAACAATGACTTCTAGCGTATTTTTCTTAGATCTGCTTGCTCCAACAAAACAAAATAGCACCAGAAACAGATACAGTAAGTTATTACCTTCGCGTCGGTAGTGGATATAGATGTTAGCAACCTGGCATTTCCAGGAAATTTACGTTTTAAGTCATTGTTTACAATTGTTACTTTCGACCTTTTGACGATTTTGTCTAGAATTTATGGTTTCTAAGGTACGCGCATAGCAAAATCTAGCCATGGTTTATTATGCACATCTTTTTCATTTGTCAATACAAAGATGTCACCAATACCGTTAACGCAATGTCATTGTGTGTGTGAACGTTCTGACATACGGTTGCTGTCTTAACAGCATTGTATTGAGAGTGGAGTCGAAAGAACAACAGGTGCGTGAAAAAAATTAGCACAAACGTGTGGAAAATCCGTCCATGTCGCATCATGACATAACAAAACCACTCGGAGTCCTTCGTTCATCAGTAAGTAGCGTTTTGAAATGCTTCCGGGATCGCAAATCAGGATCTGGCGGTAAGCGAAACGCTTTGGCTGATTAAGCAAAACCCGAACATTTTCATTCGAGATGTGTCTTTAAAGGTGAAAACATCGCATTCTTTCGTTCAAAAAGTAAAGGAAATAAAAACCCCAAACAAGAAACGAGAAGCAGGAAACTAGTTCGAAAAAAAAACCTCGCGTAAGCTGTACGACAAATTGCTGACAAAATTTGACAGCGTGGCTATGGATGAAAACGTAACGTTAGAGCATACGGATATAACAGGTCCGAATAATAATGTTTTGATGTAAATAAGTTACAAATTAACCCATTGTAACGATGATTTTTTTTTGGATTTAGAAATAAACAGAAATAATGTTAGACTGCGAGTTTTTCGTTGGCTAGATTTTGCTGTGCGCATATCCTAGCGGCACACTTGTTGCAACTCAGTTGAAGTACCTTTCGTGTGACGCAATGAAGTCACAATCAAGTTGCTGCAACTGATTTTGACAGTTTTGTGTTGCTTGGGTTGTTGCTTATTTGGTGATTCGTTTCGTCATGAATCAAGTATGAATCAGCTCGGGATAAGGTCAGCATATCCGAATCATCGGGATTCTGAACCCATGAAGGGTAACCAAAACAGTAACTTAAGGCACGCTTTTTATCATTTCCTTCATCAACCTTATGACTGCATGAGCTGTTTAAAACTCGTTCTGTACCCTATTTTCTATTATTCCTTTGTTTTTAAACATTTCTTTCAATTAGCGAAAATTGGTACACTGCTGGTGATCGTATCATTCAGTCCTTACCTATCATCCAGAATTGGCCGTTGCCACTCATTTATCAGGGTCTCCCACTTGCCATAGTTTTGCAGTGCATAATCCGATATGGAAGGACCAGCGTCACCCGATTTCCCAAAATACTTGGTATAATATTTATAGTACTCTTTCATCTTCTTACCGAAATGTATCTTTGGCATGTCCCAGACTAGAGAAAACTCCAAATCGGAGCTACTTTCCGATTGGACTAGAATTTGTGCACTCACTGCCACTGCCACGTCCTTAGCTAAAATGAAAGTTTTAAGTGTTAGTTATTGAGAAGAATGTTGAAAAAACTAAACAGAATCAATACTTTTCAAATTTTCCTCAACTGCGTTTTCCGACAGTTGCCCGTTTTCTTTCAGGTCGTTCCAAAGTTTTTCCCCGTTTCCGGTGGGGTCAAACTTCACGCAACGTGTTAGGTTGATCTCCGAAGAAGTTTTGCAGCTGATACAGTACGTGCACTCCATATCTGCTATGGATTGCTTAATACTGACACCCTTGGCCGCCCCGTGGGAAAACTCCACCGTTTCACTGTTCCCGTCGTTGTCCTGCTTCTTGTTACCGGTTCCGTTCTTGAACGTGAAGGTGATTGTCACTTGACGATCCTTGCCGCAGACGTTCTCCACCGTCCACACAAAGACGGCTGCCGGCAGAGAACTTTCCTTGTAGTCATGGGGTATTATGGGCGAAATCTGGCGCTGTATCAGCTTGATCCCATATTCACTGAGATCGTACTCGGACCAGGCACGTGGATATAGGGCCGTATAATCGCATTTCGAGGAGTTTATGTTGCTCTCCCAGCTGCCCAGTGGGCTCTTAGGCCGGCTGAAATGTAAATGGGTAGAGTTCGGTGAGAATATACATATGTGGGTGCAAAGTGAAAATGGCTTATTTTTGGTAATTTCTTCTGCTTTCAATTTTTGATCGAGACAGAATAACTATTGCAATACATGCTGACAACTAAAAGATATATAAGGCAATGTAGTTGGTATAGGGCACCATGGACGGCGGATAAACCAATTTGGAAATGATATGAAAATAATACGCCGAATAAAGGGTCATCTGAACATTAAAAATTATGTATTTTAAAATTCGCCTAAACATTCCCCTCATTCGATTGCAAGCCTCAGCAAGCGTAAATTACGAAAATGTTTCCAAACTATCATAGAATAGAATAGATCTGATGGACTTCTACGACCAGCACAGGCGAGCGGTAGTGCAGCTCTTAGCAGGTCCTTCTATCTTTCTCTCTCTCTCTATCTATCTCTTTCTCCCTCGTTTGGTCGTCGTCAGAATCTTTGTTACCGTCATGCCTTATCATCTAGTAGTCGTTTTATTTCGCAACGGTTGGGATTAGTTCCCAACTTATTTATTTAAGGGAATATAAGGAATATGTAGTGTACCCGAAAGTCGTGTTTATTTTCAACTTGAATCTGGACTGTTGGTTTTATATCGGTTAAATGTGGCCATTTGGAACAGAAGCGTTATTAAAAATAACCTTTTTCAACCAATGAAGAACCACCGTCACACTTAGTGAGTTGTCCTCACAGCATCCTAACTGTCGGTTTAAATCGGTTCAAAACACAACTACGCGTGTTAAAAAAATATTTGTTTTCCCAATGAAATACCGTTGTCACACTGATCGAATGACCCCAACAGATATACAAATCGGCTTTCGATCGTTTTTCAAATTACTTAGTCTTCCCAACAAGAAACACTTCTAGGATTTTTTTTCAATAGGGCGAATCTAACAATGAGTGATTCTCTCCTGCCTCGCTCTTTTTCATTTATTATAGCGCCATTAGACCATCCCCACCGGTGAGTTCGTTTCTGGGTAATATTTTGATGACTGAGAGCATTACTACTTTGATTTAGCCACCCGCTTTTGCGCAGGTCGTTCATAAAAAGGTAACACAATAAGACAATGTTTCGCTAAATATTTCGTACAGTGTATAGTTTGAATAGTCTCTGTACAGGTTTCCGACGTTCTGGTTTGTCCCAAAGATAGGATCTTGGGAAACATCCAGCCAGGCCCTGCAAATAACTTCGTTGTCTCGCTGCGTCCAATTTCTTCCACGGGGTTTTGATGCACTCATTTTTTTCACAACATAGCACAATGAACGTGAAATTAATTGAAATGAAAGTCTTCGAGATGGAAATGTTGTTTAAACCAGGTAATTTGGTCTAATGGTTGAAGAGTTAAAGCAACTTTATGAGTCTACAAATAATGACGTGTTCATCCTTTATTTCATTTTAGAGGCAGCTTAGAAGGTAAATTTTATCACTAAACCGGAGACATGCCGTTCAGTTCCCAGTCTGGTCGAGGTTTTCGATTTAGATTTTGTTTTTATCTTCAAATTCATGCATTGATGGCATCGATAGTCCTGATTTTTAACTTCGAAATCGCTTGCTTGAGAAGTGTTTTAATATTAGAAAATGAGGGTAAAATTTTGTTTTGAAATCTCTTGTGACATGTGCAGCTAATATCATCATCACCAGCATTATCAATTTCGATATAATTGAATGTGAATACAACCACTATAGATTGCAAAAAAAAAGGAATTATTACCGGAATTTTATAAAATTTTCCATCTGACAAATCCATTTGTCTTAAAATAGTCGAACATGACTATGGCTGTTGGCCAATTACGTAATATGATGTACTGAAGATGTTATGGACGATCAGAGAATGCTAAAGTTGTAGTGTAACCAGCGTGTTTAATCTAGGGTGCAATACAATGCCGACATAAGTACACCTAGAGTCCCTAGAAAGAGTCACGACAAGAAGAACATGCAACACTTATTTCGATTAGTTCTCATTTTGCGTGCATGTATAATTCAGATGGGATGCTCGATAGGTAGCTCCGATAGGTAGATTTGGTTTCACTCTTTGCGTGACTCTATATATAGGGACTCTAAGTACACCCAATCTTCCAACAGACCGGATTTTTTTTAACAGTTCGACATGGAGTTTTCATAAGGGCTAATGTCGCAAACATAAACAAAGGCTTCTTCCGCAAATTTTTCGAGAATGGAAACTTAATCAAAGTGAATTACCACGATAATTGTACGGAAGAGGAGTTGACTTTTACAATAGAAGTGGTAGTTTACTTGAGAGAGTTTGCATTTTCAAGAAATTTGGGGAAGAAGCCATTGTTTACGTTTGCGACATTAGCTCTTATGGAAACGCCATGTCGAGTTTTCGTGACGAAAAAATTATGCGAGAAGGTTTATCTGCATTGTTTTTTACTTGTATAATGAAAGCAGTTTTCATGAGCAGTAGAGTACTCCGCCCTTTCTCTATGCTGTTGATAGCGGAAACGGAATATTATCGCACATGTCTGGAAACATTAGTGACTGAAAGAAAGGAACAAGACTGCTTTGAAGGAAAAAAATCTTTGTTCAACTATTTAGAAGTGTAAATGTATTTGTGTCGGTTTTTGCCCATGGGCTTATCCATATTTCAACACTTGTCTACGAAGACGTTGGGTAAAAGCAGCATATAGACTATGCCTATTATCTTCTCATGACCATTTAGAAAAATTAATCACTCACTTATTATCTCTGAGAACGATATGCAAGACAAATTATTTTCAGCATAATAGGTGTAAACCTCCGTGCATACTGAAAACTTTTTCACGCTCAAAACACCCTCTCTTTCCTTTGTTTTACTGTTCCTTTGTTTTACTGTAAGTGTTTTAAAGCTGTTTTATTTTAGTTTGTTTTGCGAAACTTTGTGTTGGGTAGGAAAATACAGCTTACAAAGCCTTAAATCAGAAAATCAGAAACGAAAACCTGACTGAATTTGATAATAGATCTATCAAATTGGACGAACTTGTAACTATGAATAAACCCAATTTGCAGCTTATAGACCGATATTACATCCATATCCCTCGAAAGTTTCTGGCTTCTGAAACCTTCAATCGTAAAGCGTAAACGTCGCTTCTAGCGATGATCATCATGATCGTTTGTGTACTACACGCTAAGCTCAGTTTACCCATTATCACAAAAAGTGCACATACCCAATAAAGTTAAATTTACGCATAATTGAGTAAATTTGTATGGGAAAAAATGCTCAAATATAGGTAAGTAATAATGTACCCATAAATGGGTATGTGCCCTTTTCGCGATTATGAGTATTCACCCATATTTGGGTAAACTGATCTTAGCGTGTGGAGAAGTAAAATGACGGTCAATTTCCATACCGCAGATTATTTATTCTTGCCGATACGATCGTACAAGATATAAAAAATGAGTGAGAAATGCGAAAGAAAAAAAATCTCTCGGTTGTTATTTAACGTTGATGAGAAGTTTGTTTGTTTAAAAGTTCAACGTTGACGAAGCTTTGCACGCAATTCGCAACCGAATTTACTTAAGTGAATATATGTCCTGTCATACAAATACCGGGACTATTTTTTTTTGTTGGGGCGTAGAACCACTGCGTCCTCTGAGTTGAACTGTTGTGGTATACCCCTGTTTACTATGCTAATTCGCATCTCAAAGCTAGATCACCATTTGTCAAGTGACCAGCCTAAGACGCGTCTCCCAGTCAGGCAAAATGGAGTTTATAAAACCACCCACTTTCCCAGGATTTGCAGCCCAAATTTCTTTAGGTTGCATATAGCCACTGTACAGAAATTTAAGTCTGCTCTTGTACACATCATCACAACTGCAAAGCAGATGTTCCGAGGTTTCACGTTCCATGTTACAGAAACAGCAGATATCATTCTGAACCTGGCCAATGTTTTTCAAATGATATCTATCTGGCCCATTTTGAAAGCCTTGTGAAATGCTCAGGTGACCGACTAAGTCACCAGACATGAAAGTTTTCAACCGTTTAAGTCTAAGAGAAGCATACGAAACTTTTGGACGTATTATGGATGTATAAATCCACATTATAATTTTTGGTCTTAGACCCCATTTTCTGATAAATGTTTTTGAGCAAATCCAGAAAGCACTGGTTGCCTTACCGATCACACACTCAAGATGAGCATTCCAGTTCAGTTTGGCATCCAGTATCACCCTAAGTATTTAACCTGTTCACTAAGATGGATCTTTAATCCTCCTAGCTGAAACGCTTTTAGACTAAACTTCTTTTTCCTAGTTAAAGGTACAATTATTACTTTTGCTGGATTAATGCTAAGGCCCTCCTTGATACACCAAGACTGGGTAAATTTTAGGGCCCATTGCATTCTTTCTGAAATGATGTTGTCAAATTTTCCCCTCACTATAATGACTATATCGTCTGCAAATCCTACAACCTCGAAACCTTTTTCCTTTAAGCTTCTTAGAAGCTCGTCTACAACTAAGGACCACATAAGTGGTGAGAGGACTCCTCCTTGGGGACAACCTTTCGTTGCCCGTATTGTAATAGACGAACTTCCCAGATCTGAAGTGATTTCTCTTTTTGCAAGCATGGTATGAATTGAATTGAAGTTTAATAGAAGTTTACGCATTCGCGAATTTGTTTTTGTTTATGTGCCATAATGTATAACAGTTTCATTCAAGGTAGTGCAACTGCGAAGGGAAAAAAATGCACACATCAACTGTTAGGATTTACATAACATAGAATATTATCAACAGAGCGATCGCAATTTCATAGGAAGCACCAATCTATCAATGTTATCACAAAAACAAAACCTCTTGAGCTCAATGAGTAGACCTCCAGTGTAAATCGGTGAATATGCACTGAATACCGAACACTGAGTACACAAGTTATTCACAATTTATTCGTCCACTTACCGTTAATCGTTTAGCATCACACAAAACATTCGATTCTGATAATTTTCTTCCAATTTAATATGGAAAAGTTGCCACTGCTATGTACCTATATTAATAATATCACGAAAAACGTTAATCCCATCTGTGTACATATGTTAATCGTACTGATTTTAATCAAGAAAAAAATACGAACAAGTTAACGCTCTTCACTACTTCACCAAAAATGAAGTAGATCATTTGAAAGCACTTCACGTGTGTTGGGTAGCATGCATATAACCATGCAAAAATGAAAGGGTTTGTTTGTTATTCTTCCATGAGAATACTGACAACAAGACTCACAATAACGTTGGGCATAGAATGCTCTATGAATGATTGAAAACGCACACTATCGTTGATGTGTATGCTATACAGAATGTGAGCAGTACAACATCAAGCGATTACGTCGATTGTGAACACGGTTCAGAATAGGTGCAAGTGTATTTATGTTATTGTGAAAATTAATCCTATAGTTTTCTAGTATTTTATCACGTATTCGTAGATTCTCGTGTGGCTTGTATAATAAGTGAAGTGTGATCTTCATGGTTTGTGCAATTACGCAACGAAAATGTGTGAGGATATAGTGCAAATTCTAGTGCAAAGGTAAGAAATTGTGTTGAAATTGTGACTGCTCATTATTTTTACGAAATTTAAGTCTCCGAAACGTTTTTGTAGCTTTAATTATATTCAAGACCTAATTTTATTTGCCAGGATTATATATTCTTGGTTACTGCATCCATTAATTGGAGAAATTAAACATCTTTTTACGTTTGAAGTTGGATGGCTGAAGAATGTGATGGATATATGTACTATGGTGAGAATAGGTTCCGCTTCCCTATATATTTACAGCTCACAATTTATGCGCTCTCAGGTAATGTTTTGGTCATATCTTCATAAGCAATCATACTGAATTTTTTACAGGTTTTTTTTCAAATCATTGAACAACGGCAGCTTTGATTTGAAATCAATAGAACTAAAATCGGTACATAAATAGCTCAGTATGTAATCAGAGACTGAACTGTTTGTTTACTATTATAAGACGCCGGAAAATACTGTTTCGTTCATATCTCGATAACGACATGCCCGAAAAAAATGGCCTTCTATGGGAATGTTGTAGCTGTTGTAGAATCATATGCCGTCAACAGATCTGAAATCCATTCACAAACGGCTGAGAAACCGATGTGACATTATTTGAAACGCACACAAATACATTCACATGAAGCATACATACTCATCCATACTCATACACACATACATACATACAGCCATGAGCTCAGTTCATCGAGCTAAGTCGAATGGTACAGTGTGGCCTACAATAGGTGTCACCTTTTTTCAGTCTTGTTTTATTTTAGCTGGGTATTTTCTACAGTGGAATTGATTATACCCGCTTTGAGTGTATTTTTTTGACAGCTTATCGCTGAAGATAAATAAGCGATTCCGTTTGTTTATATTTATCAGCTACCATGGAAGCCAAACGGGAGCAAGTTTTAAAATTACATTTGTAAAAGCTTATGTCGTTTTCGGTTTTAAACCTGGGTCCGGTCTGACTCTGACTCGCAATTACCGAACGAAAACGGATCCAGAGTCGAGTCAGTATGATGGTGTTAGTGCAATACATAAACATAAACAAACATAAACCTTTTATTTTGACAGTTCATTTTTGTGTATTGGTGAATCAATGGTGAACCAATATGAACTGGAATGGAAGCCGTACAAGAAATAACGGATTCACGAGTTGAAGGCGCATCAAAAGCTAGCCAGTGTCCAAAGAAGCAGAAATCTTTTGGTTCGGCACGGTGACTGCGAGATTTTATTTTCCGATGAAAATACAGTCATCATCATCAAAATGCCAATATTCTAAGAGATAAGCTAGCTGTAGAACGTTATCAGAATGTATCGAAAATCATAGTATAGGGCGCCCTTTCACGAAAAGAAAAGCTTCCTCTTCTTTTCATAGAACCTAACGTAAAAATCAACACTGATGATTACATCGAGCAGGTTTTGAAGAACCATCTGCTTCCTCATGTTGTACCCGAGCAGGAACGAATAACTTGATAACTGGCCTTGGTACTTAAGAGCACACCCGAGCAGGAGACAACAACATATCAATACCTAATTTTGATCTTGATAACTGGCCTTGGTATTAAAGAGCTCAGATTAAGAGGTAAAATACCTAAGCAAAATATCTAAGAATTGCAAGCAAAATATCTCTCGAATACCAATACTTGTTATTTTGTATACCTGGGAATACCTGAGATGTACTATTTTGGTATTGTTTTACCTAAATTAGGTATTCGCATGATATTGTGGGAACAATGTTATGGTATTATCCTCAGGTATTTTACCTCTTAATCTGAGCTCATAAATACCAAGCCCAGTTATCGATTTATTCGGTCCTGCTCGGGCAGATTTATTTCATATTTGGATGACGCTGTTATTAGTGATACTTGGGAATACTTGAGATGTACTATTTTGGTATTGTCTTACCTCAATTTAGTGTTCGCATTGTGGGAACAATTTTATGGTATTAACGGGTGTCCACTAAATAATGAGAACGAAAAAGAATGGGTCAGGAAAAAAATACCAGTGAAGTTTTGTTCAAACTGATTTATTTTATTAAAAGGGTCAACTTAAATCTTCAAACTAAGTTTAGTGAATATTGTCATATGGTCCGTGGTCCGCCGTGCGCGCAGCTTGAGTCGTTATGCTGGAACATGACCGTTGGACGGCAGCCACATCGATTTTTCGGATGCAGCTTTTGATCCTGTTGGTAAGTTGCTTGGTGTTCGTGGCCTTCCAATTATCCTTGTATACCATGGAGCTCAAAAGACCGAAGAAATCCTCGATAGGACGGCACTGTGGCAAATTGGTCGGATTCCGGTCTTTTGGGACATATGGTATATTTTGGCTCTCCAAAAACGTTAGCGTTTTTTTTGCGTAGTGCGATGATGCCTTGTCCGGCCAAAACACGTATTTGCCATCCGAGTGATGTTGTTTAAGAAATGGGATGAGTATTTTCTGCAAACACTCTCTTTGGTACACCTCCTGGTTGATGGCCAAACAGCTTGGTTTGAACCACGGCTTCGAAATACCCTTATCGGATATTACGATGTATAACATAACCTTCGATTCAAATTTGTGCTTGAACTTATACATTACTTTTGGAGGAGTAGTAGATTTGTCCTTAGTGTAGAATCGGTCGTTTCCCGGTATCTGAGACTTCGAAAGAGGAAAGTAGCTTTCGTCGTCCAGAACGAAAGATTTTCCGCCGTAATTCCGAGTCATCCAGCGGCATTGGGATTTCACGGTTTGAATCTGCTCATCTGTGTACTCTGGGGATCTGGTTTTCTTTCTACACACTATTCCTTCTTTCTTTAGCGTCTTGCAGATGAGTGACTTCGAACAATGGAACTTTCGGGCTGCTTCCCGTTGACTTACAGAATCCTTGTTGTTGAACATGCTGCGCAGCGAGCGGAGCGTTTTCTCATTCATTATTTTCGCTGGACGGCCGCAACCTTTCTTCCAGGTTACTCTCATGCATGCCAGGATACGGTATACGGTGGATACCGGAACTTTTTCACGACAAAAATGGTCCACCGTGTATTTTTTTCCACGATCTTCGTTCGCTTGAAAGAATTGTACAACGCGCGCGCGCAGTTCTTCCTGTTTCGACGGCATGCTGAACACGACTGAACATGTTAGAGTGAAATAAGAGTGTATGAAAATTTTCTGGAGAGTGCAACGATTCATTCATCTAAAGTGACATTTCTATGCGGCCGTTTTTGTTCTGATGGAAAAGTATTGAAATCATTCTCATTTTTTAGTGGACACCCGTTATCTTCAAATATTATACTTCTAATGCCACGCTCATAAATACTAAAGCAAGTTATCAAGTTATCAAGTGTCGTTCCTCCTCGGGTAGCCCCACGCGCAACAAAGAAGAGAGGAAAAATTATAGTTGCCATAGTTGCCGTTCAACAGCGAAGAATTATTTATTGTTGTGTACAATACAATACAATAATTTTAAATCATCCAAATATGAAATAAATTCAACTCAAATTCCGGCGACAAGCCTGGAAGTGCGAAGGAGGTGATTAAAACAATCCCTTTGGTACACGATAACAAATGCAAAATACGCTAAAGCAAAATTTAAGTGAACTTCTTCACCAGCTAGGATACTGATGGTTTTCTGGATGATGTATTTTAAATCTTCGAAGTGACAGAATTTCATTGGTAATCAATCATGTTTCATACTTTGTATCATTAGCCCAATAGAAATGTGATGAAATGTGAAATAATTCGGACATATAGGAGTTTTAGACCTATGTACCTATTTCCTAACAACTGAATAAAACAGTTATCCCTGATTAAGCCGTTCCCTAACCTAAGTAGTTTGAAAAATTACTGCAAATCTCTTTTAAATATATAAGGGCTTGGATGAAGTGTCATATTACCATACAATTTTACGTTACACAACAATCTAAGTCCGAAGATATTTATATAGACTCCCGGTCCAAAGGTAATGATGAAAATAACAATCAAAACCTTCCATTCTTTACTTTCTCTAACGTTCATAAATATGTTATTTGTACGTATTTTGCTGTAATATTTGCATACTCTTCCAACCGGCACCTCTACTTTCTTTGCTTTGAAACGTGAGTCCAGAAATTGTTTTCTTCTTCTTAAATGCTTATGCCATTGTCGGTATGGAATCTCCTAATTTGTATTACGTTCAATATAATTTCAATAATTTATCAAGCTTCACTCACTGCGAACAGTCACAACCAGGTGACAAGCACCATTCGTTTAAAGGATGTTGGCAGTAAAGAATTAAAAAATGTGGAGAGTATCATCTATTGGATGGGGTTGAAACGTTAGGACTCATTCTACATGCACATTTTTTGTATAGTTTCGGAAGTAGAGCATATTATGGTTCATCATTATGATTACAGTGCCATATTACACTACGTTCATTACAGACTTCAACTTCAACAACCAAACGTCACCCTACAAACACCGTCGTCGTACTTCGTGTCGTGACAAACTGCCATATCTAGTAGGAACGTTGATAAAGAAGCATACATTTAGTGCCTCTCTTGAACTTATGAAAAAAATCACGTTACGGTGTTCCTACATAATATACATAGCTTGTTATAGATGCCTTAATATCCATCCTCGGTAGACTGGAACGTGCTAAATGGATAACCCCCAATAAACCTTTCAACTACAAGCATACCTGTACGTGGATAGCAGACTCTGGAATATGGTCGCGTTGTTTTCGTCCTTAATGGTGACGATGAACTGATTCGCATGCACCGTGTTGTACTCATACAGGCCTGGTTTGAGCTGAAACCGACAGAACTCGCCAGCGAATCCACGCCCAATCGTGCCGGCGCCAATACCTCCAATCGGGGCACCGTAGATCTGCTTCCCATTCTCGGTGTACCAATAGTCCATCAGGACCTGGCGGTTTTCGCGTGACACCTTCCAGTAGTATGGAATGTACCTGTGTGGGAAAGGGGAAGAATGTTTAAATCGAATCAATTAATGTTCTGCTTGGTGTTTTGTGCGGGAAGAGTTATAGGTATATGCAGATTGAGAATGAATACAACCATGCATTCAATAATCGCTTATAGGTGGAAATTAGTATTATTTGACGGTTCAAGTTCTACTCCTAATATTTTTTGGTTCTATTTTCTTCGATCGAATCACTAGACGTCTGTGGCGAAAAAAGTGTGCATCTGGTTTCATATTCGGTAACAGATTGCGCAGGGAATTGAGGCTAGAAATAAATCAAATCCGCTCGATATGTTTAAGCGTTTCTGAAATAAAGATGGGATGAACAAATATTGTTTCTAAAACGCTAATACGGCCGTCCGCTGTGTTCACAAGGCCTTGTGCGTCGATTGTGCTGTATTATAAATATATGATGACTTTGAACTATTTTATTTTGATGGAGTCGTTTGTCTGTTTATGTTTATTTTCTAAGTGGGTTTGGATGTATCGTTTTCATTGGGAAAGTAGAGGTCAAGAGTTGTTTAGAATTGAATCATCGGATACAGTTGTAGGATAAATAATGATCATTTTAATGTATCCATAAAAAACTGGAAATAACCACCGACAAACCGACATGAATGACAATAGAAAATGTCTTAATATTTCTATTTAAATCATATTACTGACATCTATCTTAGTGTTCGCTGAGAACGTTTATTGAAGCCACGCACTCGCTTGGAAACTTGATAAGAAGGTTCATGTCCAAGCAATTTTGGACACATTTATTTGATTTAGATAAAGTGATTCTATGGGTTTCATGTCAGTTTGTCGGTGAAATAACTACAACCAATGAGCTCTATTCCCATAAGAGTTTCATTGACACTGTACATATTTTTACCCCTTTTGTGGCACAGACCTGTTGGTCCATGTTAATAAGTAATTATTGACATATTGCTGGTTGCAGTTGTGATTGGACTCTAGAAGTGCTTTTTGCGCATTTTAAAGTGTGATAAAAGTGCACGTTTACGTCAAATCGTTTTGTTGTCTTCGTCGCACTTATCCTTTATGCTGAAAGGTATAAGTTCACCGAAGACAGGAAACGATTTGACGTAAACGTGCACTTTTATCACACTTTTTCTGTTTTTGTCGGAGTCCATTTTTAACTGCAATCAGCAATATATTCCGTACTATCCATTGGCGTTTCGCTCTGCTCTGTCGTTAGCAGCTCTCAAATTACGATGCAGGAGGTGTCTAAGAACGGCTCTCAGTTTTGGGTTAGGAATAGTTCGGGTTGAAACTGTTGTCATTTTTAAATGATTTCCTTGGTTACATGCATAATTGTACTTGCAGAAAAATGCTGATGTATAATATAAATCCAGAGATCTAAAGACTGGACTCGGAAAATATGAGACACACAAAATTGATCACCAAATATTTTTTTTAAATCAGATACTTCTCAAATTTTTAGGGATTAAATAACTATATATTAGCTATGTTTTGGCATAATTTATTTATTGAATTTCTCCCCCAAGCTGAATGCTCGTACATTTCTCTTAACACTGCTCATGAGATCTTGGGCGAGGCTTTGTCCATCTTCCTTACACAATTTCTCCCAGTTTTTATTCAAAGCTTCATCGGTTTTGAATATTTTTCCGCTTTTTTTTCGATTTTTTCTTCATTCACGCCCAAAACTTTTCGATCGGACGAAGTTCTGGTGTATTTGGCGGGTTCGCCTCCTTCGGCTTGGCGTAATGGCATGAAGCGAGATGCGGCCAGAACAGCGTGGGACCACGGTGAGAACGGAGGAAGGGCAGCAAGCGCTTCTGCAAGCATTCCTCTCGATAAATCTGCCCGTTTATGGTGCCGGTTGTAACGAAAGGCTTGCTGTACCGTCCGCACTCGCAGATTGCCTGCCACAACAAGTACTTCTTCGCGAATTTGTCCATCTTTCTCTTCCGGAACTTTTCCGGAACCTCCATGCGGGACGTACCGACAAAAAACTCGAGGCCGGGGATTTATTTGGTGTTCGCCTTGATATATGTCTCGTCGTTCATGATGAGACAGCCTGGCTTGACCAGCTACTCACGGTACAGCTTCCGCGCACGCAATTTGGCCACCGTGTTTTGCTTGTCAGTCCGGTTTGGCGCCTTCTTGACCTTAAAAACACGTAGCCCAGCCCGCTTCATGGTCTGCTGGACGAACCACTTCGATGAATTGACCTTTTTGGCCACGTCTCGGTGGACAGGTTCGGGTTATTCTTTAAGTACTGCCTTATCTTCCGCGTCTTCTCTGGGTATTCCGTTTTCGGTTTTCTTCGTCTCCTGGAACATCTTCACAACGCGGAACACGGTAGAATGGTGGATTCCAAGTCTTTGGTTGATCCATCTGTGCGACTGACTAGGATTATCGATCACCGCGCCCAAGATTTGCTGGCGTAGCTCTTCTTGTTTCGAATGCATCTTGAAAACTACTTCACAGATCGCAATAAAATTTTGCACACATAAACATAACACGCGATAAAAAGTTACACCCAAAACAAAGTATCACATTATTTCCGAGTCCAATCTTTATAAAACAACCATGGTATTTAAAAACCCTCAATTGTTCTTTTTTATCACGTGAGCTACTAGGTAAGAGGCGGCTATAAACTTGTTGTGACAAGCAATGTGCTTGAAACGCCATGTCAAGAAAATCAAACATCAACAAAATAGCAGCTGAACCTTTCTTATTGTAATTTGGAACTCTGAGGATTGATAGGCTCCGTTGACAAACTTACCATTAGATTGATAATATTTCATCAACAATTAGTAAAGAAGTACAGTCATTTGTAAATGACCTGACAATACTTCCGAATAATTGATTTAAATACACTTCAAGAAATTGTTATTTTTAAACGAGACGTAATGTAGCTTTAACGAAAATCGGAGAACGCAATTAAAGATTTCGTGTAAAATTAAAGATTTCGTGTAAAATACGCAGCCCACAAGATGTTTGGTAAAGAAGTAAATACAATCGGCAAAGACTTGGACGACAAAATAAGGACTACAACTGGAAGCTCAAAACATGGAACTGGAAATTGCTCTGCTTCCGGGTTGCGATACAATAATCTACGACGAGCTTTAATCACGCAACTTTGAAGTCGTAGCACTGCAGGAACTTTGATGGGCAGGACAGAAGGTATGGAAAGCTGGTATCGAGACTTTCTATCAGAGTTGAACAGTACGAACAAGTTTGGCACCGGCTTTGTAGTGCCGGGCAAAATGCGTCAACACGTAATTGGATGGTTTTTGATCGATGTGCGAATGCGCAACCTGAAGGTCAAGAGTCGTCTCTTCAACCAAAGCATTATTAAAGTACACTGCCCTCAAACTGAAAATTAAATTTTGTTTGTAATACAAAATCGAAAGAAGGACTAACGAATCTATGCGTTGTTTTCTGTAACGAAATTGATTTCTACTTTTTAAAAAGCTATCGTCTTATTCAATGCCATACGCGCAACTGTCAAACGCACATACGTGAACATTCGTACATTGTACGAAAACAATACATAGAGCTATAAATATACAAATAAAAAGAAATGTCTCTCTGCTTGTAGCATGAATGACTGAAAGGTCTACTATCGGCTCAAAATGTAATTGAAAAAAAAGCGCAACCACGAGGAGTTGTTCAACGTTAATTTAATGTTTCTGAAACGGGGTTCGATCCTTTACTTTTGGGAAGAGCTTTTATTGAATTTGTGGTTGATCTCACTAGGTCATGGTGACTCGTGAGAAGTTACTTAATTGATGTGTACGAAGTTCTATCTCTCGACAGCTTTAGATTTTTGGTTTGGGATAGAGCTATGTCCATTTAGAATCTGGAATAGTAAAATCATCTGTATCTCGGTAACGGATTGACGTACAAATAACGGTTTTTGAAGCATTCTTCCTTGTACAGCTTCGAGTCCATCGTCTTATTCGTCACGAACACTTTGGTCTTTGCTCCGCAGCTGCATATCCCTTGCCAAATCATCAGTTTTTTGGAAAACTTGTCCATAAAAACAAACTTAAACTTCGCAGGAACATCTCCTCGTGCCGTCGCCATGTAGAATTTTTGGCCAGGAAGCTGTCCGAAATCCATTTTGACGTAGGTTTCATCTTCGATGAGCAGGCATCCTTGGTACTTCGTCAAAATCTGCTGGAATAATTTCCGAGCTGGAGTTTTGGTGACGAAACTTTACTTCAACGTTCTGTTTGGTTACTTGCTGGCTCGATAAGAACGGTATCCTGCACGCAAATGAATTCTTCGAACGGTACTGCGAGCAGCAGCGTATTTTTGTGTGATTTCATTATCTGATAGTCCTGGGTTTGCCCTGAGGGTTCTCAACACCTTCTCGTTCAGCATGCGGTCATATGTTCCACTACGACGCTTACGTTGAGGGACTCGATCCTCGCTCTTTGCTCCCTGAAACGTTTGAGCACATCATACACGGTTGATTTGGCGATTTTCCATGTTTTTGCGATTTTTTTTTGCGGAACACGTTGGATTATCAACGTGGGTGTGCAGATTTTTTTCTCTCCTCTCGGCTTCCATCTGGAATAACTTTTGACTCACCGCACGGAATACCGTGAAATTTATACCATAGAAAGTGGGCGCCTAACAAACCACTGTAAAAAAATTCTTGCAGCGGTCACTTTCCGTGCCGCTGCAACACAATAAGTGATTCCGTATTCTAACTGGACAGAACTTTAAATCAATGATTCCCGCCCACCCCAGCAGCTACACCGAGATGTGTGAGTACGGTAGAAGAGAAGTAGCGAATAGCTGATCTTCAGGGAATTCATTTCGTGCATTGTACGAAAAGATGACAAGCAATTTGAAGTTTCATACAATTTACGAGACATTTGTCGAGTAATTCATGATTAGGACCTAACAGCCAATTGTATACAATAAGTTTAAACGTGGATTTCTTACTCAACTGAGTGCCACTAAAAACGGCTTTTTCGAACTTCAGAAGACCATAGGAGAAGTAATGGACTGAAAAAATAATGAGGAAGTGAAAATAAAACTGAGAGAAACATATCGGAAACGACTCTACAGGCTCTGATGAAGGGGCTCAGTCGCAAATGTTAAACATTTGGCTCAAACTCATCTGAAAATTAACCCACATATGTCAGCTGAAATGAATACATATATGTACCAAAATATTGTAAAAACTTGGTTCCATTCCGATAAAACTAATCCGGTTCATCAATCAATCTGAAGTGTTGCAATAACTAGCAACTCACCCTTTACAAAGATTTCATATGCCAAACTTTATGCACTTGTATGTAGTGTTTCAAAAATGAGAGTACAACCGAAAGAGCATAGTATGCTCTACATACTATGTATTCTGCAAAGTTGATGGCCGATCATTACAGGATCGTATCATGTTTCTCTCGTGTTAACAGTAACTGGCAAGTTACTAATGATTCTGAGCTATTTTTATTCAAGCGTGCTGAGCAAACCCTACTAGGAATTCCTTCTCAGAATTCTCAACATAGTACTTTAATCAAGATTATAAGCACAAGGATTCAATGAACCACTTTTTTATGAACCACTAGGTTTTACTTCCATTCAAACTCCGAAATTAATTTTTTTTAGGATTTTTTATTTCACGTGGTCCTGACAGCTAAACATATTAGTCTGTTAAGATTCATTTGGGAGATGTTATATGATCCGGAAGGATTGTTTATTTATTGTTAAAAATCAAGACACATTTTCAAAAGTTATCGAAAATGGACCGCGAAAGATGTAAGAGAATTAGGAATAATACAAAGGATCTTAAATTTCCAAAATCAACTGAAAAAAACGTGCTTAAACGTTACCGGGAAACACTAACGCTGGTTCGAGCAAATCAAAACAAGCGTTCAAGTTGAACATACGATCGGAAACTACTAGCGAAGATAATCAGGGCAGCCCAAAAGAATCATGGGATCTCCGGGCGTAATTTTGGGAAAATGTTCACAGCAGCGCTCAGTACAGTTCGGCGAATCTGTATGCGAAAAAGATCGTGGTCGTACTATGCCAGCGAACATGCCACCAGGAAACTGAAACAAAACCAAGTAAGTTGTACGAGCAAGTATTGACCAAGTACAACGGATGTATTCTGATGGACGATGAAAGTTGCGTGAAATGAACTTTGGTTAAATCCTGGGTCGAAAATTTGACCTTGCTAAATGGATGGAGGATACACCGGGTAAGTTCAAACATGCCTTTGCAGAGAAAATCGTACGCAAGTTGATGATTTTGCAAGGTATGTGCTGTTGGAGATGAAAAACAAAGGTGTGAAATAGACAAGTTTACAAAGAGGAGTGCTTTCAGAAAATTACTTTGCCACTCATTCAATCGCACGAAGGTCCCGTGAAGTTACTTTGCGGCGAATCCAATGGGGTTCTAAAGCAGTGAGCCATTTCTAAGTCACTAGTTTTCTATTGATTGTTCACTACTTTACAACCGCATTGGTCCCAAGTACAACACCTTGCACCTTGCGCCTTGCAATACATTCTTGCGATTTTCGGTACAATACACGCCCAAAACTGCCTCTCTTTCTTTCGTATTACTATCCCTTTTTTTCACACGGAAAAGTTACTAATTTTCATAAAAAGTGGATCTACTCAATTTTTGACTAGATTCACTTTTTACGAAAATTGAGTAACTTTTCCGTGTGAAAAAAAGGGATAGTAATACGAAAGAAAGAGATGGAGTTTTGAGCGTGTACTAGCATCTTTGATTTTGATACTCTGTTATTTTGACAGAATATTTGAGGGGCTGTTCATTATTTTTTAGGGGTTATTCATTAAGCTTGGTACGTATGTGCTGACATTTTCTAAGCTAAATACCATATCCATTTGCATTTGGACTACACTATAAATTTAATTGTAATCTCATCTTTTAAAAATAATGGATCTTATAGTATCCACGATTCACTGTAGTTCTACAATAGATTCTATCGTATTTTCAATGTGATTTTTATTAGAGAAATGTTTAACATTCGATGTCTATGAGAAGTCCCCAAAATTACAAAATTCAGTATCGTATCTCCTTATTCCGTAAGTTCGTGAATCTTGTCATTATATTGCGTTCAAAATTTAATGCAGCTTCTAAATAAATTGAAAATTCGCTATTAAAAATTATAATGATTCCATCTCCGCCGTACTGGCAATTCACATGACAATGACGATGCCGAAACCAAACAAAACAAAACATGAAGTAGGAGTAAACAAACGAAACAAACATATGGAGAGCGAGCAACAAATGCTGACGATTGTCGGAAAAACACAGCACTTCGGATGGATCTCCCACTGTGAATAGTTCTGAATAGTTTTTCTACTCTTCGTGCGTGGTTAGTGGCTCTCAGCGAGCAACCGAGCCGAGCGAATGAAGTCTGGGGTACTAAATCAATGCTTGTCTAGAGCTTGCGCAAATGTTGCCGTGTTGGCCTAGGGTAGTGATCCGATGTTGTTAGAGATCTAATTCTTAAAACTTTAGTTGTAATTTTTCAAAAACTAAATAGTTTAACATGTAACAATTGGATTCAGATGATGTAGGTTTTGATCTTATCTATGCGTTTATAAATTTAGTTTGTTAAGGGGAGAGGGGACTTTAAGAATATATGTTGTTTCGAATGATTGAATCGAGTTCTTTACTAATACAAATTTGAGGTTAGACTAATTATCACTTCACGGGTTTGAATCTAAAAATCACAGTTTTATCGACACGAACAGTGTTCAAATTACTAACCAAAGGATGCTTAAGCCGAGCAAACATTTTCTGAAAAAAATTACCCATGAACGTCTAATAGTATTCGAAATTGTTGCTCTATAAACTGCAATCCCATCATTTTAAAGGGAGATGGGAGTTTTTTTTTTATAATTTTAAACATCGATTTGTTATCAACTTTCTATTTTGAAAGCTGTCGAAAGCATGTATATTGTTCAAAGCCTTTTGAAGAAACTGGAAAATTTGCCAAAGTTACAACTGTTGCTACCGAGCATGGCGGATTATGGTGAAAACTAATATGAAAACTTTAGAGGTGAAGATACAAATCAGTTTTAACGTTAAATTTCGAGAGCACAAATGTCTGTTCCCACATAACACGGAGTAATGGAATTGCGACTGTATGTTTTACGTATCTTATTAACCAAGAAGCAGAAATTTCATAAATATATGCTTTGTGACATTTATACCCTCAAAGATTCTCGTCAAGTCTTATTTGTATGATCAATTTAATCCTGTTTATCTGAAAACCATGTTTTCAAAGTCATCACCAGAGTTATCTCAATAACCAATCCGCTAACTTTTATTTTTTAAACTTACAAAATTATCAAGTTTGTTTTTTCGATATCTCAAACTTTCATAGTTTTGGAGAGTATAATATACTATATTTTTAAACAAGAAAAAAAAAAAGAATTTTGTGTATAAATGTTCTAAAAAGGATCAGCCAGTAACTAGGTATAGGGGTAAATATAGGATCATTTGTTATTTTTTTTATATTTTGGACGAACATAGGGCAACGCCAAGGAGCTGAGAGCTGGAAATGAGGGTTATAGAGGGTGGTCGTATTGCAATAAAAATGTAATTAATTTGTGAGCATCGTGGTCTCCCCTCGTTCAAGAGATTGCCATACAGTGAGGTTGATTCCCGCTCCAGCCTGTGAAATTTTTCGCAAACTAAGTTGGCGAAACACTGAGGGTTAGGTTAAGTTGTCCGTTGTAGCTCGTTCTATATTCATTCTTCAGTTTGTATAACCTCGACGGTGTAAATGAATTTATTTCTATTTATTCTGAATTTGCCGTTCCCGAGAAAAAATCATGAAAATGAATTGTGGTTAAAACCACTCTTAGGGGAAAAAATTATAATATTGTTGTTTCAGTTATTCTTTAAATCAATGTGCAATCAAATTGTAGGTGGAACAAACAAGATCAATAAGCGGACTATTTACCATATATTATCGGTTTTACTACTAGTGCAACTACCTTACTGTTTCATCCACACAATGCAGCTCCATCTCAGCTACCGGCATGATAGCATTGAAACAATATTTTAAGAGAGACATAATCCCTGAGCACGTCAGCGCAGCGAGAACCATAGAAGTAAGGGTCGAATATAAAAAGGAAAAGTGAAAATCGATACATGTACACTTTTTCACTCCCACAATGAAATTTAAAGATTGAGGATCCCCCGCAGTATCCTATTTTTGCAGCTGATCCTCTTAGAATGTAAGTTTATCATGTGAAGGGGATATCAAATCAACTTATCTCGAGCTAGTTAAGGAATCTTATGCAGCCCTTGTGAGTGGTCATTCAATAACAATATGCATAGTTGTAATCTCCCAGACATCGTGTCACCAAGAAGTATATCATTAGCTGAAGGCTATCCGAACAGTATCACGAAAAGCTATATGATAGGTATGCCGTTTTCAAATTTATGACTTTAAACAGCAAAAGCGAAAGTTTCTTTCGATTGCCTCTGTTTTGGATTTGATGTTTTTTTTATTTCATAGTCGCGGTGACGCACCTTAGAGCCATTGGGATAATAGGCCATATCTGCCGGAACGAAGGTTTCAGGTTTTGATTTCTTGTCTCAGGATAAACGTGATTGAATTTTAGTTTCAAACCATACTGAGGTACCGCTGCCACTTGTTGTTTAAATCCGCAGAATGATTGAGCACTATCGCCATCCATATTTGCGCGACGGGCGAAGATTCCTCTTGATTACTTTATTCTGCTAAGCACCAATTTAATATCTATAAATATATGTTTTGTATTATTCACACTGATAACAGCACACCACTTCGACACCTGTGGTAATAACAATTTTGCTATGCAATTTTTTCGCTCCCTTATCACAGCATTAGCACATCAATTCACAATTTCAGCAGTTTTTCTTCTTCTCGCTGACCCTTTCTCTAATAGCGAAACTCTCACAACGTGCCTGACAGACAAAACAACACAACCGAACGCGAAAACACTTCTCCGGAGACTGCCGCTGAATCAGTCAAGTAGGCCGTAGCGTACGTACGTGGTCGTCGGTGACATAGACAGAACAAACCAATGTGGCCAATATCAACACGACCCGCGAAGTCTGGCAGCGGCCTGCACACATGTAAGCACGGGAATGAATTATGAATGAAGTGGGTATGCGTACTCAGACTGGGTAGCTATCCCATGAACCTCTGAGTCTGAGGGTTGATAGTAACTTACTAACATACTAACACGCTCGCTAACTGTAGGGTGCACTGTAAATTTTGGCCTTTGTTGGATATTACTATCATAACCTGCTTATTATTGAATGAAGTGAGTATTAATCACAGAAATAGTATTAATGCTAGAAAATGGCAAAATGGTTAAGAGAATTACTTCTGTAGAAATATGCCTAAAATATAAAAAAAATCATTAATAGACTCTAAGTTGGGATGCGTAAGGACGACAAAAATAATGTGTCAATGTTAACTCTAATGCATTGCTTGACTTATGATTAATTCCACGCATTAATCAGAGCATTACAGAGTAGGGCCGTTGAAAACATTCCTTGGCACCATTCATGATTGCTATCACCGTCAATCGACATTGATCAATGTTTATTATTACAACAAATACAAATCATGAACAAGCCTTCACACTGATATTTTATTCTATTAGTGAGACATAGATTGCCAATTCTCTGAAATGTTTCGTAATAAGCTTTTATCAAAAAGCACATAGCTTGAAATGTTTCCGTTAACAAAAGCATGAACTGTTTGGCCCATGCCCGAGCTCATAAACGAGAGAAGAGAGGTTTGATATTTACTCAGAGAGGTTTTCTGTGTGTTTCTGTTCATAGCAGCGACGATTGATAGCTACCTACCTTTTGTTTGGGATCTTTAGTACATCATACTAGATTAGAGGATTGAAAGAAAGTCAGCCAGTAATTGAGATATTTTGTCATATTTACCATCAGTGCAACGATTACGCATGTCTGCAGGACTGTTCTCAGCTAGTTGCCCCGAGAGGATAACGTGAGTGCTTGTTGTTGCAGGGCCAGTCGATCTCAATGAGGACCTTCGAAAGACTACAGCCGGAAGGCCACGTGTTTTCACATGACAAGGGACTGGCGATTCCACGAACCCTTGTCCAGTCAACAAATCCTTCGACTGTCTGAGTTATATAGTTGTTACAGTAGACATTTTTAGCATAAATGATGATTTATAAAAAATGTTAAGATACAAATTGTAGGGAATTTCACGGCTGTAATTAATTTTCATTTGTACTAGTGAATGTACTGAGATGTTGCAAATTTCTACTCTTCCTAATAAAATAGTTGTTTGGAATTTAAATAACTATATTCGTATATGACTCATATGCTTTTATAAGCTCATACAATATGAAATGGATCAATAACTGAAATGCATACCCATACATTGCGCGTTCTGTACAAGGTCTACTTTTCTCACATAAAAAAAGATATCATAATAGCCAAAAATGCTATTAAGGCAAATTTCAAACTTGAATGATGTACATGGAATTTTAGCATGAGCATGAGCATGATTGATTGCTTGCGGTTGCTACTCTGTTATTGCCAGATCGGCTGTTATTACACAGAGAACCAACAGATGATGTTTGCGACTAACAGGCATCCTCAATGTGTAAAAACTGGCGATCTAGAATTTAAAAAAACAATACCAGCGCTGGCCGCATCCATGCAGGTCAAATAAGGATAGGCTAGGAGTATGTTTACGTGATACTCGCTTTGATGGTAAATGGGCCTTCTACGAATACAAGCTTCGCGAGTCCCTTCACGATAAAATTCAAAGAGTTGAATTTTAAGAATTCCTAGTTATGAATGATGTACATGGAATTTTAAGACACAAATTAAATTACTTAACCTTGTACAAAGCGCCTACAGTAAGTCTTTACGAAAACATAATATGCGTACATACAAAATATATCCACTGGATTGTTACTGAAAAAATAAAATATTAGATATGTATTAATGTCTGACTAGTCCTGAGCTGAAAACAGAATAGATGATTTCAAATATCAGAGATAATATCTCGAGTGCTTTTCAAACAGACGTATCTGATTTTGTAAAAAAAGAGCGAAAGTTAGATTCAAACATAAAATTCTTAAAACTCTCATCACCCTCACGGAAAATAGCATCACCATCATGAAATGGTAATGTTATTGTTTGTGTTGGTGTCCTTGGTTTGCATGAAAGTGCTAAAGTTTTCAAAAATTTAACGTTTGAATCTTACTTCCCCTCTTTGTGTACAAAATCAGATACGTCTGTTTGAAAAAGTACTCGAGAAATATCAATGAGCGATATTATCTTATAAGACATGCTGTTAAAAATGTCTTTATCCTGTTCTAGTTACATTTCAATGATTGCAATTAGAGTGATCGAAGAGCCCGGTATAATAATTTCTGAAATAAATTAATTATCATAATACCACTAAACCAAATATTTGAATATAATCCTCTTATGCTTACAAGCGCATGTCAATCTTTTATAAATACAGTAGTTGAAGTTCATAAGTTCAATTTTGATTTGAATGCTATGCATTGCAATGCATTGTTATTGCATTTCAATGCAGAAAAACAAATTGAGCCTTTGATGCTTGTCACGTTGCGCCAGGCTCTTGAGATGAATAGTTTAGGAATGCAAAGATGATTCCAAAGGGTGCTGCCATTATTAACTAAATGAAAATGGACAATTAAGGTCTGTATTCGCAATAATCCGGACACCTCAAAACATGAATAAAACATAAATTTCGCATTATATTTCCGTCGTAGTTGTTAATTTCAGATTCATGGGATGTGTTTTAACAATTCTTGAAGACAAAACATAGTTATTCGGTATTTGCATAAAATTTTCGAACTTTGCGCTTAACTCCGTCCATTAGGGTTTGTACAGACTCTTCAGAAATCGTAGAAGCCGTCTTGGTCCAAATTTGCTGGAAGTGTTTGATGTCTTTGATTCCTTGCTTCTTTCCAGAAAGCTTCCGCTTCATCAGAGCCCAATGTCTCTCGATTGGTCGTAGCTCTGGGCAATTTGGCGGGTTTGAGGTTTTTGGTACAATGTTTACTTGATTTGCTTGGTACCAGTCCATCACAGCTTTAGCATAGTGGCATGATGCCAATCCGGGCCAGGACAAAGGTTTTTCTTTGTGACTTTTGATGAAGGGTAGGAATCGCTTCTGCAGATACTCTTTCTGATAGATCTCCTTGTTGATTGTGCCTGCAGTGACGAAATGTTTACTCTTTTTGTTACACGTGCAAATTTCTTGCCACACAAGGTATTTTTTTGAGAAATTTCGGTGCCTTCTTCGTTCTGAAATGCTCAGCTGTAGCATTTCTGGCCATGGCAGAATAAAAGCCAGCCCTGGAAGCTGCTTGAAATCCTCCAGGACATAAGTTTCATCATCCATAGCAACGCATGAAAACTTCGTCAAATATTCGCAGTACAAACGTCGAGCCCGTGATTTTGCTGCCAAGTTCTGTTTGTAGTTGCGATTTGGAACTGTTTGAACTGCAAGGTCCCGATTGACAAGTCAGGATTTGCCATACGCCCGTACAAAACTCGCTCGCGCACTTGTTTTTCTTTCGTCACCATAGTGAATACTAAACATGAAATGTAAACATCAATCATAGTATTATTCATAATAGACTCTCAGCTATACCACAGTTTCATTCCTACGTGCAATATTTCAAAAGTTACAATGATTTGAAGGTGTCCGGATTAATGTGGATACAGACCTTGTATGATATGATTAACAGGTATGGATACACAAGTTTATTTATTGGTACACGATCTTCAGTCACACCCCCTCATTTCGCTATTGTCAAAATGACAACATTGCCCAGGATACGCCAACCAGCATCTCCATGTTTCAGCTTGCACTCTTTTGGGATTATGGCCTGGCTTGTGGAGGCGTGGGGTAGGAATTCGTGAGGACCAGAGGTCGATCGCACCCTCCTTCGCATCAACTCACCATTTGAAGCCCAGTTGAGATATTTAGTCATAATAGGTTAATATGTTATAATTTCAAATTAATTGTATGTTCCGTCATAAAAAAAACTGCTAGCATTGATTGTTACTAATGCATAAGTATTTTCACATAACACTATTACTTAATCTTTTTATTATAGATAACGACACATTCACTAGTATATCTTCTTCTTATTTAACATTTCAAGCTTATTGCTTTCACAATTTGCTTATTGCTTGCTCTCAACTTAGTGTTCTAAATGTACTTACAAACTTATTAATTGAGTGCTTTCGATGCCAGGTACTATTTCTGCATGAGTATGACTGTGTGACCCATAAAATCATACTCTATGCCCAGGGAGTCGAGAAATTTTCCTTAACGAAAAAATCCTAGACCAGACCGGGAATCGAGCCAAGCCGCCTCCAGCATGGTGTTGCTTTGTAGCTGCGCCTTTCCCGACTGAGCTAAGGGAGGCCCCCCTAGTATGTAAACTTACAATAAAGGTCTGTGAATAACAACGTAGAGTTAGAGAATGTAATGTAAGCCTAACCCCTTCATTCGGCCTATGTTCCAAATATGTCATTAATTCAGCGATGATCGAAAAACAAACGGGACAACATGGCAACCAACTTGTTATTAGGCAATTGGAAACTTTTTCATCACTTTTTTGTGATGTAACTGTTCAAAAATATCGATTTACTTTACATAACTTTATAGACGCCATTAAGCTGACAGATTTTCTAAACGATCTTCAAATGTCCTCAATATGACTAAATTTAATCGACACCACTTGTAATACATAGTCACAAAATAGTCACAAGTTCCAAATTAAGTGTCCATACGGAAAAATAATTGTGATTTTGCAAGAAAACCGTAGCCCCAATTTTAGGATAAATTATTTTATGTGTTTCTTAATATGGCTCATTAGAAAGTTTAATAATGGCATTAGTAAATATGCATTTGAGGTTTATGAGTATGTGGCTGTAAGTTTTCCGAATAGAATTTCTAAATTAGTAAGGTTTGTGACCCTTGATTCGGCGGAGATCGATTACATTTTTTATTATAACTCATATAGTATTTGAGCCCATGAAGTAAGAATCTCGGACGACAGCCCTGTGAAAATGGTTCTCAAAAACAAACCGACAGGTACAAGAAAAAGAGGCGCGCAACGAGCAAGGTGGATCGATCAAGTACAAGGCAACCTACGGACCCTCCGCAGACAGTGAGGCTGGCGAGTGACAGCCATGGACCGAATAGAATCGAGACAACATCTGCGTACAGCAGAGGCCACGCCGGCCTTAGTCTGATTGGTAAGGTAAGGTAAAGTATTTGAACTGGAAGCCATATTTAACTAGTTATACACTTGCTTACGTTAGTTTCATAAACCATTTGGTAGTATGTATCACGAAAAGTTACATAACTTATTTGATAAAGTCAGAAACTTTCGAGGGATATGGAAGTAATGTCGGTCTATAAGCACCAAATTGGGTCTATTTGTTCGTCCCATTCGATACATTTATTATTAAACGCAGTCTTCGAACGATTTTTTCTTCTGATATTCTGATGTTAGGCATTGCCTTACACCGAAATTTACAAAACAGAATAAAATAAAACTGTTTTGATTTTTACACATAATTTATCGGCCATTTGACAATGAAAACATTATAATTAACTCTACACAGTTTTTGTATTTTTGGATTATGTTTGAGTGAGCCATTTGAAAAATAAACAACTGAAACTAAGCCATTTTTAATGAAAATTTCACCAATAACAACATTTTTACTGAGCTTTCCATACAACAGGGATGTATGCTAATGTTGAGTCTGTAGGTTTCTCATTAAATCATGGTTATTTTACCATTGTGAACAGTTAGTGTATAACGCGTGACTATTTTCATCTAGGCATCTAGGCTGCATTACTCGGTTTATAGGTTCAATTTAGCTAAATTTAGATCATTCGAAGACCATATGACTGAAAAATGTGTGCGGCGGCTGATGAGGGGCTTCAACAAAAAACACACCAAATCCTAATTATGATATTCAGTAAAAATATTTACGGTTTTGATCAGTAAAATAGAAATTCTACTGAATTTCTTCTATTAATAGATATCCGGCAAAGAACTACAAGTTTTCAGCAATTCGTATGAAAATATCACACTCAGATTTTTTACAGAAATCTTAAAAATTTCACCTAATTCTCAACAGCTGAACGTTCGGTAACCCGATTTAGCGGATTTTGGTGAAATTTTACCAAAATCCGATAGAGTTTTTACAGATAACTGTACAACTTCACCGAAATTTTCTAAATCGGATTACCGAACTTTCAGCTGTTGAGAATTTGGTAAAATATTACAGATTTCTGTAAATAATCTAAGTGTGATTACTGAACATTTGTTTTTCTTTTACAGATGTACTTGAACGCGGGGGTAAAATCACACCTGTCAAACCTCTGCCATTTCGCGTACTAAAGCAGTGGCAGCTGATCAGAATTTTTTTTCAGTAATTTTTGACAGTTGAGAGTTCATGACTTGTTTGATGATCGTTCAGTAAAAATACTTTTACTGAATCGCTTACTGAACACTCAGCTGTTTGACATTCAGTAAAAATTTTCTCAGTTCAGTAAAAGAAAGCTTGGTATAAAGTGCAAGAATTTTCCCGAAATAACGATGAATTATTTGTTTCATAACTAACCTGTTCAGCTTAACGGGTGTGGTCAAGAGTCATAAAAGTTAGAGAAATCGAAAATTACGTGGAAGTGAATCACTAGAAATATATTAAAAATGCTTCAATTGCTTTGAAATCGGTCATCGGTCATCCTGTTAGCATCATGATTTTGTTGACATATTTGGTTCATTGTCCGAATGAGGGTATCTATACCAACAAACCTGTATTATGTAAGTTATAATGTTTTGAATATTTTGCGGCCGAAAGAATACAAGAAATAGTTATTTAAGCCTTTTAATGAAGTGTTTTCTTCAAATATATTTTGTAAATTTTCAGTTCTTTGAAAGGAATATTGCTAACAATGAAATGCCTGAAAAGTAATAGTACAAAACGACAATACGAAATTTAAAGGATGAGATGAATCCATGGATAGACCCAACGTTGAGCCTATAAACCGACTCAGAAATTTTTGCGGCGTATTGGTGGTGGATAATGAACGCAAGGTATGCAATCAAATGGCCACAACAAAATAAACTAAATACTAAACAACATATAACGGGGAAAGGAAGGGGCCATCAGGTCACCCAAGTGAAATGATTTGGATAGGGAGCATGGGACTGCCTCCTCCCTATTTTAAACATTTCGTGGAACGAGGGCGGGCTCTTCGACCCCACATAAAAAAAAATTAACAAGCGCGTAAAATCTCCCCTCGTTTAATTCCAAGCCAAAGGAGGCGTGAACCACGAAATTGCTTGCAATCTTTTATGAGCCATACAACAATGTTTGCAGTTTTTCATACAACAGGAGAGACAGTGATTCAGGCGTTATCTGGCTTAAACTTACATAAAATATCCCATAATTTTCTGTTAATCTAGTATTTCCTTTAAGTGCATTAGATAACGCAGAAAATTCAATGTTACTTTTCATCTGTGCATCTATTGGGTTTATTCTGTCAATCGAGGGCTCGATTCTAGTGCTGTGAGTGTGAATTTGTATTTGAATGGAGAATCTCTTCCCTATATTCGCGGGTTTCGCGTAAATGTTTATGCTTACGGCCCTGCCCAAAAGTTGTTGGCCCTTCATACACGACTTTGATGAACACAAATAACAATAGAATACGTTCTAATCGTTTTTCAGATTATTCCTCAGCTACGGAAAGTTACCTTGCTACAATAGATAGTAGTAAAACTATCATCATCATCATCAATCATCATCATCATCATCATCAATTAAGAATTATAAAGCAAGCAATATTGTTTGTAGCTAAGTTATTTAATGATTTACATTAAAAAATGTAATCAACCTGTGCATATTAGGCTAAGGTATGGGACAAATACCCTAGATTAACAAGTCTTTATGCTTCGATACATACAATGGTACCACAGATTGAAACCACTCAATGAATGACTGTGGGAGTACGATTAGAATACTAATTGAGAGCCGGAAATAAGTTCATTATGAAAAGCAATTCAATAAATAAAAAACATCTTATAACGGCTCGCAAATTGTTTGTTTTTTTTTTTGTTTAGGAGCTTTTAAGCCACAGCTGGTCTGGCTCCGTATGATAGAAAAAATGTTTTATTTTTGAGTCCTAAATCCAGACCAGCAAGTTAAAAAAAAAGTGATCTGGCCACTCTTCTGAAATTCATTTAATGATGTCATTTACATTTACTGACCACATAACAGAGGATTTCAATTACGTGTTTATATACGAGAAATGTGGTTCTGGGAAGTGATCTGACCACTATAACGAATTGTTGAGTTTAGTTAATCAGTGGCTCAAGAATTCTCAAAGAGAGACCACCTGTCACGTTTTATTTGCCCGATATTAGAGACTATTTGCCTCAAAGGGAACTCTTAAAAGGGTAATGGGCAAGACGAACCCGCCACCAACTGAAAGTCTCTCAAATATGAAAGCTTACATTTGTAATTCCGAAATCCATATAAAACCACTTGATATTTATTAGCCTTTTCTTTTATACTCGATCATAAAAAAGGGTAATAAACATGTCGAATGATTCTTCATCTTCTACATGATTTACAGCTTATCGATTACATTTCTAATATCTGTCTGAATTGCTAACTTCCCAACTTACACTGAGCTGAAAGTTACAAAAAAATACATACTATGTTCAAGGTTCAAATCCAGGTAGCTTCATATTTTTATTTTTCCAACATAGTTATATTTCATTAGGTAAATTTAGTAAATTCATACTGATTACTTATGGCATTGAAGGTTTACTTCGCATGATATAACCAGCGCCTGGATAGTCATGAAGAAGATGAATATATTTTTTTGGCTCAGGAAGTACTAGCACACCGGTCCCAAGCTCGATCCCAAGCTCATTGATTTGCCCCTAGTAACGTTACTCACACCAACACTGAACATTTATTTTCGTAAAGTAGCTTTCACGCGTTTCGTAGACATGGATTTTGTACATAAAACAAATGTCTCGTATATTGTACGAAACATTCATAATGCTTTTTATCTGGTGAAATGCTATAATTACACCTTTTTGTAAAATGCACGAAATGAACTTCGTGATGACCAGCCAATCGCTTTTATACCGTACTCATGTATGATGGTGTTGCTGCTGGTATGGGCGGAAACAATTTATCTATCCCAAAATAAAAATCAAAGCGCTGTCGTGAGCTATAACTTCATGCTCATTAATCAAGCATCTTCTCACGAGTCAGCGTGGTCTAGTGAGATCAACCACAGATTTAGAATCAGCACTTTCCAAATATTCAGGTTCGAACCCCATGTCTGAAACAATAAAAAAAACGCTGGACAACTCCACGTGGTTGCGCTTTTTTTGTCAATTATATTTTAAGTCGATAAAGTAGATCTGTCAGTCCTTCATGCAACCACCAGAGAGACGTTTCTTTTTAATTTGTGACAACATATTCGTAGCTCTTTGCATTGTTTCCGTACAATGTACGAATGTTCTTTCTGTGTCAACAAAAGCTTCGTGCTTTTGACAGTTGCGCGTGTAATTAATTACGAATGTATCTTCATAAAAAGAACAAATCAGTTTCGTTGCTGAAAACAACGAATGGATTTGTGAGTATTACTTTCGGTTTTGTAATATAAACTAAAATTAACTTTCAGTGAACACACCCTCAAATATGCTGTCTAAATAACATAGCGAATCAAAACAAAAACCAAGGTACTAATACCGAAAGGTACCAAAAACCATTTTCCACCTTCCGATTCACAGTCAAGCGCTGGTCAAATGACTTGCAAACACAAAGCACGGTACTTTTCGGTAGTTTTTATTTTCTTGGCAAAATCGCGTACCGATAAATTCGGATTCTGCTGCCGTTCGTACTTGATTCGACGTCATTTTACTGAATTCAAAAAGAATGTAAACATGTTGTACCACGAAATAAAGTGGAGAGTGAAAAGTTTCAGCGATCCGTGAAATAATTCATAATCCACACTAAAAGGAAAGTGTCCGAAATTTGACGTGGACAGACATTATACTTCTTACTTTATTTCTGTGCTTGGAATATATTTTATAAGAGGTGAAAGAGAGTCAGGTTGTTTTCAATGTGGTTTTAAAAACAGCTCTCTTCATGCATTAAGAGGTGAGATAAAGAGTGTCAAACTTGAGCATTTTAAATGTCAATCCAAAAGAAGATTCAAATGCGTTGAACAATACTGTACGTAATATATATCTGATATTTATGGATCATCGATTAAAATTATTCCACCTTAATGGCGGTAATTATAGTCTTTCTGTTATTTGACATTATAAAGTATACAAATCATAACTATTCCGCGTATGACATTGAGTTTTCAGCTTTGCTATTGAGCATGCGTTAATTCATTGTACAAAAGAGATGTACCAACATAAAGCAACCATAATGATGGATTCCAATTTTAAGATTCAATACAACTTCATCTAAATGGGGGATGTACCCGAAGACGTTTTGGGAAATAGATTTTTTTTTATTTTCTTAATCGATAGTGATTAGGAAACTAGGAGAATTTAAAATTAACACTTCATTTGATCTTTTCTAAGAAAAAGCAGCACTATATATCAACTTGATGTGCACCTTTTTTCCCAATATTAAATTCCTATAGAGCACTTCTTTTTCAGCCACTATGGGTACTTCCCCCTTAAGCCTACTGATCTAATAAAATATTCTGTCTGCATACCACCCTTAATCAAAAACCCAAACAAACGCCTCGCATAAACCACGTTGTTTACCTCCTCTATCAGCTGTGCCGGTACTTTGAGCATAGAGAGCGAGACTACCGGCCATGTGTCTGCCGGTGTACCTACAATTGAGCGGGAGAGAATTCCCACGATCCCCCAGAGAAGATCACGATCGTTTCGTATGCTGGACTGGACTTTTCTCTCGGTATGTTATCCTGTCTACTCCGTTTGCATCTGTCGCGTCGATCGTTTGTACACGGGAAGCAAGATCAATCAGCGCAAAATCTTCGTTCAGTCTTCGCCGGGATTTCAAACTGTTCGGATGCTGTACTCGTACGAGCGCGTGCGTCTCTTGCTGACGCATCTTGAGTCGCGGTTTGCGGTTTTGAATTGAATGGGATTTTCTGGATTATTTTGGCGTTGTTTTATGTTGTGTCCGCAGTGGTGGTACGGTTTTGTTGTCCTTTTTGGACAGCCTGCCTTGAATTATCTCGTATGTTCGTGACTGAAGGAAAGTGTAGTTTACCCGTAGACTTGTTACGATAAATTGCTTGGCAGTGTAATATTTAAATAGATTGCGCGTTTCGGTGCACGTTCAAAGAAACATACGCATGGTTTATTTTTTGCTTCATTTGCTATCTCGTTGTGTGGATTTCGTTCATTTTCTGATGCCCCAAACGGACCGAAATAATACGGTGTTAATGTCATCGGCTTTTTTGTACTGTCGCCGCGAGTGACAATGTGGTTTTTCGTTTAAAGCCTGGTACCAATCAGTGAATTGCCTATAGATTGGTTGAAAATAAAAATAAACGCAAATATTCCCACCATCGATTGGCGAGGTGCAAGCACGAAAACGTATCCACAATTTCGTGGAAAATGATCCTTCTCCCGTGAATACTAGTGGGTAGTGGAAGAAAATAATTGTGAGATTGCAGCTAACGTGTGCTCTGGACGTTTTCTTGGTTTGAGAGGTGAGAAGGTGCAATAAAACCTCGAAGAATTAACAAAAAGAAAAGGAAAAGTGTAAATTGCGAGTTTCAGGGAGGAAAAAAAAATAAACATTTTGGAAGTGCAGGTTTGACGAAGGAAAATTAAGTGAAGCGAAGATCACCCGCAAAAAGGAAACAAGTGAAGAAGTTCAAAAGTGCAGCTTCATTCCTCCGCATGAAATAGGGTGTTTGGAATTGCCAGTGTGGTGTCAGTTTGGACGAGTGCGCTTTTGGATTTCTTTCCGCATCGATCATCGTTGGTGTGCTAGCTGCCTGTGAACTGCAGATGCAATAAAGTGACTCGACGGATTGAGATTGAAGTGCTTGGTTGCCTGTGTTGTCGCGTGAAACTTTCCTTCTCGTTGGTCAAGAGTGCGTCGAAGTGAGTGTAATTATAGTTGCCCCCTTATCAATATAAGGTTACAATACTTCGTTTTCATGTTGGTCCAGTTGAGGTCGATTGTGCAAGGGATGTCTTCTGATGACTGTGCAGAGATGTTTATGTTTGATGGTTGATTTTTTTTCGCATGAATGCAGAAGACTGCTTTTTACCAGAACTGTTCAAAGAAATAATATAAAAGATTCGGTTCACTCCCAGTTTCATTCAATTGATTCATTTTACTAATTCTGATCAATCAAGGAGTAGCCATCATTTAAACGTGGAGTCAAAAGCAATGTGAAGTGGACAGTAAAACAGTGTACTTATTTTTGTTATTCGGCCATTAAGCTTTAATTTCTTTTAATTTTATTCGAAATGAATGCAAATCGCAACAAGTTAATTTTTCCTATTGGTATTTGTCACTTTATTTTATAAAACTTGTAAACTTGAATACACATTGAATTGATCAATTTTCATAAACACACCCTTTATGTAATATGCAACGGGTTCTTTCCTATCTTAGTTGGTAAAGGCGCAACTGCAAAGCAACACCACGTTGTAGTTGACGGGGTTATATTCCCAGGTCATAGACTAGATACGTAATCAAAATGCTACATAATGCAAAAATTATGCTGGCATAGAGACTTCTTATTTAAGAACTTTGCGGTGTCCTTTTCTTCCATATAGAACTTTGAGCACCGAGAAAGTTTGAAAATTTATTTCAATCATTTTTCTCACACTTTGTGCACCACTTTTTCAAAAAAAAAAAAAATCATGGGATCTTCGGTGGATGTAAAATTTTACTTTCTTAATATCCAAAATAAAAAAAAGCAAGATTGTATTGCTATTTCGCATGATTTTGTTTCAATTCTCGATGTGGATTGCCATAATGTACTTTAGCCATATATTGATGATTATATATGGATCACTCAATGACATTACCACGAACAACCCATTACTCCGAATTCAAATACTGCAAACTCAATTTCTTAGCTCCTTAGCTAAAATAGGTCATCAAGTAAAGAAAGTAAATTGAAGGATATGGAATATGAAAAAAAAACGGAATAAGAAAAATAAGAAGAAAGGAAGAAAGAGTAGCACAAGAACATTTGTTTCTTCATATATATTTTTCGTACAAACCTCAAAATCGGCAAGTACATAATGAAACAAAAACCGTTATAAAACGTAACGTCAGAACTGATATTTTTCAATAGCTCCTGGCAGTGATCCACATTAAGAGAATGGCACCCATTATACTTAATGTTATGTTTTGTATTCTCCGTCCGCCCGTTGAGGTGGCGAATTCGTCCGTGTCTTGGCCTAAAGCTAAGTCCATTTAGAATCCAGAATAATAAAATCATCTGTATCTCGGTAACGGATTGACGTACAAATAAATTTAATACATCAAAACAAAGGTAATTTACTTTCAATACAAATCATTTCTCTTAGTTTCTAATGAAAATTCGCACTTTCTTCTTTATTCCTCGTATCAAACGGTGCACACATCCGGAGTCAACTTCCTTAGCACATTTTCCACATTTTGGTCATCTGAGTCGCGTTCCGAGCCGTTTTTCACTTTTCTTAAGCTTTCGCTTCATTATTGCCCAAAACCTCTCGATGGGGTGGAACTGCGGCAGTTGGGTGGATTTATGTTTTTATCGATGAAATCTACGTTATTATCGCGGTACCACTGGATGACTTCCCGGCTGTAGTGGCAACTCGCCAAATCTGGTCAAAACTTCACGGGACCTTTATGGGCTTTAATGAATGGTAGTACGAGGTTTTTGAGGCATTCTTCCTTGTACAGCTTCGAGTCCATCGTCTTATTTGTCACGAAAACTTTGGTCTTTTCTCCGCAGCTGCATATCCAGTGTTTTGGAAAATTTGTTCATAAAAGCAAACCTAAACTTCGCAGAAACATCTCCTAGTGCCGTCGTAATGTAGAATTTTTGGCCAGGAAGCTGTGCGAAAGCTATTTTGACGTAGGTTTCATCGTCGATGAGCAGGCATCCTTGGTACTTCGTCCAAACCTGCTGGTACAATTTCTGAACTCGAGTTTTGGTGACGAAACTTTGCTTCAACGTTCTGTTTTGTTGCTTGCTGGCTCGAAAAGAATGATATCTTGCTCACAAACGAATTCTTCGAACGTTACTGCGAGCAGCAGCGGATTTTTGTGCGATTTCATTATCTTATAGTCCAGGGTTTGCTCTGACGGTTCTCAACTGGTTCAGCTTGCGATCATATGTTCCACTACGATGCTTACCTTGAGGCACTCGATCCACGCTCTTTGCCTCCCTGAAACGTTTGAGCACATCATACACGGTTGATTTGGTGATTTTCAACGTTTTTGCAATTTTTATTGCGGACCACGTTGGATTATCAACGTGGGTGTGCAGAATTGTTTCTCTCCTCTCGGCTTCCATCTGGAACTTTTGACTCACTGCACGAAACACCGTGAAATTTATACAACAGAAAGTGAGCACCTAGGTTAACAAACCGCTGTAAAAGAACTCTTGCAGCAGTCGCCCTCCGTGCCGCTGCAACACAATAAGTGATTCCGAATTCTAACTGGACAGAACTTTAATACAATATAGTATAAATTATTACGGAATAGAACGATTTTTATTTTGTAACTTGTTGTGACGCATTGAGCGGACTGCGTTAAAATTAGGTCTGATGTTGTTAAACACCAACGACAACAATTGTGACACACGAAGTAACAACTTGCATGAAATAGTTCTAATAAAGAAGAGCTATTGCATACAATATTATCCGCAATGTTTGAAATGTCCCACAATATTACACGATGTATAATGCAGGGTGTTATGTTTTGTGACGCTCCATTTATGTGCATGATATTGAACAAAAATAACAGTTATACATTTTAATTTACTGTTGCCCTATTTGCTGGTCACTATTTGCTGCTTAACGCTAATTTTATAACAGCAATCCACTTTTATTTTAACTGGCCTAATAGTTATTGCTCCTTTGTTAGAAAAGGGAAGATTGAATTCTAAATGGAGACAAATGGACATACACAGAAAAAAATAATTAATTTTAACAAGCGCGTAAAATTTCCCCTCGTTTAATTCCAAGCCAAAGGAGGCGAAAACAACGCAATTGGCTGAGTCTTTGATGCGCCATACAACAATGTTTGCAATCTTTCATACAACAGGCTTGATTCAGGCGTTATCTGGCTTAAATTTACATGAAATATCCCATTATTTTCTGCCATATCTAGCATTCCCTGTATGTGCATTATATAACGCAGAAAATTCAATGTTTCCTTTTATCTGTGTAAAAAAACAATAAGTAATGTTTAAATTATCTGTGAAGTAAAACCATTAATACAATATTATCAAATATAATGATATTGTAAGTTATGATAAAGTAATGGCAAAGATTGAACTGTACAATCAAACACTACCCAAAAGGCACACATTGCTGCATGAATCAGATCAGCTCAGATTTGGCAAAAAAGCCATTTGCAATCCGGAAATGAAAAATACACAGAAAAAAATAATTAATTTTATCAAACGCGTAAAATTTCCGGTCGTTTAATTCTAAGCCAACGGAGGCGTAAACAACGCAATTGGTTGTAGTCCTTGATGCGCCATATAACAATGTTTTCAATCTTACATACAACAGGCTTGATTCAGGCGTTATCTGGCTTAAATTTACAAAAAATATCCGATTATTTTCTGCCAAATCTAGCATTTCTTTTATGTGCATTAGAAAAGCAGAAAATTCAATGTTTATTTCTATCTGTGTACATTCAGCAATCAGTGCAAAAGCCTACCCCAGATGTAGTTTTCTGCGTTATATAATGGACCTATATGAAATGCTAGATGTCATAAATTTAAGGTATATTTCGTGTTAATTTAAGCTAGTTACCGCCTGAATCAGGTTTGTTGCAAGAAAATGTGAAGGTTGATATGATAGAAATAATCCGATGTTGTAAAGAAATACATAATAAAGTACACACTTAGAAAATTTTATAGTATTCGTTAATTTTTTACAGAATTTTTAACAGCTGAACGTTCGGTAATCCAAGTTAACGGATTTCGGTAAAACTTTATATTTTTCCGGTAATGTTTTTACAGATAGCTGTAAAATTTCAACGAAATCCTTTGAATCGTATTACCGAACGTTCAGCTGTTGAAAGTTCGGTAATAAATTACAGAATACTGTAAAATTTTCTAAGTGTGTACATACATACATATATTCTAATAATGAATTTCAGCTATTTGCCTCTTCCGCTGTGATGTAAGATGATTCACATTTAGAAAATTTTACAGTACTCGATAATTTTTTACCGAACTTTCAACAGCTGAACGTTTGGTAATCTGATTCAACGGATTTCAGTAAAATTTGACAAGTTGCGGTAATTTTTTAACTGTAAAATTTGACGGATTTCCGGTAAATCGGATAACCAAACGTTCAGCTGTTGAAAGTTCGGTAAAAAATTACCAAAAACTGTAAAATTTTCTAAGTGTGTTGAAACTCTAATATGGTGAAAATTCCCACGTGATATAATGGAATAAAGTTGACCACCTGGTAGCCTAGCAAAATAGCAAAACAAGTTTCAGCATAAAATAAGGGAAAATAAATTTCCTGTGAGTATGATTATTGCTCAAAAACAGTAACTTAATGAATCCTAGGGGGTTTGAGCTGTTTAGAGGAATACCTGTAACTATAAATTAGAAGAAAAATTAGTATTTTCCATTTAATTCCAGCTACCTTTGCTTTTCTTGACAGATACTCGTATTTCGTCTACAATGTGCAGACTTCCTCAGTGTCTGGTACCATGTCGAGTTATTAGTCTGAGACACTGAGGAAGTCTGCACATTGTAGACAAAATACGCGTATCTGTCAAGATAAGCAAAGGTAGTTGGAATTAAATGGAAAATACTAATTTTTCTTCTAATTTCTAGTTTACTTAATGAATCCAGAATAAAAAATAAATAAAAAAGGCATGATATTCTTCGAAAACTCTTGTTGCCTACTGGGCCGATAGACGATTCTTTTTGTCTGTGAAATAGAAAATGTAGGATCATAAACAATGTTCTTGAGTTAATTATTTTGAACGAAGAGTTTTTTTTGTAGAATTTGTCGCATCTCTCCAAAAAAAACCTTGAAAAACCTTCCTATCTTTTCAAATACATAACGTCAGTTAGGTGGGCCAAAACTTACAACGATGCAAATGCGAAACTGAAAATAGCATACAAAATATTGTGAAGGGATGTTAAATAGCATAACAAATATTAAGAAGGGATGATAAAAACATTTATATTTGTATTGTCTTCATGTCTGTTGATCCTGCTGCAATTGTAGACGGACATGCATTGTCATAGCCACGAGGTAAGAAAATAATTCAAAATTACTGTACAATACTAGGGAATTCCATGGATGATCTGAAATTATATACCGTATAAAGAATACTTCCATTTTTCGTGGCAGGGTAAGATCTCAGCATGCTACCTTACCGGGGTCGTGCTGCCTACATTGCCTTGGTGCAGCTGCCACCTAATGTATAGTTGACGCGATACAGCGTTTCTTACTCAACTGCTGGATGCCGGGACAGACGCTCGGTACGCACCTCCTCAATCTAGCTGAAGTCAGAAGGAAAACAGTGTCCAGGCTGCACTATCAGCTAAGTACGCAACCCTTAGCTGGCGGTCTTTGTCATCTCTTGACCCTCTAAAGCATGAGATAGTAACTTGTGAGGACTTGTGAACTGTCGGGTTATACGGTTTACGCCTTCCATCAAGTTTTGTACTGTATTATATCCACCTTATTTGATGCTGAACGTCAGCATCAAGGTAATTTGAACTGTTTGTCACTTCCAACTGTTTTTTGAGTTCTCTTGAGGATTCTCTTTACGATTGCCCAATATTTTTCAATTGGGCGCAGTTCCAGCGAGTTTGGAGGGTTTTTCTTTGCACACTATAACGGTGTACCAATCCTGAGCCATTTTTTCGGAGTGGCCAAAACAGCACGGAACAACTATGTTTCTTCAAGAAATGCAAAAAGCGTTTTGCAAGCATTCCTTTACATATAAATATCTTGGTTGACAGTGCCAGTTGTCACGAAACTTTTGCGTTTTACCTCACAGGTGCAAGTCACCTGCCAAACCAAGTGTTTTTTTTTGGGAACTTTGACATTTTTTCTACTTAAATTTATCTTGAACCTTTCTTTTTCCGGTAGCCGTATAAAACTATTGACCCTGGAGCTGCTTGAAATCAGCCTTGACGTATGTTTCGTATGGTCAACAAACTCGTGTACATCTGATGCGTTCTTCCTCTGGCTGTTGTGTTTTGCTTATTATCTCGATTTAATGTCACTGTAATATGTTGACAGTCCGTCTTGTTTCTTTGCGTTTTGCACTGTTGTGTGGGATTTTTCCAATTTGATTCCGATATCTTTGATAGAAAGGTTGGGATTGCGTTTGAAAATTGGCCACTATTCTTCCGGTCACTGCGGCTTCCTGGTTTCGGTTTCCTCCTGAACCTGGCTTCCTGGCAGCCGTCTCAGAAGTTCTCCGAACACTTATATAACATTTGTCACGGTTGATTTGGCAATATTAAGTGATTTTGCCAAGTCGGCGTGGGAATAATTTTTATTTTGCTTATGCGCGAGTAAAATTTTGCTACGCTACTCTTCTTGCTTCGACACCATTTTGACAACTGAATAGAAAATGGCTAAAAAAAACAAAATAGAGTCAACATTTCGTACGCATACACCTACAAAATGAGGGGTGTTTAAATTTTTTAAATGCACGATTAAAAAAACTACGTCATATTTGAGTCGGCCAAGCTTTAACCGTTCCATACTTTTTATACTTAAATTTGTAGTGGAGCTTTTAGACGCGGCTGGGTAGCTCAGTGGTTACCCGTTCTACTTACTGAGCAGATGGTCGGGAGTTCAATCCCAGGCCCGTCCCCTTCCTTGCCATTTGTCACTTGCCTCTTTCCATCACCATCAGACTTAAAATAAAAAGCAGCCTACTGCGCTTTCTTTCATTGATCGCTTCACTTACCACAGTGCATCCATGATCTAAAAATAACCTGCCCCACTAACACAACTATCCTTCCCTTGGCAATTGTTGAGATGCAGTGGTGCAGTGGTGATCACGGTCTCTAATAACAACGATTGTCAAACTAATCATCCTTCTTCCGCCCTCCCCAAAGACCGCGAGGGCGTGGCCGGCGCCGGTACTGATCTATAAATAGAATTAGTGAACTTGTACATTGAAGATGTAAAGGCTACTCCCAAGCTCCATCTATGTGGTTCTCTGTTCAATTACACTAGTTTTGATCAGTAAAGGCGTAGCAACTACGATATTGCACGGACTATAAATTTATAGTGGAGCTTTTAATTTGTGAGATTGGGGAGATCTTTGAGTGTTACACTCAGCGAAATAAATTTTCGATATTCATACGATTACATTATGATTACTTGCTATAAGGAATCAGTATGAATTTCATAAATTTATCTTATGAAATATAATGATGTTGACAAAATAAAAATATGGCGCAACCTGGATTCGAACCTTGAACGTTGATGTTGTGGGTCCAGTGACTTGCCCTCTAGAATATATCAACACTTGTAATCAGGAAAGCTTAAAGGCGTACAAGAACAACGTCGGGTGAAACAAAATCTATTCATAAGTCAGCCTTATGAAATTCCAAAGCATCGTTCATAAGTTGAACCTTATGAAATTCATAAGATTATTTGGTTCAGTGTATGGAATGTATTATACTACGCTTGAAATAAGGATTGCAGAATACGTCAATATGAACATATAATTGAGTCAAGTTACCTACTTAATAGTTGATAATAATCGTCAAAATATTTACCGGTAGCAAGGATTACGTTACCAGTAACATTTATTATTTTTAAGAGTGAGGCCTATAACTCAGATGTAAACAACCAGAAGCGTTCGTTTGCAAATTCTTGAGGAATTGCCTTAGATATTAATAACGGCATTCAGCAAAGTTGTCGCTGAGAATATTTTTCAAAAGCACTCTTATGTCATTACGGCGAAAAGTTACAATGAACTAACATTAAACATTTCCTTTCAAGCTTCAAGTAGCCATAGTAGTATAAATTCGTAATCCAAAGAGCCAAAACGAATAAAATTTATATTTTGAACCACTCTACTAAGTATATTTTGATTCATGAACATCCCTAAGAAATCTGAATCGAGGATCACGGCTTGCAAAAAAAAACAACTTTTAGCCTCGATTTGTTGCGACAGGAGGATTCGATTGGTCGTTCTATCTTTCTTACGGAGAAAAGTATAAAAATCGCTATGAAAACCGATATTCCGATAAACTGATGCCTTGAGAACTGTTTCAAAGATGGCAAACATCACACTCTTGATATTCAACTATCCGCAATTGAAAAAATCAACACGTTTAGCCATGAATTATTTGATTGAATGTGATGTTAATTAGCCCAGATCATATACCGCTCGACTCAGCTTGAAAATAAATTGAAAAAAAAAATCAAATAAATAGCTGCATTAGAATTGAAAATCTTATCATTGGTAGAGTCCTAGACCATCCAACTATAGACAACCTTGTTTCAGAACAACCCATTGGTCAGTTCCAGAATAGAATCACAATCAATCATGCGAAACCTTTAAGTGATATGGTTAAATCGAATCCATAAATGGCGCCATCATGGCTGACTTCCATCGGCATATACAATTTTTGAAGGCACGAAAAAACAAATACAAAGCGTTTACTTACCTCACAGCAGGCAGTGATTGAAATCATCTGCTCGAAATGGTTATGGTTGCTGAGATTAGCGCTATTCTAAGGGTGAAGTGGTGATGCTATCGCGCGCATTCGAATTCTACAAACCACCATTCATATTATATAAAGACTGTATTCGATGAAATTTGGACACACAAAATAGGTCACCAAAAATTTTCCTTGAGCCCGATTCTTTTTAAACTTTCTGGAAATAAAGTACTACTAAATGGTTGAGTTTTGACATCATTGGTTTATTGATCCTCTTCTCCCAACCCAAATGCCCGCACCTTTGCCTTTACCCCTTTCATCAAATTTTGGGCAATGATAGGACCGACTTGCTTACTTACGTTTGGTGTCGGCTTTAATGTAGGTCTCATCGTCCATCACAATGCAGAACGGTTTGAGCCACTCTCTGTACAATTTTCTTGCACGAGTTTTGGCCACCGAGTTCTGTTTATCGCTCCGGTTCGGTGCCTTCTGGACCTTGTACACATGTAGTCCAGAACGTTTCATTGTTTTCTGCACAAAACAAACTGAAACTTTCGCCTTTTTCGCAACATCTCTGATCGAAATGTTGGGATAACACTTAAATTGGTTCAATACCATGCTGGCCTTCTCCGGATATGATGTGCCACGTTTTTTGCCACTACCATTTTTCCGCTTGGTTGTCTTACGGTCCTTGAACGTTTTGATCACATGAGATACGCTTGAATGTGCGATTCCGAGCTGTTTTCCGATCCATCGATGAGAAGCGTTTGGGTTTTCGAAGTGAGTGCCCAACATTTGTTGGCGCACTATTTCTTCATTCGAAGCCATCACTGAAATCACTCGACCGATTTTCACGAAACTCATTACACAATTGACACAACACAATGAAATACATTTAGTTAAAATTTCAATAATTTTTACCCACTCGCTAAAAAGTTACGAACAATTGCGTGTGTCCAAATTTCATCGAATACAGTCTTTAGGAAAGGCTTGTAAGATGGAACACGATCCGATTTTTGCTCGTAACATGTATAATTTTATTTTTTTCGCGGATCCAAAGACATCTTTTGAAAGAGGAACTAATAGGCTCCAGCTTTGCTCAAGGAACTGATTATTTATAGTCATCAAAAAAAGTTATGGCCTGTTTTCGAAATCCATCCATGGCGAACCAGCCCAGGAGGCTGAAAGCCACAATAATAAAGAAATAAAAAAAAAAAAAATCCATCCAAAATTGCAATTTCAAAAAATGGCTTGCAAGATGGAACACGATTCGTTTTTTGCTCGTAACATGTAGAATTTTTATTTTTTCGAGGATTTTTCGAAAGAGGAACTAAAAGGCTTCTAGTTTGCCCACGGAACAGTTTATTTATAGTAATAAAAAATAAATTATTGCCATTTTTCGAAATTCATCGAAAATTGCAATTTCAAAAAATGTATTGTTATATTTCAATTTATTATTGATTCCATGGCATTTTTAAACATAAAAAATGTCATTCATATGTTTTAAAACGAAAAAAAAAGTGTTCAACTGTACAAGCTCAACAGTGTTCCATCTTACAAACAGGACGCCATAAACACAAAACATAAAAAATTGTTTCACTTTACGATTTGTTTGGAAATGTCTTTGGATCATAAAATACACCAAAAATGCTAGCCAACACAAATGTTAACCTTTTGATATCGATGGGAAATTGGCACTTACTAAGCACAAGAAATAATTGCTATTTTAATTATTCCACCACTTTCGAACAATGAAACCTGGAAGAGCTAGATCGAATGAGTGTATTCACTCCAAAAGCAAATGAAAATTGAAGAATAGTAAAAAAATGAGGTTAGCACTTGTCAGCGCGATAGTGTTGTCGCTGTGAATGTTAAAAGTGGCGCTGTTCCATCTTACAAGCATTTCCTCTATAAGATTTTTCGTCTCTGTTCCTGTTTACAAAAAGGTTCAAATCTCACCATAAGTGGATTAATTACGAATCTTTATTCATAAAAACGTCGCAGCACATGGTTATTGACATTTTTGCATAAATAAGAGCCGGTGGTTGTCGGTGTATTTGTGTTGATTTCTTTCGCTTTTGTTGCTTTGCATACTCATGAAAATGTGAAAGAGCACAGCATGACTGACCGACCGCAATATCAATTGAGCGATTAGATGAGAAGTTATGAGCTGGAAAGAATAATGATAATAACCGGGAAGCACATTATTCACTTCGTGGCCAATGCTTTGTCCGTGGCATATGGAATGATTGTCTCGAGTGCCACTTGATCGCGTTGTTTTGTTTTTCTTTTTAGTTGTTGTTAAAAGGCGGAATTCTGTTCCTATACCTGCACTTTCTCCTACTGCTCTCAGATATGTTGGACATTTATGGTAGGGGCGTATTTTCTTTACACGATATATTCACAGGTAGGACAAAGAAGCGGAAATTCTCGAGGTTCTAGAGGTTATACCGTAAAACTGTGCTTGTTTGATAAGCCGGGTAAGGTACTTACATGTGTTAATGTGTAAAGAAATATCTCTTAAATGGTTTGGAAGGTACTCGCCACGTATCACTCTCAGGACATTACAAAGTCAGAGATGGGTTCGAAACCCAGTCGAATAAACCCTTTGGATTGAGTATAATACCGTAACTTGCATATCCGTCCCATCGTAGCTCGAATTCCGATCCATATGGGACTGATATACGCTTTAAAGCAGTACAGTGATCATTCCTACTTCTTACAGAACTTTAAAAATCAAGGAATGGTCGGCAGAGAATGTTTTCAATGATTGACTTTCGAAAAGAATGGCTAAAATATTTCCATCTAAACATTTGCTCGTTCCAGAAATGTTAAAATCCTTGAAATAGAGGATAGACACGCTCATCACGATTAAATATATCTATACTTCAAATACGGAACCATTCGGTTCCCAAACCATTTACGTGTTCGAGAAACGGTCACGCTTTTCTGCAAATGTGGCATCGCGTAAGCAGTGGCTTTGAACTTGTCAACGACTGACTGTCGATTGCGGATCGGGGATAGGGTAGGGTCACTCCGATGTTCTCTTCGATTCTACGCTTGAACGGGCACCTGAGACAAACTCACGAGACATCTCTCTACATTTTACGGCCATAATTAGCTAAGAAACGATAAAATCGATAAAGTTGAAAGCATCTGCTGGGCAAATGGCGAACGGCAGATTTGCCTAGAGAAACCGGAATGAAAACGAAAAAACCTTCATTGCGTGTGTGTCCGCGCAGTGTGAGCTGTCAGATTACTAATTTTGAATTTAAATGAATATGATTCTGGAAGGTGTATCATAACATATACGAAATAGAAGTCCATCTTGAATATTGAATTGCAGGCTACCTAAAGATGATGGTGTTAATTTCCTTTCTTTATCGACTATTTCTGTGTTTTGTGGAATAACCCTAGAGTTGATGCTATAAATTTTACGATAGCGTCGGGCAGAAGATTTTGTTTACCCTTCTTTATTATGAGTGCGTAGATTTATATATCTTTCGATGTTATATAATATGCTCATCACAAATCCAAATTATTTCATACAATTTCGTAAACGGAGGGGAAATTGATACGTTTTTACTAAATATCATTATAATTTGAAAGGCAAATATAACGTTTAATGCGTCGATAAGTATATCAAACAATCAAATGGAACCTAGCGACTTGACATTAGCTTACTGCTTTAGAATTCCTATGCTTATGAATGGATACTAGAGGCTTTGTTTTTGTTTTGATTCGTTGCGCTATTTCGACTGAATATTTGAGAGTGTGTTCGTGTGAGTTACGATATGCTGGTACTTTTTAACCCAAAAACTATAATCATATTCTTCTTGACAATCCAGCCCCTGGTAATAGTATGTGACTTTTCTGAAACGGCATCCTTTAGCTTCAAGATGTTGCGGAAAGTAGTTATTGGACTAACGATCAGGATACAATTCATCCGTTTGTCATATATTATTCAGTGTCGGGAACGTCAAAAATTGAGCTTTATTGTCATTTCTGAGGTTCTTAAGCATGATACCATTGCGGTCCATGTTTTTATTTCAAAATTAATAAACATTTTTGAAATTTAAAATAGAATTTAATAAAGCTATAGTTATGTCAGATAGAGTTGCATCGCAAAAAAAAGCAAAAAAAGTGCAAGTCTTTGTATAGATTTAAATCCAAATCTTAAATTGACAGTGAATGGAATTTTTTCATCACATTCCATGGAAAAGTGATGCGATTGGTGGCACATTGAAACGAATCTCTCGAAATGCACGCCTATCTTTAGAACATGAACATCCAATCAAAAGTGCAGAGTGGCATACCAAAAAAATAATAATGATCATTTGACACAAATGTCCTTTTAATATATATCACAAGGAGATTATTAACAAGGAATTACATAGTAGAGCAATGTCTTTCAATAGGCAAAGATTATAAGTGGAACACACAAATATCACTCGTTTGTTCCCATTTCAGAGAATAAATTAAAAGCGTAACTCTTTAAGCGTGATGTTTTTAAATATAAGATATAAAAACAGTAAAACATTTGAAATTGTTGGGAGGTTAGTTTTTTATTTACCTTTGAAACGAACACTCAAGACACGGCCCGACACAACGAATTTCAGGCTTTTTAACATATAAAATAAAAAAAGTTGAATTGTTTTATTTTATTTTATTTTATTTTATTAAAATTTTATTCTATTTTTTTCGATCAGTGGAAAATGATCAGCCTCCAACACCGAAATCACGTTGAAAATCATTCCAATCAACGACCATGAAGTTTGGTTGACCGGTCATTTGGCGTGGAATCTGTCCAGTGAGAACAATAAGCTGGCAATAAGTTAATTATGATAAGCAATGAGCATAAAATGCTTGGAAAGAAGAACCCGAACACGACCGAATATCTCGATACCTGAGGTTGCTATTAATGAGCATGATATAAGTTTACCCCGAGCATGAAATAAGGGTGTGTTATATAATGTCACTAAAGATTCATCTGCGCGTCACCTGGGTGTGAAGATGTGAACCTGATGCTACCGCTACCCGAGCAAAGGATTATACCAAATTTATAACAAGTTCTATTACCATATTATCATTTTTTGATCACTAAATATGTTATCATTCAGGCTGAATAAACAGCCAAAATAACAGAATGAATAACAAAAAAATACCCGTTGAATATCATAATAATAACTTATTTTGTTATCACTCCGAACAACTTGATAACAAATCCTATTATAAGCAAATTTATTGAAATAGTATCAAATTCTGTTATCAATTTGAAATCAAATTCTCATGCTGATAACTGAAAAAAATATTTTAATTAAAAGCAAAATTTTTTGTTCAAATATGCTGGAAATATTTATAGTTTTACAATTCAACTAATAACAATTAATAATTAATAGTGTGTTCAAAATGATAACATATGATAACAAAATTTGCCAATAGTGATAACTAAATTTGTTATGTGATTACAGCGGAAAACAAAACGATAACTGGGATAACAGGACTTGTTACTTATATGATATCAGCTTGTTATTTTCCTTTGCTAGGGTAGCCATCATCATTCCAACTATCATTTTCAACACCAAGAAGAATAGCCGAGCAGTCGGCACATCTATTTCTATACGGTCAACATTAAAATGGAGGAACCATTGACTGCTATTTAAAGCCGAACTGTCATCATGTTTGACTAGTCTTTGTGGTATCGAACCAACATCATCATCATCAATCATCAACAAAAACACATCAGATTGAATAAAAATAAGTGCAAATTTGGAGGCAATTATATAAAATAAATTGGGTAATGATTACAAGTTAAACATATGTATAAAGGTTATTTTAACTAAAATAACTTTATAGTGCTTTATAGTTTTAGAAAAGTGCCTGAAGCATGACAAATTGAGCAAGTGAATTCGTCCCCGTTGTGCTATGTTTTGCGTTTTTTTAGTACATAATTACTGTTCGTCCCATTGGTCCTTCGAACCGGATTGTATCGTCAAATCTTCGATCAATTTGGGACTCGTGACAAGCCGCCATCGCTATTTCTATTAAGAAAAAAGAAAACCACCGTATCACATCGCTGCGTTGCGTCAAACTCCACCATTATAGGGATTGGTGAAATGAAGGCATACACTAGCCTTGAATAAGGTCATTAGTATTCTATTGATACCTATATTCATCCGTTTGAGCTACGCGGTCCTTCGTTTTCCAGACCCAGCCCACCAACTCTTAACAAACCACCTTCGTTATCTATGAATCTTTACGTAACCAAAATGAAGTCCGCTGTTGCCTTGATTGCTAGATTTTTATCACTACCCTGCCAACATGCCTCCGGAACGGCGCTGAAATTGAAGCAAAAGTGCTTTGTACAGGGTGCGGCAGAAAATTAAAAAAAAGTATTGGGATAATTCGTTTAGCTAGTGACTAATTTCTGTCAAAAGTGTATTTGTTTCTGTTTACTTTTAAGTGCTGCATCCAAAAATTCTATTTGTTTAATTGCAAATTCGTCAAAATGTTCACGAAAGAAGTGATCACCAGTTTGTTGCTCGCCCAGAAGAAGCCGAAAGAGATTGCCAAGGTGGTAGGGTGCCATTTGGCTTCAGTTTACTGCATAAAAAAGTACCTGCAAGATGGTCCTAAGCAGCGGAAGCTGGGAAGCGGATGTCCGCGCTTTGCACGCACGCCGAACGTGATCAAATCGGTCCGTGCAAAAATTGATCGCAATTGGTGCGTTCCATAAGAAAAATTGCAAAGGAAGCCAATATTTCTGAGAAATCCATGCGGAGAATCATCAAAGAAGACCTACATGCATCTTCCAGAGCCAGAGTGAAACTTGATTACGGACCGGGTCAGGGAACTACGAGTGACTCGTTCCAAGAGATTGGTTTCCTTGTTGAAGAAGGAAAAAATGATAATCCTGTTCTCCGACGAAAAGCTTTTCAGCATCGATGCTGTGGCCAACAGCCGCACGGACCGATTCATTTCATCGCAGAAAATAGAGAACGTTCCGGAAAAAGTGAAATTCAAATTTCAAACCAAACATCCGGCTGGTGTCATGATGTTTGGCTTGGTGGCGTCCAACGGTTTGAAAATGCCGCCTGTTTTCATTGATGCTGGAGTTAAAATCAATACCGAAGTGTATATCAGTATTTAAAGGACCAAGTGGGTGAAGGCCAACTTTTCCGAGGACCAAAACGTTGTCCTACAGCGCCGTGTCACACGTCCAATCGAACCCAACAATGGTTGAACGATAACATGAAGTTTTGGCCGAAGGATTTGTGGCCCCCTAGCAGTCCAGATCTTAATCCGTTGCATTATTCGATTTGGGCGTATGTTGAAGCACGAGCCTGCAAAACATCACACCCTAGTGTGAAAACCCTGAAGTCAACCATAACACGCACATGGCAGTCAATGTCGGAGGACTACGTCCGAAAGGCATGCTCTGGCTTCTGGCGTCGGCTCGAGGATGTTATTAATAAAAATGGAGGACACATTGAATAAATTTGTGTAAAAGAACTTTATAAAGATAACTGCATTAGAAAATGTAGATATTATTTCTTGAATTAGTTGAAAATGGGATTTGAAACGGACGCGCCGGAAATACCAGTGCGCTTGGAGCATTTGATTAAGCTCTAGACAGAGTTCCAAAAGGCCCAATCGGAGCTTGAATTTCTCGACGAGGAGTCCATAGATGATTATTTAAAGCAACGTACCGATTTCGAAACGGCCTACTACCGTGTTAAAGGTTTCTTCAAGCACATAATAAAGAACCTCATACATCGCTATTGAACGCTTCTTCTTCTTCGACCACGCATTCTCAAGCTCTGTCGTCGCATGTTCGCCTACCTGATGTAAAGCTGCCTACCTTTAATGGAAATCTCGAATTTGTAAAATTTCCATGATCTATTCGTTTCACTGGTTCACGCTTCACACGAATTGTCGTCGTAAACTCGTCGATCATTATCAAAACACCACGCGATTGAAGAATACGTTTCTGTAAGCCTTTTTTGATTTTGGAACACTCAAGCGTGAAACTGCTGCCGAACTACACGCACTAGCGGAGAAATTTGAAGCGAACGTGAAAGTTAAAAAAAATTGCAAGCGCCCTGAGTTTTAGCACATTATACTATTTCGCATGCTTGCTGAGATCATCTCGAAGGGATTGGGAGGAAATTTCGTCTTCAAAATCAAATGTTTCGTCTGACGACTTTATTTATTTATTTATTTTAATAATAATCATCTGACAACAAGGTCTTAATGAAATATACTTAATTCTAACTTAGCCAAACACATTTTGAGATCTTAAGCGTTCTTTAAAAACATTTGTAGATAAATTAAGTCAAAAACATGACATCCAGATTGAAATCGTGGGCTTATTGAATTCACGGGGTCATTGAAGCCATACAGAGTGTTTCGCGGTGTAGGTTGATTGTTTCGATTGACGACTTAACAGCATTCATTCACCGAAGAGTTTGCGTTGTACAAACTCTCCATGTTAAAGCTGTAGATACTCCAGTGTTTGACCAGCAGAACAAAAGGTCTACTCAACGTTCCGTTTCTAGTCACAGAGCTAACCAATCATTCTCTACCTGGAAATGTGTAGCTTGCTCTGAACATCAACCACCCTATTTGTGCCCCTCATTCGCAAGACTCGACGTAGAGGAAAAGGAAAAGGAAGTTCGTCGTCACCAACTCTGCCGTAATTGTTTACGAAAGGGACACCAAGGTCGAGACTGCTCATCATCCAGCACCTGACGAATCATGGTCGTCATCACAAAGTTTATATTTGTTCAGGACTCCTTTAACGTCAACCGAATAACCAAGCGCATCCAATTCAGCGATCGCGAACTCACCTACAAGCTATGCAAGTACCGGCAATTCGTTGAGGAACATTCTATTGGCTACAGCAGTTGTTAAACTAATCTATGATAATGGTACTCAACACACTGTAAGAGTACTTCTTGATTCGGGTAGTGAGTACTGCTTCATTACCGAATGCGTTCTCATTCTGGTTAAAAGTGATAGAGAAGGGCCTAAAACAAGGCAAATTGAATTCGTCCCCGTGCTGCTATGTTTTGGTGCGTTTGTTTTCGCACAGAATTACTTTTCAACTCTGAGGGAATCGAACACGTATTAAAGTTCTGTCCAGTTAGAATCCGGAATTTCTTATTGTGTTGCAGTGGCAGCGGTTTGTCTACCTAGGCGCCCACTTTCTGTGGTATAAATTTCACGGTGTTTCGTGCAGTGAGTCAAAAGTTATTTCAGATGGAAGCCGAGAAGATAGAAAAAATTCTGCACACCCACGTTGACAATCCATCGTGGTCCGCAATACGAGCAAGATGTCATTCTTATCGAGCCAGCAAGCAACCACCAAAACTCGAGCTTGGAAATTTTACCTGCAGGTTTTGACGAAGTACCAATGATGCCTGGTCATCGACGATAAAACCTACGTCAAAATGGATTTCGGACAGCTTCCTGGCCAAAAATTTTACATGTCGAAGGCACGAGGAGATGTTCCTGCAAAGTTTAAGTTTGCTTTTATGGACGAATTTGCCAAAAAACTGATGATTTGGTAAGGGATATGCAGCTGTGGAGCAAAGGCCAAAGTGTTCGTGACGAATAAGATGATGGACTCGAAGCTGTACAAGGAAGAATGCCTCAAAAACCTCGTATTACCTTTCATTAAAGCCCATAAAGGTCCCGTGAAGTTTTGCCCAGATTTGGCGAGTTGCCACAACAGCCAGGAAGTCATCTAGTGGTACCGCAATAATAACGTAGATTTCACCGATAAAAACATAAATCCACCCAACTGCTTGTAGTTCCGCCCCATCAAGAGATTTTGGGCAGTAATGATGCGGAAGCTCAAGAAAAGTGGAAAAACGGCTCGGAACGCGACTCAGGTGACCAAAATGTGGAACATATATACCAAAGAAGTTTTTTTCAGAAGCAGATAATTTATCATCTCCATGCAAAGCGCTAGGAGCGGACAGTAATTTTATTGCTAGAACAAATAGACATGAAGAGAAAGTGTATTGATAGATCCGTAAGGGAACGGCAGGCTTTTGAAATTGAATAGATGTAAGTTTGAAAACGAGCGGAGGGCATTTGAACGGTAGTATACGATCAGCAGGCACATAACCCTTTGTCATAGGGGATTTCCCCCCTTGCCTATCCTGCATAGGGTAGTATGACAAAGGGTTATGTGCCTGCTGATCGTATACTACCATTCAAAGGCCCTCCGCTCGTTTTCAAACTTACATCTATTCAATTTCAAAAGCCTGCCGTTCCCTTACGGATCTATCAATACACTTTCCCTTCATGTCTATTTGTTCTAGCAATAAAATTACTGTCCGCTCCTAGCGCTTTGCATGGAGATGATAAATTATCTGCTTCTGAAAAAAAAACTTCATCAAAGATCGTTACTTCCGCGCTGGGGAGAATACAAAAATAACAATCAAAAAAGTATACCAAAGAAGTTGACTCCGGAGGTGTGCAGCGTTTGATGGGAGGAGTAAAGAAGAAAGTGCAAATTTTCCTTAGAATCGAAGAAAAATGATTTGTATTGATATTTTTATTTTAGGGTACAGTGAATTACCCTTGTTTTGATGTATTAAACTTATTTGTACGTCAATCCGTTACCGAGATACGAATGCTTTTATTTTCCGGATTCTAAATGGACATAGCTTTAACATGTTACTTTTTCTTAATCGGGTACCGTTATCGCAAATTCTCACAGAAGTATCTTATAAATTACCTCAAAGTTTAACTGCAGTTTTGTCTATATTTTACAACCGATCTCACCGACTTGGATATTCGATGCCAGGTTCAAGACTCTTACCACAACACCGTATAAACATCATCAAACAGCTCACACTCTCCCATGTCAAAAATGTTCATCCAAATATAAATTCTTTCCTCGGAATAGCCAACGTAACTTCCACAAGTCAATGAACGATGTATTTTTACTAATTATGTTACTGTATTAAATTTTCAAAAATCATCTCTTAAAATAGATAAATGAATCCTCTATCATTAGCAACAGGACATCAAGAGCTCCTCCTTTAATATATTTTATTTACCGGCCAGGCACATTTGACTGAATTAAAAATATATTCTCCAAGTCAATGACCATAAATTTTACACACTCAGTCACGCTGGAAAAGATTCACGTTTTGCATCTGTGCAACCGACTCTTTTTGAGCGAACAGCATAACTATAAATCTGTCTGGCTGCAAGTAGTAATTTCGCCGTTCGTCGGCCTGTCTCATCAAAATATGTTTTCGCAGATGTTTACTTATCTATTTCTGTCTACTTCCAGGGCAGACTATAACAACCACCATCAACAATAGCAACACCGAGCCAAACCACAGTAATGGAGAATCGTCGTGAGTTCGATATGTTAATCATTCGTGGCCGCCGATCGACAACGCTGGATCTACCGAAGTTTCCTTTATCAAGCCTTTGCTGCTGTAGTGATGGCCGGTTCTAGTATTGGTCGGGGAAAATAGTTTATTTTTCTGCGAGCAAACAAGTACGTGCCATAGAAAAGGCAAATAGCTTTCGCATAAATCATGATAATGTGAAAACAAAAGAATACCATTTAGAAAAAAGTGTGTAAGGGAATCAAAGTTTATCACCAGTCTAGTGCAGGGAGAAAGGCGAGTTGAGTGATCGCAGTTATCATCAATGGTGGAAGTGAGTGCTTCAGATAGCGAGATATAAGCTAAAGTGCAGACAGTCAGGAAGTTCGATAAGTGAATTTTGCAAAACGAAAATGTGGTCAATTAGTGGCCTATTGATGGCCTTTCTGTGTGCTTGCTGTCTTTTGGCGGCTTTAGTCAATGCAAGTCTGGGCCGGGATGATGTGGATATCGAAGAGATGCTACGCGATGACCCGTTCGGTTATCAGAGGGACGACGATGCTGTTTCGGGTGAAATTCAGATTGCCCAGCCACTGCGTCATCGCAATGGGCGTATGCGGATTGGGCAGCTTCGCCGCGGTGGACATCGAACGAGGCACTCCAAGCATGGTGAGTTCGTTTTTTCATCTTTTGTTGATTCCTTTGATTCTCTCGGAAGCTGTGAAATTATGAGAGTCGTAAAATGTAAAGGGCACTTTTGGGTTATTAATTTGGAAGATAAGTTAGTAGGGGGACTATCGTGCCGCTTATTGACGATCATTTGCATAACGATCAAGGTCAGGTTTACCGGAGTGTGGTGCTCTGCGATTTTCGTGATTCTTTAATATGTTAGTTGTCAAGCATGTAGGCGCTAATGCATTCACAAATCAACTGAAAGTGAGCTTTTCGTCATTCGATGAAACGACATGATCGAACAGGTGTCAATGACTTTTAGCCAACGCTCGGACAGGCCGATTTTTTTCTTATGTGAATTATTAATTTATTTGTACACGTTCTTTGGTTTATTTTAGAATGTCAGATTAATTGTAAGATAATGGAAAAATGTATGTTAAAGTTAATAAGAAATTTTATAGTTTATAACTTGCACTTAATTACTTAACAAAAATGCAAAAGATACATAACAAAGATCAAGGAAAGGGGTATTCGTGGCTGTTTAAATTTGTACCCACATCACATATAGATAACACTACACGATACAGCAATAATTGACTACCTACCGATCAAATAGGAATTAATAGCTTTAACTGTCATCTGAAAGATGTACAATAATGAACACAAACATCACAAACACACATTGAGGTACAAACAAATCTACTAAAAATACTAGACGTACTGCGAAGTTCCCTTCCAGTCGAGCGCTCGTCACTCAGCCTGTCTGTCAACTGATCTATAGGCCTGTTTGTCAACGAATATTTTTTTCCTTGTTGATTTTTTAGCATGTTTGAGAGTGATAGTTTGAGAATTTCAGTTTTTTAATTTTTATTTTTTGAAAAGTGATAAAATAAAGTGTTAATTTAAATTTTCCTAGTTTTCCAAGTTTCACTTGTTAACTCAATAATAATTTCCCATAAAATCATAACATGGACTTTGAGCAAAGTGTTCAATTGTTAATAACTCCAATGAAAATTGTCATTGCAAAAGCTATAGAAACAGGCATTGGATAAAAAAAAAACAATTTTTCTGTTCTGTTATAGACACTGTATATATGTATTTTGTGAAATCTACAGAAAATAAATGGTTTGAAAAAGCTGCCATGAAGGATGGACGGACCAAAGCATGTGTGCTACATGGATCACATTTGGTCGAAAAAAACATCAGTCGATTGACATGTGATCGATTGATATTTATTCGATTGGAAATATGTTTCGTTGAATGGAAAACGATACACCCACATCATGTTTTTTCAAATGCTCATATATTTGATTAAATTTAATGGTTTATTTGATGTTACCACACTGTAGTCTTTTAAATATTTTTTAAATATTCGTTTAAAGTTTTACTAATGGGACACTGAAAAATAAAGTTGTACTTGAAGAAAAAAAAAATTAATGAAAAAAAATAAACTAAAATAAGTGAATGCTAGAAAATGTTAGCTGTTTAGTGAAATACCTGTAACTAGAACTGAGAAGAAACTCTAGCATTATCTATTTAATTTCAACTACCTTTTTTGCTTTTCTTAACCGATACGCGTATTTCGTCTACAATGAGACTTCTTCAGTGTTGTGTACTAATAGCTCGACCATCCCTAGACCATCACAATTCCTCCTACATGCTTCACAGTGCCTTAGATGTGGAGCTTCTGAAGTTCCTCACTCGATCTGCATCACACATGAACCCGTTTTGCCGAAACAGCTCAACTTTGATCAGTCCGTCTAGAGAACTGTTTTCCAGAATACTCTACGGGCTTATCAGCATGATCTTTTGCAAACCGTTTGACTTCGTTTACCTGGCTGATAAATGGGCGCTTGCGGACAACTTTGCTATTCATCCTCTGAGCTACGAGACTGCATGTGTTTTGCGCTTCTTGCCTCTGCCAGAGCGCTCTGCCACTTATCCAAACGTTTTTTAGTTTAAATTTTTTTGCCCAATCGCTGCCTTGCTGATACTGTACTTCCTAGGGAGAACCCGGTGCGATTCACTGTTTTGCACATCACCACCCACCACACGGAAAAAAATTGTGCCTACATCCGTGAACTGCAGTGATGAATTCGAGAACAATCAAAAATACATGGTGAACTGAATCTCATAATCATGAACTAAATAACGTTTAAACGGAAAAATCTTGAAAAAGTGGACTAGTTTACGATCAGTTTTCATTTTCGGGAACGCTTTTTTTTCTGTGCAATTTTCGGTTACATAAGGAATTGCTCTCGGAATCGTTGCTTTCTCAATATTTTTTGTCTATTTTGCTATTTTCACACTATTCAAACATAAACAATCGAGGGGTCTTTCGAAAGAAACTTATCGTAAACACATAGCTATTTTTTTTTAGGTAAAACTTTTTTTTCTTCAGCATTCCATAAGTGAAACTTTTTATGAATAAAAAAATATGATTAAACTACAGAGTGTTAACTTCAATTTGAATGAAATAAATGATATAAATCAAAAAGTTATGAGAGAGGCCTTTTATTTTGCCTATCAGCGTATTTGAACAGACATTTATTGGAAAGGACATTTCTTCGAAGTCTCAGAGTTACTTCGATCTGTGGATAAACTTCGTGACATTTCGTCTATGAAAAAGTTTAGATTTGAAAATTAAAATTTATTGAGCATGAGCATGAACATGATTGACTGCTTGAGGTTGCAACTCTGTTATTGCTAGATCAGCTGTTATTGCATAGAGAACCAATAGATTATGCTTGGGGCTACCATACATCGTCAATATGTAGACTGGTGATGCCATACTAAGGCGATAACGCTTTCGGAAAGGGTAGGAATGTGTTGACGTGATACTCACTTTATTGAAAGCCGAAACATATATAAAGCATATATGGCTCCTGGGTATAGAGCCAGCAAAGAACTGAATGTCGATGGCAAATTGGAGGGTCTAGTCTCTCAACTGCTTGCATTTTATACTGGGTGATAATAACATAAGGATGACTTTCGCAGCGAGCGACTCCCTCAGCTACTGGACAAGTTGGGTTGTTCAGTGCTAAATGATGGCACTGAAGTTGAATCCGCGATCGACCTACCAATCACCTTCCAGGATGTGGCTTGTCAGTTTAACATTCAAGCTCACTATCGTAAGCTTCGTAGGAAACTTTATAGTGACTGCGGTGGCCTCCAAGTCAGTATCCAGTTGTACAATTTTATGTGATATATGTATCTTTTCTGTCCGCCAACACGCATCCGTGTATGTAGGCATTCTTATGAGGCTTAGTATACCACTTGTATAACCCACGCGGTAGTCGGGAAGTAGGACAGCTACCTTGAGCATCATTTGTTTTTTTGGAGATCCATGATACAAGGATTTAGCTTGCTTGCCTGGCAGACTTGCTGTTCTTGACGTTCACGACAACCCTTTCGCGATCAGTAACCGAAGATTCGGTAGCAGACCTTTCCGGATCTGATTTTCTCCGCCATTTCTTCCTCTCGGTGGCACTGAGATCAGCAATTTGAGGGGTTTCACCTTCATTCTCACTAGATGGGGTAGTTTTGTTAACTCTGTGGTGTTCCCCACAGGGGTAGCACAGTCCCTTTCGGCCAGTGATTTCATCTCTTTTAGAAATCCTACTTATGCTTTATCTGGGCAATGACCATGAACAGACTTTCCACCCGATCCCTGAGGAACTGCTTTTCCTCGCTGGGATTAGGTTTCTTGACGTCGCACAATGGCACAATTCTGAAAAAAGACGGTCAAAAACATTTTCACCCTTTTGTCATCATTTTATCGACTAGGTGTCTTCAGAAGAGTTGCTCTAAATATTATTCCGCATCTTTTGAAAAAACACGCCTAGCCTTTCATAGAAAAGTTGCTGAAGACACTAAGTTTCTAGAGCCTAACGCTAAAGCGATATAAATGATTTTCTTACAGCACTACTTTAAAACCGGTTTTTGAGAAAATTAGTTCTTTGTTCATTTTTGACGATTTAAATATGTTCTAAGAAATTGTAGGAATTATTAAAATACATATTTTTGCTGAACACAACAATGCTCTCTGATGACCACACTTTGATAAATGGTGATTGAAGTGTCTGTGTGACGTCATAATCCAACCACCTCAAAAAGGGTGGGCGGTCCTTGCGCGGTCTAAAACAGATTGTATTTGAAAGATTATCTTATGAATAACTATTCCTGAAATTGGGTACAGAAGGGTACCTTGTAAAACGTCAGTATTAAATAGTACAGGATATAAGCCAATTTAATAATTCACATGTGACGTAATGTTCAACAAACTAAAAATATATATGCGGGTCCTTGATGGGATACTCAAATAAATTGTAAGTATATCTTATCAACTAGTAATCCTGAAATTTTTGGACGTTGGATACGCAAAGTGTAATACTAATCTATTTGACAAAACGCGTTTGTCATTTTAATTTGAAAACAAAGCTCAAAACTAGACGGCACCAAGCAAGATAGTTTGCAGGTGCGATTCATCAAATAACGAAAGCATATTTTAACCGGTTTTAGATCTTATGCCTTCAATCTGTATATTGACTTACATCTTGGATTAATTTGTGAAAAGACCCTAGCTGATTTTTTGTATGGATACATGTAAAAAAAATCAAATATGCCCTTTCGAAAAACTCTTCGAAATATATGTCTCGTCGCCCTACTTCTGAATCCTCTATCACACCTCTCACGAAATTTACGTACTTCTATGCTTGCCCTTCCTTATATAAGTTGTCCAGAGCGAAGCAGCAAGCAGCAATTTTAAAGCATCAGTAGTGACATCACGTTGAAAGCTCAACATTTTATCTACAAAAGTGGAAAATTTTAAATTACTATAATTACAATTTGACTTATTACCAACAATATATCGCATTTTGATAAGACTCGATACCTAACAGAGCAAAAGGACTCATTCACCTGGAATAATATGACACATCTGCAATATTTATTGACTATATAACTCAGTATTCTTTCAACAAACATTTTTCTGGGCATCCTTCCAGTACCCAGCTGCTGAAAATTTCAGGATTACTAGTTGATAAAATACTCTTCCAAATACAATTTATTTGGGACCCTGCAAGGACCCGCGATATTTTTTTAGCTTGTTGAACATTACGTCACATGTGAATTATAAATTGAAGCTTATAACCTGTAATATTTCAACTTGACGTTTTACTATGGTACCCTTCAGTACCCAACAGCTGAAAATTTCAGGAATAGTTGTTCATAAGATAATTCAATCTGTTTTAGACCCTACCAGGACCCGCCCACCTTCTTTTTAGGCGGTTGATTACGACGTCACACAGACACTTCAATGTAGATCAAAATGTATTAGACATGCATCAACAATGTATTATCATGAGAACATTGTTGTGTTCAACAAAAATATGTATTTTAATAATTCCTACACATTCCTCTTAGGACCATATTCGAAATCGTCAAAACATTTTGAACAAAGAACTAATTATCTAAAAAACTAGTTTTCAGGTAGTGCTGAAAGAAAACCGTTCATATCTCTCAACGTTAGGCTCTAGAAACTTAGTGTCTTCAGCAACTTTTCTTAAAACTACCTGTCCTACAACTTTGTCGAAGTCAACAACCGGTTATCTCATAGCTGGAAAAAGTTAGAATTTAAAAGTGTAGTTAAGCCCTTATGAAAGGCTAGGCGTGTTTTTTCAAAAGATGCGGAATAATATTTAGAGCAACTCTTCTGAAGACACCTAGTCGATAAAATGATGACAAAAGGGTGAAAATGATTTTGACCGTCTTTTTTCAGAATTGTGCCACTGTGCGTCGGCCATTGGATCAGTGTCAACTACCCTGCATGGCACTCAACCTTATCGACACCGCCAGTCTTACCACCGTTGCGGGGTTTCAGCACTTTTGAGGGGACCAGTGCCCACACCTACACTTTTGGTGTGGAGGCCCTAGCAGCACACTTGTTGCAATACAGTTGACGTAAATCCAATCCTACTCAATTGAGTCACAATCAAGTCACTGTAACATGTTATGGCGGTTTTGTGTTGCTTGGGTGGTCTTTTTGCTGCCTACGGGCCGTAGGCTCCATCTGACCCACCAATTTTTAAGTCAGGCTTCTTTGCCGGCCTGGACTCCTTGGCCTTTTTGGCCTTTTGTTTCTTCCCCCGAGGGAAAGGGGCTGCAAGGCAGCGCAAACTTAGTCACTTGGGCGTAAGTCCATCGAGAATTGCTCTCTTTACTGAAGATCGTCTGGGCATCTCGGCTTTCCCTGCGAAAACAACCTTTTTGAAAAATCCTAGAAAGTGTGAGCTGTTTAGTTGAATACCTGTAACTAGAAATGGGAAGAAAAATTAATATTTGTCATTTAATTCCAACAACCTTTATTGCTTATCTTGACAGATACGCGTATTTCATCTACAATGTGCAGACTTCTTCAGTGTCGTGTACTAATATCTCAGTGTCGTGTACTAATAACTCGACTATAAAGGTAAACAAAATACGTTTGTATTTGTATTTATGTAGGTTGTATCCAACTTAAGCAACGAGATTGTTGCTGAAGGAAATTACGTTTACATTGATAATTTTTTACCAGCTTGGCCGTTCTTGAAGATTTTATTAAGAGGGACATAAATATTGTTGGAACAATCCGTAACAATTGGATTGAAAAGGCGCCGTTGGAATCCCTGAAAAAGCAACCTCGACGATCATACGACATTGTGCGTGACACTGAGACAAACATCACCATTGTTCGTTGGAATGACTATAATGTTGTCAATATGGCTATAAGGGTTAAAGATGACATTGTCTTACGTGGCGGTACATGTAGCAGATACAGGATTCCGCCGAATTCGCTCTCTCACTCGATTGATAGCTCCGTAGTCTATAGATTGTCTCACTAGATTGTCCAAGATTACCACGAGTCTCAAACGAATTAAATTCAAAAAAAACTTGTAAGCCGTGTTGACATTTGAAAAAAAAAAAATAGGTGAAATAGTATGCGTTTGTTTATTTGTGTAGGTACTGATCGGAAATAATGAAAAAAAATAAAAGATTCCATCTTTAAGTCCTCAACACTATCCACGAAAGCTTCTAGAAATATGAATACATGGGTGAAATGCACCGATGTGTTTGACAGAAAGTATTCATCATCTGCGGAGAATATTATTGAAAAGTATATTGAATCGAAGAACTGTTCATAGACCGCTGACCGAAACAAAAAAAAAAATGAAAACGTGGCTAACGGCACCCAAAATCGATAAGCTCACCGTTCAACTATTCCATAACCCGACAAACAGTCAACACCATATAATTAAACTGGAACATTTCCATTGAGCTATTCCTATGCAACTCGCCCGCCACACCGCAGTCTATCATCACTGCATCCATCAAATCTGCTGTAGACTTCTTGGAATATTCCGGGAATGGTGAAAAAATGGACCTCATCGCAACCCCGGATATCCATCACACGAACGAATCAAATTTATTCTTCGCTACCAGTGTTGTTGTGAGCCGTGTGCCTAATTGATGAACCGTTCGCCGAACTCGTAACAATACAAATTGCCTGGTGCGAAAGAATAGGATGATTGTGAAAAATTATGATCACATTCGATGTTCAAAGGGCTAGTGGGTGCGGACGGTTGTCGGTCTCAGGCAACCAGATCAACCATCACTGGTTGCCGCTACCGTTGGGCTCGGTCCAACAATCTTTTGCCATAAACAGAGTTCTTTCGATCCATCACACTTGGTAATAATAGACAGTGCAGAATTTATCTCGAATTTTTGCGGCAGTCAACTTTGCCAATAAATAACAGCAGCTCTCTTCGGCTGTGCTGCTCATTAAATGGCCTCTACCAACCGTTCGTGCTCATCGTAATTCTAAACAGATTCCATAAGACAGATGAAGTAATGTTTTATGACTTTTTTGCAGGCATCTCGAGAGTCGGTACGATGTCGTGAACTCCAGCTATGCTCTGGTTTAGAAATCTAAATATATTACCTCCGGTGCGGTTAGCAGTCAATGAATACGCGTGCTTGAAACACCATCGTAGATTGAATACTGCGATTGCTGTAAATTCTTTGTGGTTCTTCCGAGTCGGTAGCCGACTGGGAGTTTCGAAACAGGAGAGACATAATAATGATCAATAATATTCTCCACAGATGATGAATATATTCTGTCAAACGCACCGGGAAGCATGAGCCAAAGCGAACGAGAAGGAAATTAGTTTGCGCAATAAAACCCTTCTTTTGGATTTGTCGATGTTATGCGCGGCTGCAAAAAACGAGGGCATTCATTTCTACCTTCCAGCATTTGAGGAACAATGCCCTTTTTTGTGTCGATACCAAGACCGTTGAGAAAAAGATGATAAGGTGATTTTGAACGATGTAATAATGAGTTATTGATTGAACGATGCAAAGAAATTCATGCTCTACACAGTTTGAAAGAAACATTTAAATGCTGGATTTGGTTTAGATCATAAAATATTTCATGTAATTTATGTCAGAAATCGCCTAGATCATAGCTGTCGAATGAAAAAATTTCATTGTTTACGCTTGGTTTGGCTTGCAATCAAACGTGGAGAAGTTTCGCGGATCTGTTAAAATTCATAATTTTTTGCTGTTAGACAATATTGAAATTGTTTCCACCCACACACTATCAAACCGTCATGTAAATTTCGGTGCCCTGAGACCGACAGATGGAAGCATCATTTAGCAAATAAGAATGAGTTCGAAGAAATGAGAAAATATATTCAATCAAACACATCCTTGCGTATGTATCAGTTTCAGGAAACATAATTTTACACGAAATCTTTATTTACGTTCCCTGACTTTTTACAAACGTGAATTACGTCTCGTGTAAAATTGATAATTCTAAGTGTGCATATGGTCGGGTCTCAAGCAATGTCTTATTGCCACGTGCCTGCTTGAAATATATACTCCGAACCGAATTTTGAACAAACCTGCTTTCTGCAACGGAACTCAACATCATGCTCTCTCGCTATGCCCGGCGCACAAACAATGCGGGAAAAATTAGAACGCTCGCTAAAACAAAGTTCCAGGCAGTTTTTCGCAAAAATGGTTAAAAAAGCCTCACCTTTACCCAACGTCAATACAAATTTGCTCCTCTGTCGGATTTGATTGAAGTGGGAACATAATTCAGTTTTCCGGAAGGTGTTTCATGGAAACGAAGAGACGTCCGCCAACGGGAAGTTGCTGAGCAAGAGCCCCAAATCAGTCTGCCTGTATCAAGGAAAATTAGAATGAAGGAAAATCCAACATCTCCTGGTTTTCGTAGAATTAACAACACCCAGGACTTTCCTTCTCTTGTGGGGACATCCAAAACCCCTGATGCCCCGATTTTAAGAACAGAAACCCCTTCTTCGGCTAGGCTGTTCTCATTTGATAACATTGTCGAAAGTATTTTCAAATACCACGAAATTTCTAACCCCTTCAAATGCATTGTTCTGGTAATACTTCCCACAGTCAAAAAGTGAAGCAATTGACAATAAAGCGGTTCCTCCTTGCAGCAATCATTTCCTTCGATGGATAATTTTGAGGTCGGGGATTTGATTACTGTTCTGCAGTAGAATTATTGAAGTCTTGTTCCTAAGTTGTAATCTTTAAAAATGTTCAGCCGGTTGTGATGCATTAACTTCTTGTGAAACATGGGTTTCTTCAGAAATCGATCTTTCATCGTTTCATGATTTCAATATAATTCGTCTTGGTCGTGAGGATTCACGTGGATGAGGAGTACTTTTAGGGATCAAAAAGTGCTACTGCATCTATAGAATGAATTTTCCTCCGATTCTAGGTATAGAAGTTGTCGCATGTTATTAAAAATGAAACCCTCACAGATATTTGTTAGGTCCTTCCTGATCCATGGTTGATCATGGGAGATTTTAACGCTCGTGTTACAGACTGGGGATAACTGTACGATGACAACCGTTCTTTTTTGATATATGACCTCTGTGACAACTTCAATTTGGCAGCTCTCAACAATGGAGAAGTAACACGTTTGGCTGGTCCATCATCAGTTGACAGTAGATTAGACCTCACACTTTTTTTTGAATTCATGGTAGTGATCACTTTCCCATAAAAATTGCAGTTGCCACCGGGTTCAATCCGTCAGTATCCATCGACGTCGAGTACAATCTTACCTGTAATATTGATTTACAATATTCAGGATAGCAATATATGAAGGGCTACCAAAGCTGAAGGAATACAACTTCCTTTCCAGCCTGATATTGGACAGTGCGCTTCAAGTTCAAGTTCAAACTGGACCAGTTCCAAGAAAGTAATTTCGCAGGAAACCTCCTTCTTCATGGTGGGATCAGCAATGCACCTAGGTGTACAGGTAAATGTCCGACGCGTTTGAAGTGCAACACCTGAGCACTTCGAAGAATACACGGGTCTCGACCGCGAACTTAAGAGCGTCATCAAGGCCAAGAAACGCGGACAATTTATGGATGCGTGCAACGTCAATGAATACTCTTTGGAAAACTGCGCGAAGATTGCGTAACCGAACTACGAACAACGAGTGCGAGAAGTACTTGGATCAAAAGATCCTTAAGATCCTTAAGTTCGCGCGAAAAAATTGTCCTGATTCTGTGCCGGCACGGATGATTTCTCGCGAAACCACGAATTCTAAAGATGAGATCAGCCAACCTTTTTCAATGGTAGAGTTCTCTATTGCACTCCTTTCGTGTGGCAATACGGCTTCAGGGGCTGACCGGGTCAAGTTCAACTTGCTTAAGAACCTCCCAGACGTCGCTAAGAGGCACATGTTCAACTCGTTTAATCAGTTTCTGGATCTCAACATTATACCGGATGATTGGTGACGGGGTAGAGTTATTGCCTTACAAAAACCTGGTAAACCCGCGGCCGACGACAACTCTTACCGAACCATTGCGATGTTATCTTGTATTCGTTAGTTGGGGAAAATGTTCCTATTCCGTCTGGACAAATGGGTTGAGACGGACACCTTACTCTCAGATACTCCATACGGTTTCTGTAAGGGTAATGGAACGAACTCGTGTTGTTTTCCACAGATATTCAGTTAGCTTTTGCTTAAAAAGAGCAATTGGCTTCTGTATTCTTGGATTTGCTTCAGTAACTGTTTAAGTTCTTTCAGATAAACTTTACGATTGTGGGGTTTCTCCATAAATTATAACTTTTTGTGCAATTTGCTGTCAGAGAAACATATTTTCTCATTGAAACTCTTTAGCTTCTCGATTTAGCTACATGGGTCTCCCCCAGTTGCGTCCAATGGCTTGAAAATGCCTCCAGTATTTATTAAAGCTGGATTAAAAGCTAATACCGAGGTTTACATGAACATTTTGAAGGACCACGTTCTGCTATGGATGAAAGCTAACTTTGGAGCACACCAACACGTCATTTTCCTTCAGGACGGAGTACCGTGTCATACCTCAAAGAGGACTCAAACGTGGCTGAAGTAAAACATGGAATTTTGGCCAAAGGAAATTTTGGCTCCCAGCAGCTCGGACTTGAATCCTTTGGATTACTCAATATGGGCAGGGATTGTCGAAAAACACAGAGTAGTGCAAAATAGGCAAGTGCTTCTCCCAATTTCAAGTGTGCGTCTCCTGTTTCAGAAGAGCGCACAAAGGAATATGCGAGAGATTTCGTAGCAGCACGAGAGGCATATAGCCGCACATGCACTTCTCGTTCAGAGACAAAGAGTAATGCACAGTGCTCTACTCATTGCTTTACTCTATGCTTTGGCTCATGCTTTGATAAATGGTAGCAAAATGAAAATGTTTGATGCTAGTAACAAAAAGGCATTGTATGGGTTCATAGAGGGAAATTTTTATTGAAATCCTTATTCACAAACTAGTCGGGCCTGCCGCCGTGTCTGTTTTTTGCACTTGTGTTTGCACAGAGACGACAAGGGAGAGTGCAATCGTTAACGCCCAAAGAGACGAGAGCAAATTCGAAATGAGATGTGCGGATTTGAGCGCACGACACAGCAAGAGTGCACGGGAGTACAGACTGCACATTCACGTCTCTTTGAAATTTAATGTGCTGTTTCGTAGCAGCGCGTGCTGCACTCAAAGAGATTTGAGTCGCACCTTATCCCTGAATATGGGCATATGTTCAGGCTAAGGCCTGTAAACGTTCTCACCCCAGTGTTGGTGCCCTGAAAGCTTCCATTACCAAGGCATCTCGAGCAGGAGACATCAACATATGAATACCTAATTTTGATCTCGATAACTGGCCTTGGTATTAAAAAGCTCAGATTAAGAGGTAAAATACCTAAGCAAAATACCTAGGAATTGCAAGCAAAATATCTATCAAATACCAAGACTTGTTGTTTCGGATACCTGGGAATACCTGAGAGGTACTACTTTGATATTGTCTTACCTAAATTTGGTATTCGCATAGCATTGTGGGAACAATTTTATGGTATTATCCTCAGGTATTTTACCTCTTAATCTGAGCTCATAAATACCAAGGCCAGTTATCAAGTTATTCGGTTCTGCTCGGGATAGAACTCGATGACTGACTCATACATTGAGAAAGTATGCTCTCGATTCCGTCCCCGTTTGGAGAAGGTGATCGAGAAAAATGATGGATATATTGAGTAATGTAATCATGAAAGGTTTATTAACGATTACCTGAATAAAATTATGATTTTTTTTATCAATTTCTATGAAAAAAAAAACTTATTTGAAACTGAGGTATGGTTTTTCGCATTTTTTTTTGGGACATACTGTACACCTATAACTCATTCTATGTTATATCAATATCTATATCATCTGGTTCGATTCTAAGTGCACCTGGAGATCTCATATAGAGTATCTGAAGTGAAAGTACCAGCAAAGGATCAACTTTCTTCGAACAATTACCGGAACCTGGTGGGGTGCACGTTCGCAAGATCTTCTAACGTTGTACCGGACAACGATTTTGTCGGTTATGGAATACGGTAGTTTTTGTTTTCAGTCAGCGGCTCGGTCGCACTTTATTAAATTGGAACGTATTCAGTATCGGTGTCTTCGTATCGCGTTAGGTTGCATGCACTCGACTCACACCATGAGTCTTGAAGTGCTGGCTGGCATGTTGCCACTCTCGGATCGGTTTTCAGAATTATCTCTCCAACTCCTTATCAGGTGCGATGTTATGAACGCCCAGGTGATCGAAAACTTTGAGAAGATCTTTCAGTGGAACCCTCAAACTCACTTCATGACTTCGTACCATTTGTCCATAACACAGAATGTCAGCCTTTCTCCGTTTATTCCCAATCCCAGTGTTCCCAGTATTTGCTTCTCTGACTTCGGCAATTCGGCAATTTGATTTATCTATGAAGCAGAAACTTCATGGAATCCCTTGAGGCCGGTACAACACTCCACGTATTTTCTCATGAAAATACAGGTGTTTTAAGGGGACCATCCCCTGGATTTGGGCAAAAATAAGGCAAAGTTTGTATTTGTTTTGTGGGAGATTGAAAAGACGTACAAACTTTCGGTTTTGAAGATTAAATTTGATTATTATTCAAAATTTCAAAGAGATAAAAAAATTGTGAAAATTCAAAATCTGCGCGCAAAACATGGGGTGACAACTTCAAGCCTGCAGCCTCTTGTAGTGGACAGAAATCAAATATAGTTATTATTTCTAAAAGATAATAAAATTTTCTACGGTTTGAATTAAGTTTCAGACTATTTAAACGTAAAATCATTGCATAGTGATTATTTGAACTGAAAAGTTTAATTTTTCGGTACTTTTTTTTCATTTCAACCGTTTTCAAAAATTATAAATAATTAATTATTAATGCCAATTTTTAGTTCAAGCCGTACAAAAAATTATAACCTATCAAACAGTTATTTGATGGAGGGAAGCGGATTAATAGTTCAAGCCCGGGGCCATTTGTAGCCGGCATTTTGAATTTTCACAATTTTTTTATCTCTTTGAAATCTTGAATAATAATCAAATTTAATGGTCAAAATCAGAAGTTCGTACGCCTTTTCATTCTCCCACAAAAAAAATTACAAACTTTGCCATATTTTTGCCCAAATCCAGGGGAGGGTCCCCTTACCTTGTTGTATAAGTCGATACAACTGTGGAAAGGTACTAAGTTGAGAGCAGATAATAAACTTATTGTGAAGAAATAGACCCACTTTCATTTCTTCTTTTTCATTTTTTTACTCACTGGGTTGTTCCTTACGACAAGTGATCGTATTATCATAAATAAATAAATTTAGCTCTAGCAAAACATCGATATCATAAATCGAAACAACAATACTTACAATCTGAAACACTTTATAATGGTGGCTATTAACAAACAGCATCCCTTTATAATGGTGGCTATTAACAAACAGCGCCCCTTAAAACTGAATCAAGTGATGCTAATCAGCCATCGTATAATACGAATCTAATGGTAATAATTCAACCGACCAATTACACGTACTTATCGCAACATATACCGAAAACTGAAACGCAAATTATTGAGCAAATTGAAAATGATACAGCTCGACTGTAAATGGCGGGTTCATATTGGATATCATTAATTCTCCGCCAACCAGTGTTGAATGGTTATGAGCTGCGTATGCGCTTTAGCAGGTGTGAGTCTGCCAGCTATATTTGGATAGCGCCATGAGAGGGCAAAACTGTTAGCGAATTGATATAGGGGGTTGGTCACCCAACGAGGAAGGCCAAGAAATCGGTTACATGTGGCAGTGATGAAAATTGAAAAATGATTAAAGATTACACGCTTTCTGGACACAGGTTTGCATGATCAGCAGCAAGTGAGTGAGTGCATCGCGGTGAGCTAACGGAGGATGCGCGTATGAAATTCCCTGGAGGTGGTTCTCGGCTGAACCGGTGCATGTGTGGCCTTTTGTCTTGACCAGAGCAGTGGACCACCGAAAGACAAAGTCAGAAATTTGTGCATTTGGGCATACCTGAGACAGTGCAGACGCAGGCACACGTAGGTACACTTTTAATAATCAATTAGTCACTGTTTGCTCGGTTAGCATAAATCATGTTGGTTGTTGATGTTTAATTATAGCGAAGGAAAATAAATTTCTGATTCATTTGCCTGCTCTTTTATATTTCATATACAGCTGTGTAAGCTGCACTGTGTCTGCCGGTCGTTTCAACTGATGTGGGTCAAGGAATTGTCATTTTGGACAATCTTAAAAGTAAAGCCGCACAATTAACAATGAAATCAGCGTACTTGCTAGTGCAGCTTGGAACTTGACGTTTATGGTTGCAGTACCTGATACAATCTTTTTCATAATGATTGAGGTGCTTTTAAATTTACGAGACTGTTTTTGAGTATGTTGGGTTCGTAGAATATAGTACACCATTAGCACGAGAGCAAGCAAGAATGTTTGTAGCGAAGATACCAACATTTGTGTCCTTTTGAGAATATATGTTCTGCAACCTTATTCTTCTACTTCTTACATAGAAAAAAAGCATTCCCGAAAACGAAAACGAACCGTGAACTATAGTTCACGTTTTCAGGATTTTTACCTTTAAACGTTATTTAGTTCATGATTACGTGATTCAGTTCACGGTGTATTTTTGCTTGTTCTCGAATTTAAGACTGCAGTTCACGGATCGCTTATTCACCTCAGCAATGTGTTCTTGTAACTGCGTTTCCATAGTTCTTTTAAGTGTTCCAGTGTACACATCCTCAGAAACAAACAATGAATTTTAATGGACGCAGACAATTTTCCTTCAGTCAATTGCAGGCCAAAGCAAGCTTTAGCTAATAGAATTATTTTCATAGAAAAAAATAATAAATGTTAAATTCCAAATCAAAGGAGGCGTAAACAACGAAATTGTTTACAATCTTTCATGCAAAAGGCTAGATTCAGGCCTTATCTGATGTAAATTTACAAGAAATATCCCATTATTTTCTGCCATATCTAGCATTCCCTTTAAATGCATTAGATAACGCAGAAAATTCAATGTATCTTTTTATCTGTGTTGTTAATATGAATGTTATCTCGACGTTCCCACCGATTCATATTTCTTCATTCCGTTCATGGACCAATGTGTGTCCTGTCCAGAAAGCGTTTCAAAGTACACAGATAAAAAGAAAACTGAATTTTCTGCGTTATCTAATGCACATATTTCATGTAAAATTGAGCCATATAACGTCTAAATCCAGCCTGTTGTATGAAAGATTGCAAACAATATCTTTTTTCACGCTCCTTTGGCTTGGAATTACATGATGGGAAATTTTACGCGCTTGTTAAAATTAATTATTTTTTTCTATGTACACAGTTTGTAAGAATCATGTAATTTTCTGCGTTATCTAGCACATTTATGGAATGCTGGATTTTTCATAAAATCATGGGATATTTCATGTAAATTCACGCCAGATATAGCCTAAATCGGGCCTGTTGTATGAAAGATTGCTTACAATTTCGTCGTTTACACTTGCTTTGGCTTACAATTGAACAAGGGTAAATTTAACGCATCTGTTAAAACTATTTTATTTTTTGTGCATTGTCGGTCAACGCAAATCTAAAAGTACAATATGGAGGGGTGTTGAACGTTAAACAATGTGTGATTTTTCATTTATTCTATTTGTACTCGTACGCTTGGAAAAGAAATAACGCAAAACTACTGCTGGTAATTCAGCAGCGCCAAAATTTTCATTACTAAAACGAAACATTCAAAATATTCACTTCAATGTCGGAGGTTTGTTCATTTCTGCTGGTGATCTTAGGCGATACTAGAAATTGTTTGGCGCCAGCAATCTGCGTAAGAGTCATATTTCCAGTTAAGTACCATATTTTACTTCTTCTTACGCCAAGCTCTTCCTATAACATCTATCGATTGAACACGCGGCAACCCTCACTTACTTTAGCGCTTTAAAGCGGTATTGTTATTCACTTCACTTGAGATGTTAATGAGCAACTCGTGTACATAGTGGTTGGAGCAGGACGTACTACGTAGAATGGATTGCACTTTCTTTTGACTTCATAAACAGCTACCGATGATTACTGCTACTACACTACTCCTTGCTTTGCTATGTTCATTGCGATCTACAAGAACCGAGTTTTAATTCTCCTGAGTGGCAGCATTCCGTCATCATCACCATCATTACCAACGCCATCTCTGCCTTTCCATCGCTGTTAAAATATTGAAGAAAGAATGCACTTTTTCACGCGTCTGGCGCTATAGTTATATGTACATCCTATCAAGAAGATTGCCGCCGTCGTCATCATTTTCGTCGGTTGATTTCGTCTGACCAGCATTACCAGTAGAAGAAAATGCAGATCATGACGATCTGCTACTATAGCTTTTTTTTCTTCTTTTCTTATGGCCAAGTGGCGACCCATCTCTGACCATCGACGCGATTATGCGCCACCAACTACCGTGCACATGAATTATTCATCTCGAGTGCGAAAGTATCATCTCGTTGAATACCAGGCGTTGAAATGCACGCGATCGAAAATTCTGACTTTCAAGCTCCTAATAAGCACTTTTGCAGATATTGCAAACAGCTGTTGCAGATCGTTCACACTCCCCCTGCTTTCCGTTGGCTTCTGTTGAAAGCTATTCCATGATATATAATGAATAGAATTGACGAGGCAAGCAGAAAATGGCAATATAATCTGTGCTAAGCCTTTATCAGAGATTTCCGTCGATATTTATACACTCAGCCAAATAGTCTTAAGAATTTAACAAGGTTTAACTTATGAACGATGCTTTAAATTTCATAAGGTTGACTTATGCATGGATTTTGTTTTGCACGACGTTGTTGTTGTTCGCCTTTAAGCTTTCCCATTCACAAGTGTTGATGTATACTATTGGTGAAGTCACTGGACCCATAACATCAACGTTCAAAGTTCGAAACCAGGTTGCTCCATAATTTAATTTTTTTCAACATCATTATATTTCATAAGGTAAATTGATGAATTTCATTACAATTTCTTGTGGCAAATAATCATAATGCAATCTTATAAATATCGAAAGTTTATTTCGCTGAGTGTACTATTTGTTACTGCGTTCGTTTGAAGAACGATGGAACCTCCAAAAGGGGTTGAATGAAATAAAATGTCACACGATGGATTTTGAACTTTGTTATAGATTATGTTACTCCTTAGCGAACTTAACGTAAAACTCTTACACCCATAAAAGTCTTGTTTATATCTACTTATTCGAATGAGAGTAGTTTAGTATCAGTTATATTCAAGAAATACATTTATAAAAATCTTCGTCCATGGAAAAGTATGCTCTTATTCGGATCAACCTAATTAACTTTGGATTGAAAACAAATCAAAAAGTGTAATGTTTGAAAATATAACAGTAACAGATAATTTATTTTATCTGCTTTATGAACAAGTTTGTGTTTGAAATTTTAATCAAAAGTGGTAAAACAAGTTGTTTTTTGTGCAAAATTGCTTGCACAAAATGGAATTCATTTAATAGATATTCAAGCCTCAAAATTTTATCTCTCGAAAGAAGAACTAAGAGGCTCCAACTTTGCTCAAGGAACTGATTATTTATAGTCATCAGAAAAAAGTTATGGCCTATTTTCGAAATCGATCCAAAATTGCAATCTCAAAAAATGGCTTGTAAGATGGAACACGATTTGTTTTTTGCTCGTAACATGTAAAATTTTCATTTTTTCGAGGATTTTTCGAAAGAAGAACTAAAGGGCTCCAAGTTTGCCCGCGGAACTAATTATTTATAGTCATCAAAAAAAAATATGGCCATTTTTCGATATCCATCGAAAATCGCAATTTCAAAAAGTGTATTGTCATATTTCAATTTATTGTTGATTTCATGGCATTTCCAAACACAAAAAATATCATTCTTATATTTTAAAACGAAAACAAATGTGTTCCATCATACAAGCCTAACAGTGTTCCATCTTACAAACATGATGCCATAAACACAAAACATCAAAACATTGTTTCACTTTACGATTTGTTTGGAAATGCTGGATCATAAAAATACACCAAAAATGGTAGCCAACACAAATGTTAGCCTATTGATATCGATGGGAAATTGCCACTTACTAAGCACAAGAAATAATTGCTATTTTAATTATTCCACCACTTTCGAATAATGAAACCTGGAAGAGCTAAATCGAATGAGTGTATTCACTCCAAAAGCAAATGAAAAATGAAGAATAGTAAAAAAAATGCCGTTAACACTTGTCAGCGCGATAGGGTTGACGCTGTGTATGTCAAAAGTGGCGCTGTTCCATCTTACAAGCATGATCTTCTCGATATGAATCGCTCAATCGATGTGACCGAGCAAATCCATAATAGATCGCAAATATTAATTTTGCAATTATTCATACGATTTGGAGAAGGTCAGGTCAGATTGATTTGTTGACTACCGTGGAAGTGAATTTGACAACTCAACAACTTTTTTTTTTCCAGAGATGAGAGATGGAAATTAAATATTGCATTCACTTACAACTGTGATTACGCCGCCATCACTAAGCTGATCGTTGTCGTAGAACCGCGAGCATTCTTCACTGGAGCAGCCTGGCGTTCGGGTTTAGGCATCAAAGACGATCGGCGCAAATCACCGTGCCTTATCTACTACATCATACCGGCAACATAACTTGTAGTGTTTTTTCACGGTTATCGCTATGTTATTGGAATGGTGCTGGAAAGAAATTGCAAAGGCGACCGCTCAGTGAGGAAATATGCAAGTTGAAGTATAAAAAGTATGCGAAATGTTTGCTCCTCTGGGAGATTTTTATCTACCGGTCGGGAGTCGTTGACCGTCTTATATATACTCCCGGAAAGATGATGCTTATATCTGAATAGAACTGGTTGTGATGTTTCTCAATTATTAAAAAGCTTTAGTCAGTTCATAGAACACAATATCTGTTCAGCCAGATGGCAAAGATTGATTTTCTATTCTGGATGAGATTTTCCAACCCTAATTTGACACTTTAATCTTGGAACAAAAATATATGCAAAGGATTTCAACAGTAAGGCAGTGCTGATGCACAATAAAGGATATGATGATCTAAGAATGTTTGGTAGCCCTAAGTTTGCACCTTTAAAATTGACGAAATTATCCATAAAAAATTGAAAGTCGTTACCATAATACCCCGATGAAAATAGATAAAAAATGGAAATGATCCATGAAATACATCAATGTGATCAAAATCTCATATTATATTTAGCAATAAAATATCAAAAACTTACCGTTATATATTTAGGAAATAATCGATTAAATTGTTCTGATTACCTAGAAAAATATAGAAGATTATTCTGAAAAGGTTCAATAACAATTCATAAACTTGCAGAATTGATCCACAGAATATAATTGTTGTGCATTAAAATATGGTATCTGATATGTAAATTACGTGGGAAGCCCATATAGCTTAAGGTCGTTTGGCATAAGTTTGTTTGGCATAAGGCCGTTTGGCATTTTGTCGTTTGGCATAAAGTCTTTCAGCATAAAGTCATTTGGCATAACAATAACTTGAGCTAAGTGGTCATTTGGTGTAACACTCTTGAAATAACATAAAATTTAAGTGGTAGTTTGGAAAAATGTCAGAATAGACTTTTATCCATAGTAGGATTCCCTTCTTTTCAAAAATGCTGTTCTTTAAAATATGGCATTCATAGGTTTCAGGGTTAAAATTGAAATGTGAAAATCAAATGTTTTCTTCCCTGATAATAAACAGTAAATTTTTGTATTGACTAAAAGTATGCATGGTTCAGTTATGTTTGGCATAATTCGAAACCAAAAGAAGCGCAATTGTTACAAAATATTAGAAAATAGGAAGTATTGTTATCTCCCTTCTTTAATTGTTAGGCTGTTCTTTGAAATTTTCTTAAATCATTTTACATTCGACACGCAAAAAACAAAAACACTCTGTTTTAAATCAACAGGTGTTGCTATTCAATACAAGGTTTCTATTTGTTTCAATTCTTAAAAAAGCTCCAAATCAATTGAAAATTTCAATCAAAACAAACCAAAAAAGTTATTTAAATAATCACTGGTCTGTTATATTAATTTAAACAATATTTCTTTTAAAACAATCAAATTTATTTTTAAGCTCACATGATTAATTCATCGCTTTAACAAAATATTTTTTGAGCGCACATTTCATACTATCAGCCTGCCATCCATTTATTGTACAAACGTTTCTCAATGCAGAAGATATGACAAGTTTTTGCGTCTGCCTTTGCTCCGATATTTTTTTCTAATGTCAGTTTAAACATGATATATTATTATTCATAAATATATATATTCTCATATTTTCTTTGCAGATAGTTGAAAAATCAGTTGACAGAAAACAGAGTTTTCTCGTGACGGCGAATTTTACTAGACCGAGTCATCTGCGGAGTAAATTTTCCGCCAAAATGTGTCTTCACGTTTTTTTTTCTGCTGGTAATTTTAGTTGGTCAAAGAAAACATTTTGGGTTGAGCAGCAAAACCTGACGTTCAGTTCTATAAAATATGAAATTAAATGGTTTACTTGAATTACATCATCATTGTTTATTATCAACAAAACATTTTGTTCTGAACAATAAAACACGATATTCAACTCTATAAAGCGTCAGTTTTATTAGTTTGTATTTAAATCAAAATTTTATTTGCATTGATTCCCATTTTGATTGGTATAACTACTTTTTTTGCGTGTATGATATAATGATGTGTCAAAACCATGATGCCAAATTGACTCGGGCAATTGCTTAGAAATTGATCTAATTTTTAGTATTTATGCCAAATGGTTCTGATGATTTTCGTTCCAAATAATCTTTCTTAGCTGAATTGTGAATGTCCAAGTAATGCCAAATTATAATTATGCCAACTGAAACTGAAGTTTTTTTTCGAATGTTTATGCCAAATAGCCTCTATGCTAAATGAATAAATGTTTTTAGTTTTTTCTTTTTTTATGCCAAATGGTCATTATGCCAAACGGTCTGTACACACTTAAAAATTATACACGGGCTCGGCGAAACATTTATCTTAATTCACTCGGCATTTTCATATTTAACTGATAACTCGGCATAAAATCAAACAAAGCCGAGTCTCTTGAAACTGAAATATCGCGTAACTTCAATATTAAACCGATTCTCGGCAACACTAGGAGCCGAGCAATAACGTTAACCAAACTTCAACCGTGCTCAGCTGCCTATCATGCCAAAATATCGGTTAAGAAGTGTTGAAACCCGAGGCTCTGCTTTTTATCTGTCAACCGTCATGCGCCATATTGTTTTCATTTGCAAATGGTGTGTGTTGTACCTTGTTTGTGGAACGGTGAAAAAACATACATTTAATGTCACTACATCAACTACATTGATAAAACCTTGTCAACAATCCTACGCCTATTGACCCGGCTCATGGCTGCTTCTTTCCATCCTCGGTTGCGCCCCACGCTCTCCAAGTCTTGATCGGCCCATCTAGCTCGCTGTGCTCCACGCCTACTTGTACCAGCCAGGTTTGACGCAAACACCATCTTTGCGGGGTATTGTCTATAGGCATGAAATGTTCAATATTTCGATGAGAATCGTGTTTGAAATTTCGAATATTGACACACAATTTAGCTGAAATATCGGAACGTCATTTCTGTTTGTTTCGAATTTAAACCGATATATGAGTTTGCTCATGCCAAGATGCCCAGCTAATTATATGAGTTTTCAGTTTGCCGAAGAAAATCCGAGACTTAAACGACTTTATGCCAAACGACCTTATGCCAAACGACCTTATGCCATTGGGGGTGGTCCCGTAAATTACTGTAAATGTTCCATAATAGGTTGAAAAATGAACCTTCTATAAATGAGCCATAGCAATCCAACATTGTGTAGTTAAAATTAAGGTGCTCGTCAAGGAAGCACAACGTGGTTGTGGTGCCTGACGCCTGACAGCAATGACTAGTAGAAGATCAGATATTACACGTCTCCCTGGAAAGAGATAAGTAGCGACGTGAAGTGCATCTTCTATACGAAGTTCCCCAAGAAGATTATGTTGATAATCAGTGAGAAAGGGATGTTAAAGGGATGTCAAAGCCGTTCTTCTTTTCTTCGGGACTTGAGGTCAACGGCGCGAAGTTACTTTCCGGAAGTTTTGGCCTTCATTAAGAAACAGCACCCGAAGAACGATGTCGTGTTCTGGCTGGATCTAGCCTAAGAAAATTACGAAGGGGTCGCTGGGGAAGACCTTCCCCGCTTCACAACGTGCCCCAGCTGCGCCTAATTGAACACATCTGGCGAATCTGAAGCGGAAGATCGATTCGTACAATTTCGTGATGAAAACCGAAGAGAACCTGATCGATAAGGCGACCAAAGAGTTGAAGAATATGCCAACATCTTTCTTTTCGACGCCTATGGCCAATGTTCCTTTCAACTATCCGAGGGGGGTGGAGTCATTTTTGTAACATCATGAATTCATACAGAAATCAATGAACTTTTTTTTTTTATATCTTCCAGCCATCTGAATTTATCCAAAATTATTTCTTTATTTTAATGGAGGCGTTATATTAGTTGTCACATGCCTGGCATCAACTGACCAGAATGCTGAGGGAAATGCTTTACTAGTAGAGTTTATGGTGGTATAAAGTAATGGGATGTGATATAATCAAAATAATGTTTGGTATGTTTCATGAATATTTCGCACCTCAGAGATTGCAGAAACGATTGTTTAAACTGTATGATCTCTAAAATGTATTTTTTTTATCCTTAAAATAGTTTCTTCATGCTACATGGATTATTGCTTCGTTCATGTTTTGTCCGGAACTGATATTTGAACTAGTGGCTTTGGTATTAGAGGTTCGTTTTAGACATTGTGCTTTGTATTTGGTTTGGTAAACGTATTACCGTGCCCTTTTTTTATAAACTTCAAAAGATTGGATCTATTTTTTTAAGCCTAGGGGGTCCGCCCTTAGCTCGATCTTTAAAGTCGCGCTACAAAGCATCATCATGAAGGGGGTTGAGTTCAATTCCTGGTCTAATCAAGAAAGTTTTCGTTGATGAAAATTTCTCAACTTCCTGATCGTACTTTCCATCCAATAATAATAATGCGAAACTAGTACAAGTATTTAAAGCGCTCAATTAATAGCTGAGGAAGTGCTTGGCGATGATGAAAATTGAACTGGACGATTTCTCTTTAAGAAAATTTAATATTGAACAACAAATTATTAACAAAAACAACAGATTTATTAACAAAAACAAAAGCGATCTGATGAAAATTACAGATATAAATTCCTGGATAACTATACAGCAAAGTTATAAATAAAAAAATGCCGTTGATTTACCTAGTGATCAAAAAGGCCGACAAAATTCAGAACATTGCCAGAAATTAAATTCTCGCTTAGTTCCAAAACTATTGACAACAGCCGCATTTTCAAGGCATTTCTGACATTCAACCAGACGGCTAACTACTGGTTTAAAGAATCCCTCAAACAGCATAAGTTGGTTTGGTTAAAAAAAAATACAAAACAGTGATCTATACCTGTTTACTGGCGTGTGACTCAAACTTAGATTGCACAAAGAGATACTACATTAATTACATTGCAGAAATTTCAAAAATTAAGAGTAAGCAAAAAGATTATTGTGAAAACAGAAGTCTGACATGCGAAGAAAGAAAGAAGACGATAGTACGGTAAGCGAATAAGCGGTAAGCTTCTTAAAACCCCGTTTACACTACAACCTATATTACGTGAAATAAATGTCATGCACATTTTTTCTAGAGAAAACTACAGGGTGTCTCGCAATAGGTGTCACTAAAACAAAATGGGATTACAGCATAACAAATCAACCAAATCATAGCATTTATTTTTCATTTGAAAGATACATGTTATAGAAATAAACCATACTAAATCCTTTAGAATCTCTCGCCCTTTTCCTTGATAACTTTCGCAAACGCTTTGTAAACCCATCGCAGCTGGCACGCACGATTTCCTTTGGCATTTGGTTCCAAATATCAACCAAATGTGGCCATGCCAACCAAGATGCAGGCCATGCTTCAAGAATTTTTGTTGTTCAAGATGTTCTATGAGCTGTTGATTGACAACTTGTTGCAGAATTTGGTCGACTACGCAAGGAATGGAAATGTGTCTAAAGTTCGAGAACCCGGTGGATATCGTCACTTGATGTCACGGAAATGGCTTATGTTGACTTTCAGATGGGGTGTACTCGCATTTTGCAGATAGTTTACAGTATAACCAACTTCTACGAAGATAGCGTCGTGGTCAAATAGGTTGTACTGGAAGTGTTAATTTTTATATTCGATCGTTGAGCCGTTAGTAATAATGTGGTCCAAGCACGCTTCATACCGGGTCGGAGTGATTTCGCAGAAGTTAAAACCGTTTGAGAGAACCGTATCTGTGTATTTCTGCACTGCGGTGTCTCGTAGTAAATTGTTGTTGAAGTCGCCGTATATTATCATCATGTTACATCCCTTTTGAACCAGAAAATTATCCAGCAACTCTAGAAATTCATCCACAGCAGTAGATAATGTTTGTGGTGGTCTGTATATACTAGACAAGGTTCGACAGGTTTCGCGTTAATGGCTTTGTGGACAAATATCGGAGTTCCTCCTCCACGTTTGAATGATCTCCAAGCAAATAGTTTTGTAGTGAAATGGACACATCGATTTCAGCTCTGGACTATGTTTCCTTGATCATAAGGACGTCAATCCGGTATGGGGCTTCATCTAGCATTACTTCCATCTCGGTAAGTTCCTAGCGTTGAAGTAGAGTATGTAGTTTGAGACTGTTCGCTTCGTTGGTGATTAGACCTGCTATTGTTGTTGCTGTTGTTCGTACAGTGGATGGAGATGGTAGATGTTGGCAAATTTGACTGTGCCATTTCGTTTCAAGTGTTTTCCTTCGGAAGGGAAGTAAAACCGTTGGTCCCGGTTCATAGTCATGAGTCGATAGGGTCCAGGTGGTGGAGTCGTCTCCTTGGCGTCGGTGATTGTCACCATGTGAGGAAATAGGCCGATGGAAAATGATAATAAAAAAAATCGTATCAAGTCTCCTGCCAACTTAAACAAGTACCGATTCCGCTTTTTCAACACCTCATTGATGTAGATGTTGATAATGCGAGTGTCTGGGTATACATATTTAATACTGCTGTGGTTAGGTCTCGTTTACTTTTGTTTTTTTGCCATATTTCGTCCCTCTTATTCTTGCGGTGGAATTTTACTAGGATAGGCGATGTTAGTTAGGAGTTCATCGACGTAGAGGATGGTGTTCGGATTCTCTCTTCAACATCTTCTCCGCACAGTTCAACTCCGATTTCTTAAAAAGTGATTTTTTTGAGGAAAAGGATTTGAGGAAATCTCAGTCATCGGAGTTTTCGACAACTCCAACGACTGATGGAGCTTTTCTTTCTTCTGTCTATCGATTTCTATTTCACACCATTCAACTTCTAATTTTGTTCACGCAATTGCTGTTGTTCAGCTATTAGGGAATCCGTAATAGTTCGCAGTTCGTCGTGTGTTGACTGAATACTGTGTACTTCGTTGATAACCTCTTGCTGTCAGCTGATCAGTTTGTCCAACTTGGATTCAATCCTTCCAATAGCAGTTTCCTTGCCGAACGGTTCAACCTTTTTTACGCGGCCTTGCGCTGTAGACAATAAAGGCTGGGTTACAATGGGGAGCGCAACGGCGCGGTGCGGCAGTTTTTGACATAAAATATATGGATTAACTGTCAAAAGCTTCCGCAACGCGCCGTTGCGCTCCTCATTGTAGCTGGGCCTTAACAGTTGGTTGGTCATGTTAAAGGGTGTGCGGAATCAAATTGCGACACACACAAATATTTGGCAAAATTCGCCCGTTCAACCAATCATCTTCAAACTCTCTGAGAGTAAAATAAAGCATGTTATGACTATTTTCCCATGTTTGTTTTATTCAATTTCAATTCCATATCTAAATGCACGATCCTTCTTCTCTATACCGCTCATAAGGTCCTGTACAACATTTGAACCTTTTTTTGCATGAAATTCATTTTTTCTTCATATCTCCCTCCGTTTTACTTCCTTAGGATGCTTCCAAAGTGCCTACTTCATGATGGCCCAGTATATTTCAATTGGCCGCAGTTCCGGTGCGGTCGGTCGTTGATATGCTTCGGCACGAAATTGACCTCCTTAGCTTTGTGCCATTCCAAAATCTCTTTTGAGTAATGGCACGAGGCTAAATCCGGCCAGAAAATCGTAGGACCATCGTGTGACCTCAGGAAGTAGACGGTTTTGTAGGCATTACTTTAGATAATTGCTTGCCAAATCACATATTTTTTGGCAAACTTTGACATCTTCTGCTATCTAATTGATATCCTCAAGGATATCAATTTATGATGAGCAGTGAAAAACTGGAGCCCCTTCTTTTACATACGTCTCATCTTCCATAACGAGGCAACTCGTAAACATCTGGGTGTAGAGCTTCCGTGCACGTGTTTTTCCTACCGTATTCTGCCGTTCATCGCGATTAGGCGCCTTTTGGATTTTGTACGTGTGTAGTCCTTCACGTTTTTGCCTCTTGCACGAAAGCTTTGGTTAGATTAATTTCTCCGCCACATCTCGAACTGAACTGTTCGGATTCCTCTTCAAGGCTTGAATTACCCGTTTGTGGTCAAACGTTCGTGGTTCCGATTTAAAACACGAGACACCGTAGAATGTACCATTCCCAGCTTTCTGCTGATGGCACGATGAGAAAGATCCGGATTTTCGTGGTACGTGCGCAAAATTGTATGCGCCGCTGCTGTTCCTCCAACTCCGTCTTCGCAACGATTGCACATCTGCAGATGAAACTTACACAGCGTAAATAAATACACATTGAACTAATTCCACTCAAAATTTCAATAGAAAATGCCTATCGGATAAAAAGTTGCAGCCATCGTTGCAAGCATCACAAAACCAAAATTTATCAGAAACCACTTGGATTTCCCTGATATTCCGTATCAGATACCAATGAACAGGCCATGTGGAACCATTGTTTACAGTGCCCGTCACACTGTAAGGGCTTCCTGTTTCGCGAATTAATATTTTTCTTGCACTTCGCACACGATTGAACAGATTGATTCGCCATCTCGAAAAATGCCAAATCTATTAAAGACTATGTACTGAGATAGAATCATTCGTTGGATTAAATCAACGAGAAGCGCTGAAGGAAGAATGTTAAAGAAGTTCAATAGTGGGAAAAGTAACCACGAAATTGTATCATTCGTAACAGGAGGATTTTTTTTACAATATGGATTCACTGTGATTAGTAACTCTCGATCTTCTGCTAAGTAAGCATAACGGTTTACCACAAAGTTACGCAGCCGTGTCGAAAAAAACAATATCCCCCATTCGCCGAAGAGAATGTGAAATGTCAAACTTTGTTTCTTTCTACTGGAACACAGTGGTGAATACAGAATACATTTTATTGCTAGTTTATTCGCAGCCTTAGAGAATGTCGCACAGTATACTACAAATGGCAGATATAACCATCCCTCGAGCAATTTATATAGTCGAGAGCCTATTAACACCTGTTTGATTTATCCAGAAACTTTGTTTCGAAGTCTATAAAACCGTCCTCTACCCAACCTAGCATCCATTCTCAGACCTATGTGAATTTATTCGATTCTCTTTGAGCACAATTAAGATAACACAGCAAATGGTTTCGGTTTCAATAAAAACGCCATTATGAGTCGGCAAATCAGGGAGGCACGCAATCCCTTCTACTCTTTGGGTTTGCCCATCATCGCCCAACACAGTCCGTTAAATGTATCTCAATATTTTGTTTGTTGGAAAAGGTGTGACGCAGAGAGAAAACGCTGCCTCATTTTATGGGAATTGATTTTCGAGGAAACGCTAATCGCCTATTTATCGCGCGTGCCCCTTTGGCGGGAAGATCAAGTTCGCTGCGGTTCGGCTTGGTCGTTGAATTGAATACTGTCAACCAAGTGGATTTGATTTGGTGAAAATCAAATGTTCCGAAAGAGTCAGTCAAATCTATAAAAATGCTATAAACAGAACTATTATGAAAAGTCAATAGTTGACTGGCTTTAAGATATTTCAGGAAATGCATATCGATACACTCTGATGCAGCCTTTTTTACGGATTATGTAAGTTGCCACCAAAAGAACTAAATTCCGAATTAATAAGTTTCAAATGATAACTTCAAAGGTCGGTGGGCATTTTAACGGCAAGGTCACTGCATATGGATAGAGAAACTAGACATAAATGGTCACCCAGCTTTCACCTCATTGTATTCTTACCTGTTGAAGAATGTTGTGTGATTATTCTCTCTAAGTGTTTACATTCCTTCTCTTTGGAATTCATTCCGTTCCTTCACACTACCAGGAGGTACTTCAAAGCTATTCTTTTTTTTTGTGTGGAATCGTTTCAACTGGTCCAGGTGATCCTTTTCTGTTCATTATTCTTCTACCACGTGTAACTCAGAAGACCAGAAATAGTGTGATAAAGAAACCCATTAATCTGTCCTCTTCGGATCCGGAATTGAAGAAATGCTCGCCCGCATTGCGCAGTTTTTGAACCTCAGCAGGTACAAATAGTTCACGTGTACCGCCTTTTTCAACTCTCTTTCTATTCTATCTACAATGGAGAGCGAGCATACAGATAACCAGGTGATTATGGCTATCGGTTTCAACCCAAGAAATCCAACCTGGGCCTAGTAATGAAAAGGACGGAAGATTTTGAGTATTGTCCTAATAATAGAACGGGTATATGATCTAGATCAAGATCACTTCTGACTATTGGTTTGAATGCAAGAATGTGAATACAAAAGGAAACACCATAAATAACACTACCCGGGCGGTAACGAATCCCTTCGCTGTAAAGGGTCATTCGTTCTGAAAACTGAGTTCGGGTTTGAAATACTCGCACTGAAGATGGTCGGGTTCGATTTTGGATCATCGATCGATGATTACAATTATTATGCAGGGTAATCGATATGTTAACGCCATCAAGACCTGTCTGGGAACGATGCACGTCCGTTGGAAACTACACCACGATAGTAAAAAAATAATCATCTGAAAAAACAATAAAAAAATGAGTAGATTATGTTCAAATCCATTCTGAATTATTCTCACTGTTGGTTGAAAACCTTGCAATAATGGTTAAAATTTAGGTTTGAATAATTTTGCTACTGGTAAAGAGTTAAACTTACAATCAGTATTGATTAGTTTTTTTCGAGCGTGGGTTGTTTTTGCTGAGGCTAACACAGGACGACGTTCCACGCTGTTTTGGCTTTCTTCAATCTTTGTATTTGAAATGCTAATTTTGACTAATGATACGTTGAGAGGTCGGGATATTTTGATTAAGATGGCAGAAATCACACATTAGTGCCGTAGTAGGACGAGTATTAGACAAAAAATTGGCGTCAAGGTGGTCGGATGCGTATGATGAAATCATTTTGCCTAATAACAACCCATAATTCATAGATGCAAAGGTGTTTTGAGCATTCCCAAGACGATGAATGTTCTTTTAACGGTAAAAGCATGCAGGGTCGTTTAACGTCCGATGTCCGCAATTCAACGTTCACATGCAATCGCAGCAATAATTTCTCGCAACTAGTGTTGGTTGGGATTTTATTCTTTCAAATCTTGTACCGTAAAACGGGGTACATAATCACTGTTACTGTCACTGTTAAATATAGGGTACGGGACGGGTTTTAAGCAGTTTATTCAGCACCTGAGACATTTGGTGAAGCTACTGGTGCACTGGCCATGTACACGATCGAACTTTTAGTTTGTCATTGATCTTTAGACGGGCAATGTGTATTTCTTATTTCATTTACTCTCGCGCAAATGCTGGCGTCGGTGGTGTAGTGGTAAGCGTGACTGCTACTTTGCACCCCAGTGGGTCTGGGTTCAATCCCAGTCGACGTCAGTGGTTTTTTTGAGGCGAAAAAGTCCGGTCACGTCTTCTTTCGGAAGGGAAGTAAAGCCGTTGGTCCCCGTACATAGTCATGAGCCGTGATTGTCACCAAGTGAGGAAATAGGCCGACGAAAACCAAAAAAAAAAACTCTCTGGCAAATGTTAGCCATAGTGACTGTGGATGACAAACGGGATGCTTGGTTTAAAATCAAACAAATGCAAGAGACAGCAGATTCACGTTACAATACCGGTGCGCTATTAGGCTTAGTGACCTTGAACGCACGCACACTACAGCGCCATTTAAAACAAAGGAGTGCAAGTAAGAAGGAAAATCAAGCAACAAGCCTAGCTATGAGAGAGAGAGAGAGAGAGAGCTGATGAAGACATGCTCTTACGGTACGCGATTAAATGCAAAATACACAAAGGCAAAATTTGAGCGAATTTCTTCAGCTGGTACGAAACTGATGGTTTTCGAGATGATGTACTCTAAATCTTCAAAATGAGCATGAGCATGAGCATGATTGACCGCCCACGGATGCAATTCCGTTATTGCTAGATCAGCTGTATTTACACAAAGAACCAACAGATGATGTTTTGGACTAACATACATCTTCAAAGTGTAAAAACTGGTGACCCATTATAAAGCAATACCGGCGCCGGCCGTGTCCGAATGCTAGTCAAGTAGGGAGTGGGAAGGAACGTGTTGACATGATGCTCGCTTTGAAGGAAGCCGAGAAATCCTCTGCACTTCCACGAGACATCACTGGGATGTTGGATAGTTGGGAAAAGGTTAGCAGCAGGGCTCGTTTTGGTTAACGGTACGCTGTAGTGATCCTCATAGCAAGAGATATGCGGAAGCAGCCATTTTTGAGCCAATCGTGCAGCGAGAGCTGTCAAATCTGAGCCAATCATGTAGAGTTTGTACTGTGGCAAGTGTTATCAGCCTCTGTGAAGAAAATAAACACCGCTGCCAAATAGTTCATCAAATTTCCACACATCTCCCGCCACGAGGATCACTATTACGATGAAAGTATGCACTCCCGTTTCACCCCCCACAACCCCCGAGCACAACTATACGCCATCCCACCCTCGCACACGGAAATGCCACCCAACTCCCGCCAAAAAGTGGATCAACTCAATTTTGAGTTGATCCACCCCCAACGAAAACCGAGCAACACCCCGCGTGAGAAAAAGAGACAGCACACAACTGCACCCAAAACTGAGCAAAATGAAACGGGAGTGTGTAGCACTATCCGCCAAAAGCAATGGACCGCTCCGATGTGGCTGAAAAGAGACAAGAGGCAAGTACAATGAAAAACAAAACAAAATAGATCAAATAAAACAGGATACTAGATATTGTCTTCAAAATATGGTAGAAATAAATTATTTGTCGCTTCGCAGACCAGCTCTCCTCGGTGTCCTAGCTGGCCAAGTCCTGTTGGACTCGCAGCTGCTGTCGTCATCACTTGTTCACATCAAAACGGCCGTTGCCGACATTTTTGAAGCCTTCCGGTAGCAACACGATATCTGCGTCTAATACACTTTTCTTGCACCGACTAATTTACAATGTAAAGGCCAGTATCGACCCAAAAAGCAGAGAGGCTACAGAATGTTATTCAATATTACCAAGCGGAAATTTGACAATTGAGCCCGCACACCGAATCAAAATTCACCGCAGTACAGTTGTGGTATTTTCCTTGAAAATCCAGTTCACTCTATTTCAGCAAATTCTTAATAAGAAAATTAAACCCGCTTATAGCCTCTAATTTACACGGTTACTACTTACACATAACCCATACATTCGTATACATCTCTACACTCTGCACTATACTCCCGTTTCAGTCCACTCAACTTCAGAGCACAACCGCACACCAACCCACCAAATGAAAACTTCGAGCACAACTCCAATTGGAAACTAGAAAAGGCTATCTTCTTAGGCACCCTACTAAACACTGTACATATTGACTTTTTGACATTTATTCACCTTTCCCTTTCTGACAAATGCAGAGGAATGATGGTCCGTCTCCAAATGATTCTCCCTCCCACCTGTGCCCCACTGATCAAAATGGTGTCGTAGTGTGCGTGTGTTAATTTAAAGAAGTCTAAGCCGAATATTCATTCTCAGCTCATGCAATAGGTTAGCACCATTACACCTATATTTTTTCTCCTTCGTAAGTTGCCGCCCGCTCGCTGATGTTCATTCGCATTTTACGCATTCATTGATTGTTGTTGCAAGAAAACCTAGCTATTTTCCGTTTTTCATTTCTGCACAAAGCTTCGTTTCAACTGACTACATCCGTAAGTTTTACAAGGCGATAGATTTGCATCAATATTGACAGTTATTTTAACAAAGGCCATGGAGCAAATATTTGATTTGCAAGGAAATCGATATTGGGTGTTGAGTATACCTAAGGATGGGGATTGCTTGTTCGGGTCTTTGGTCCATCAGATTTACGGAATAACGCCGAAGAACGCACTTTTCAAACCGTATAGCAGACAGTTGCGGGAAATTGCAGTTCGTCAGCTGAGGAACCGAAGGGAGAAGTATTATGGCCAAATCGCTGCTTACGCCGATGAGTTGGTTCGTGATGCATTGCCGCTGGCGGAGAAAATTGAGCAGTACTTGCGGTTGTTGGAGACTTCTGGGTATTGGGGGGGCGCAGAATGTATTGCTTCTTTGTCGGATTTCTTCGAGGTAAACATTCAAATATTTCAGGATAATGCGTGTATAAGATTCAGCCCAGAAGCAGTCAGAGAAAATCTTCCAACCTACCAAATATTTTATCATGGTGTTGACGGTGCTAGAACGCATTACGACAGTATTGTTTGCATACGTCCAGACAATTACACTCTATCGAGACCAAGCCCGAGTCACCCTTTTGAAGTTGTTCGTTTAGCCGATCGCGATTTTGAGGCAGAATGTACGACGATGATTTCTGGACATGATTGCTTGATCGCTGCTGTGGGGCATCAGTTGACTGGAGTGGAGATTACTGAAGGCACTGTTGCTTTGTGGAGATGTTTGGTGGCGGACGAGATCCAGGCAATGCCATTTTCCGTAGTAACCTCATTGGGAATTCCTGCGTCGGGGGATGATTTTGACACCTATTTGTATTATTTGAAAACTGGACACCATCCTGTTGGAAGAAGTTTTCTGATACTTTTTTCTGCCTTGATGAATATTACTATCTGTCTGCACAGCACTATAAAGCAAACCGTTCGTTTGGCGCCCGCCCACAGTGAAAGCACTGTCACAATCAATTTAATGGAAATTCATGAACAGGGACAATTACGGTATGCTAGTTTATTGAAGGTCAGACAATATCGAATGAGAGCTTCGTCGAACGTTCATGAAGATCCCTTGATCGTTGCGGAGAAGTATGCTCGAGTGGAGATCGATGCTACTCCGGAAGTGTGGGTTCCACCCGCCCCGATTGACCAAATTAGTGGCTTACGATTTGCTTCACTAAACGTGCGAGGCTGTAGAGACATTGAGAAAAGGAACGCAATAGATACATTTCTGCTGTCCAAGAAAGTTCATGTTGCTGTCCTCCAGGAAGTGAACCTGCAGGGCTCTGAAGCAATGACCCACACTATAGATGGTACGTGAGCGAAAAATCAGCAAATAGAAACCGTGGGTTGGCCCTCCTCGTGAGGATTGGTGCCAGCATAACTGTCAATCGACGACGGAGTCAGGGTCCCAATATTGAATTAGCTGATATTTCTTATCAGGTAATGTCTGTCAAACAGTCTACTTCTTTATATCTAGGTTTTTGATTTTTTGCAGATTGGGTCTGTCGTTCATCAGCTATCAGTTGTTAATGTCCACGGTCCCAATGGAAGTAACTCTAGATTCTTCGCTACATTGGGATCTTTGATTAGTGGAATTGGTGACCTTCGTTGCCTAATAATCTCTGGAGATTTTAATAGTCAGCTTGGTTCTAGAATGCTTACTGTTGAAGAACAGGGCCTTATTGGAAAGTTTGTAGGGCACGAAAACTTCAACGAGAATGGACAACAGATGCGATTCTTTTTGAACATACACTCCCTTGTTGTAAGGAGCACTAAGGCCAATTCTAGTTTCAGGCAGACCTGGACATGTGGGAAGCGATCTAGCCAGATTGACCATATTTTGACCCACCGGCAATCTTTTCTTTTCTTGAAGCGGATGCAGTGCACCAAACCGTCTGGTATTAAAACAGATCACAAGGTTCTTATATATAACGTTGTAGAGAATAGGTCTGCTATACGATCACCCTTTATCAAAGTCCCAATCTCTTCACGACCTGATGTTGATCCAACGCTTTTACAAAGCAGAGCTATACAAAAAAAGTATGCAGACAATCTGAGAGATCTCGGGTCTTCGCATCAATCTTGCAATGTTGAGACTGGTTGGAAAGAGCTAAAGGAAAAGTTGGGTTTGGCGACGGCAGCTGTGTTGAAGCGTTCCACTCGTTTGCCGTCCAGCAGGGAATGCCGATTAGCGTTAGCTCAGGTTAAAAGATGCGCATTTTGGGTTCAGCGGTCGCATCATCCGAAGTGGACTCACAAACTCGATGAAGCTAAAGCCGCTTTGAAGAAGCAAACAAGAGACGACGAGGAGCAAGAAATTATGAATTTCTTCGAGCACCTTAATCAGTTCCCAGTTGGACAACGAATAAGATTAACGTACACGTATTTGAAGCGCTTCAAAAAGAAGACCAACGGTGCGGTTACCGCAAACCGGATCAAGCTGAATGATTGGATCCAGGAAAGTCTTGGCGAGTTGTTAATTCCGACCTGTGCTGAGGATCCGTTGTCTACGTCCGCTGTAGTTAATCCACCTACGCTGGACGAGGTACTTCAAATATTGGCAAGAATGAAGAACGGGAAGGCTCCTGGTGTTGATAACCTCTATTCGGAGTATTATAAATACAGTGATAGTAACACCCTTGATGAGCTTCATCAATTACTTGTTGCGGTGTTTACTTCCAACGAGCTTCCCGAAGACTGGAAAAAGGTGGTTTTGGTTCCAATACCGAAAAAGAAGAATCCGAAGACGATCGATGATTTTCGGCGTATAAGTTTGACCTGCACTGCCTACAAGGTTTACGCAACCTGGATTCTTAATAAACTCCAAACATACGTAGGACCCCTCGGTACACATCAATCAGCTTTTCTGCCGGAACGTTCTACGACCGACCACCTGCATATCTTGCAGCGAGTGTTGCAGGAGAACTGGAACGAGGGAAGGCCATTGATGTTGATGTCGCTTGACATCGAAAAGGCATTCGACCGGGTCTCTTTGATGCCATTGCCGAATATTTTGAAGGGTAAATTAATAGAACTTCCAAATTGCGCTTAAAACGGTCATCAGTAGTGATTTCATTTCAGGTAAAGGTGTTCCACAATTTCTGATCGACCGAGTTATTGGATGTTTGCAGGGTGAGCAGCAGCAGGTCCTCTGGCAGCGTCAACTATCCCGACCGATATCCCGAGTGCGAGGCATAAAACAAGGGTGCCCTCTCTCGCCGTACCTCTTTAATTTAATTATGGAGGCGGTTTTGGAGGCAGTTGAGAATGAGGTTCCCAACCTTAGACTGAACCAAGAGGGGTACCTAAGTTTTCCGTTGATCCTTGTTTTCGCGGATGATATTATCATTATAGCCGAATCTGTCGAAGAGGTGGAATTCATCTTAATCAAGCTAAAAGCACATTTGAAGAACGTTGGACTGAACTTAAATGAAAGTAAGTGTAAAGTGTTGGTGAGAGAGCCCAACGCTGAAGCCGTTGACGAGATAGAGGTGCTAGGAAGAAAATACAAGTCAACCGAGCCTTTGCGTTACCTAGGAGTGTACTTAACGGCTCGTTTGGAACGACCGATCACTGTGCGCACTAGATGCAGGAACACTGTGCGCACCTCACGAGCTGTTCTTGAATTTCTTAAAAATACCGTCCAGCCTGGAAAGTGGCTAAAACCATATACGAATCAGTTATTGCCCCGGCATGATCTACGGGACACAAACAGCTGTGTTGACTAAATACAGCAGGAGATCTATAAGAGGATACGAGCGGCAGATTGTGCAGGCAATGTTTAAATATTGTAATGCTCAAGACCGCGAAGCATTGCCTAAATCTGTAAATCTTCTGTTGGGTAAACGGCGTGTAACAAAGAAAATTCGCATCTATCAAATGCGGTGGTGGGGGCATGTGCAAAGGAGGCCTAGATCGCACCCCTTGCGAGTGGCAGCACGCCTACGATCCCATCGATTGAGGGCTTGTCGGCCTAGCTTTACTTGGCGGGACAGTATATCGCAGACAATGAACCGATACGAGGGAATAAGTATTGAAGGTTGGAAGGAGCTGGCTAGGAACAAGGAATGTTTCCATCGCAAGTTACTAGAGATTTACGATCATGACGAATCGGACAACACTGACAGTGATTGGGGTTAGTTTGTTTTGTGAACATATGATATTGATTTGTTTTTAACTCTTTGAACCATTTCAGAGACCGATAACGATACCTAATAAGTCATCAGTGTTGCCGTTCTATTATTTCTTACTCGCCCTCGGACGCGGAACAGTAATAATTCAGTCAACAAATATAGATTAACTTATATTAATTTAAATGAACCGAAAATGAAAATTAAAAGAAAATGAGGATGAAATTATTTCGATTATATGACCTTTTATTGAAACATAGTGTAGTGAATCAGCCTATTTTTATTCATGTTTATATTAAAGAGAGGCGATCTTCCCTATTCTGTATGATCAAATATGAACTCACGCACTCATACACATCACCTAATCAATTTTCAACTTGAACACCTAGCCTTACACGCTATATCTACGGTCAACCTTCATAAAAAGAAGAAGCTCTTTCCTCGTATCTTCGTATGTACCCGCACCTGTTTTTACTTAGCCCGGCTTGACTCAACTAATAACATCGGAACTATTCTTTTGCAAGCTCTATGTCGATATTCCACAAGCTCACTTATTTATAGTTTATGATAGAACTTACTCTCTCGTTTGGCAATACCTTATGGACACTAACCAGACAGCAAAAACGCCTCGCGCAGTCGCATTTCTCGACCAACAATCGAATAGAATAGAATATTGTCCATCAATATCCATAAACAAACACCCCCGAGCCCCCCCTAACGCAAGCCGTCGACCGCACACGCAAACCCAGGGCACCACCGTGTGGGAAACTTTCTCCCACACGATGATGGCACCGGTCCGCGTGAGCGGCCACTACCGCGAAAAGACGGCCCAGAAGCGCCCATCCACAAACGCTGACAGGCCCCACTCTACTGCAGGTCGGGATTTATTCACGCACTCTCTTTCTTGTGATAATAAATATCGCACTTCACAAATGTCACACCCTCCCCATGTTAACCCACTTGTGATCGATCACTATGCCATCTAGAAATTAATAAATACAAACCAAACCAAACCGGTGCTTGAAAATTTCACACGAGTATTTGACTGTTCAAAATTAAATGATAAAAACTTTTCTGTAAGTATTTCCAACTTTCCTGCCAGCAATCAATGAAAACGGCGCACCAAGACGTCATCCCGCCCATAGTAGGAGCGCTGAATACAGAGAGTTTTACTCCCGGGGAGCGCAAGACTATCGCTAATTTATTAATCCATTGCGGCAAAACCAATACCCAAAATATTATTTGAACCAGGATTATTGTCAGTTTCACTCTCACATTCGACAATCAAAATTGCTTTTAACACCATTTGCGCTCCCAAACTGACTAGCAGCATTTGCGAAAGGTAGCCTAGGGGGTTTATAAAACAATTGCGGCCAATTACCTGTGTTTTTATAGAGATGAACCTCATAAAAGTCGTAAGAAAAAAAAAAAAAAAAAAAAAACAACACACGAGTCACTAGTCAATAAATTAACAATTGAAATAAGTAAATAAAAATCGAAAAAACAAAACCCACCTCCCACTGTCAACCCTCTGTCGACAAAGATGTTCCAGTCTCAAGAAATCATGTGTATAATGTTGGCTTTTCCAGTGAAGCTCAAATCAGTCGTTCCCGCTGCAAAAGTTGAATATATGTCACCTCGAATCAAGTATCGTCCTATCACGTCGCGTTGTGCAGAAACCGTTTCTAACATAGGTCCTTTATGCAATACTGTCTACTCATAAAAATTGTCCTATAATGTGTTGAGGAATTAGTGTTCTTTATCTGGCTGACATTAGGTTGCTGCAGAACTCAAATTGTGCCATCGAACAAAACAAGAATTTTATTTGAGATCTTCCACTGCACTGTCACTTTTCCAATAAGAACTTTATGTGAAAAGCTCTGTGAAGGTTTTAATGTTGTGGCCCTGCTAGAGCTGAAGTGTCGCTAGAAACCATTGTAAGTTAATGTTTTTGATTGGAAAAACTCAATTCAAATAAATATTGTAGTCGTATTTGTGGATTCCACAATTGAAATTATAAGTTAAATTATTTTGGAAATTATAAGTTAAATTATTTTCTTGTTCAATGCAGAAAGAAATACTTATCTTTTTGTTACTTCAAATTCTGCTGCCTGGTTTCTTGCAGCCCTGCCAATTGTCTCCTAGTAAAGATGCCGAATCCGATGTTTTACTTCATTTCAGCAGAAAAAACCCAGATTCCACTTTTTTTTACTTATTTCACCGGGATACTATGCGTGAAGCCACAAATTCCACTTATGTTCACATTTTGGGATTTTTCCCCTTGTAGTTATTCTGAAATTTTAGATAAAGTAATCAGCACACTATTCAGACTTTCTATCGAACGCTAGGATTGGGCGATCTCCTGTACTCTAAATCTTCAAAATGACAGTAATAAATTGGTCATCAATCTTGATTTATGAATCGAATCATAAGCCCGATAGAAAGAGCTTATGATCGTATCATTAAAAATGAAATAATTTGGAAAATGTAGGAGTTTTAGACCTTTTTCCTAATAACTGATTAAAATAGTGACCCCTGATTAAGCCGTTCCTTACCCTATGGTTAATACGATAACGAAACATCTCTTAACTCAGTCGGCAAAGGTGCAGCTACAAAGCAACACCATGCTGGAGTTGGCTGGGTTCGAATTCCAGTCTGATCTAGGAATATTTTGTTAAGGAAAGTTTCTCGATTCCTTTAGTCTTAAGGTTTAAGTTGCATCCTCAAAACAACAATAGATCGAATTCAAACTAATCTGATGCCTTGAACGGTTCAGTTTCCTATTGAGTCGGCTTACATGGTCGGGAAATTGAAGTTCTACATTGAAACAAACAGGAGAATTGCTCAAAAGAAAAACATATCATTTGAAATTCATTCAACTTCACTTGAAATCAAATCCCTTTTTATTTCCCAACTTGTTTGCCCTTGAGTTTAACCACTCGCCGCTGACGATCGAGGAGCATATTGAACGAGCCCGACAGGTGCTTTTGTTGTATTTAATCCCAAACTGCCACCTCCCTGCAGGACCTCTACACCTTCATGTTTTTTAGATCAGACTTCGGCCTCCAACAAACTCCAGATCACGAAGTCCATAAGGTTCAAGTCCGACGAACTCACCGGCCACTCCGAGCTCGAAATGAACCTTTGAAAATGTTCCGCAATCCAGAGTTCGGTTTTCTTCGCTTTGTGAGCCGGCGCGGAGTCCTGTTGGAAAACCAAATCCTTGGAACTAAAATGACGACGTGTGTATATTCGTTCGACGACGTTCTATAGATTTGTATTTTGGTTGATCTTCACCACTTCAGGGACAAAAAACCAGCGGAGTCCGGCCTTACTTACTTACTTATGCTGGTCCAACATCCGGAGCGGACCTACGCCACGATATTTCTCAATAAATCTCGGTTGAGGGCTACTTGTCTCCAGTTCCTTGAATATCTCACACTTCCATGTAGAGCAACACCTGGTTTAAACACCCAGACCGCTGCCCTCCTCTGCGTCTTGCACCGGTCGGATTCGAGGAAAACACAATTTTTGCGGGGTTGTGACATTCTTACAACATGTTCCTCCCATTGTACCCTTCTAGCTTTAGCGACTTGCTTGATACTGTGTTCGCCACAGAGCTGCGCCAGCTCGTGGTTTATCCTTCTTCTCCATACACCGTTTTGACATACACCGCCAAAGATAGTCCATAGCACGCGTCGTTCGAAAACTCCAAGTGCTTGTAGGTCCTCTTCTAGCATTGTCCACGTCTCATGCCCGTAGAGAAACTAAAACTTAAAAGCGCTTTGTACATGGTGCACTTTGTACGGGGGTGAAGTTTTCCAGACCTCAGGATCTTGTGGAGTGCATAGTAAGTATGACTTTCGGTAATAATGCGTTTCCGAATTTCTCTGTTGCATTTGTTATCCGATGTAACCAATGCTCCGAGGTACACAAACTCATCCACCACCTCGAACTCATCTCTGTCGATTGTCACAGTTCTGCCTATGAGATCTCTATCACGCTGGGGTCCTCCAGCCAACAGATGAGTAGTCTTCGACACATTCACCTTCAATCCAACCTTTTCCGCTTCATGTTTTAGCTTGGTGTACTGATCAGCTACCACCTGGAACGTTCTGCCGACAATGCTCACGTCGTCAGCGAAGCAGATGAACTGGCCGGATTAATTGAAAATCGTACCCCGCATGTTAAAGTCACCACGTTTCTTAACACCTTCTAGCGCTATTGAAAATGGGTCTGGATAAGTTGACGACTTGTCTGTATCGACTGATAGTTAGGATCTGGGATACAGAACAGCTACCGAAGGGGTGGGAAGAGGGAGTTATATGCCTAATATACAAAAATGGTAACAAGTTAGAATTTGCGAACTATCGAGCGATCACTGTTCTCAACGTGGCCTATAAAGTGCTGTCCCAGATTATCTTCCGTCGTGTATCGCCGCTAGCAAGCAGATTTGTGGGAAGTTATCAAGCCGGTTTTGTGAACAGACGATCGACAACAGACTAAATCCTTACGTTGCGGTAGATCCTCCAAAAGTGTCGCAAATATCAAGTCCCTACACACCACATATTCATTGACTGCAAGGCCCCATACGATACTATTGATCGTGAAGAGCTATGGAACATTATGATCGAGAACCTTTTTCCCGGGAAACTCACAAGGATGATCAAGGCTGCAATCGATGGTGTACAGGGTTACGTGAAGATATCGGGTGCGGTATCGGGCTCGCTTGAAACACGCTAAAGACTTCGAAAAGCGGATGGCCTTTCCTGCCTCCTGTTCAACCAATGCGAGTTTCTGTCACCTAGATGCCGTCAGCACGTCGGTATGGGTTCGTGATCTTTCTGGCAACCAAACTCTATTGTTCTGCTTATTCGTCGGTAAACACGAAATTCTCCAGTCTTTCCTATTCAGCGGTGCGTTCGCTCATTTTTCTCGTTCTTGTTTCTGCCTCACTGAAAGGTATTTAAGGTTTTGGATCTTGCAGGGCTTGGTCTGAAGTTTATCTTTCAGGACGGAGACGTTGATCCGATAAGTTGAGACCTCCGTCAATTTAGTGGCACTACACAATACAGTTTCTTGTGCAACGTAATAATGACTGTTGAAGTAGTGTAGCAGTTCAATTGCCGGACACAGTATTTTTATTTTGTGTTTCTTCTCTACTCTACGAACTAGGGGGTGGCCTGGTTGATTTTCCGTATTTGTACGTCGAATTAAGCGTACGCATCATGACACAAGAAATTCACGAAATAATCCCACTATGATGAAGAAAATGACTAAGGTGAACACGTCATGATTATAAATTTATTGGAAAACCAACACACATCAATACTGATTAACTATTTGTTCAAACAAATTTAGAGAAGTTGTTCAGCTTCTTCTTCTAGAACGCTGAATAAGTACTCCAAATATGTTTGTACAAGCGGTTATTCGACACTGATTTTTGTTGGGAAGGTCTATTCTACTGCTTAAAATTGTGTTTTCTAAGCGGGCCCTCCACTCCTACAATTTCTAATATACATGCTTGTCATCGTCAGTCTCAAATTACACTTATCTGTGACTATCCAAGCAGCACACAATATACAAAACAGACTGCAGTAGTTCGATAGTGACTTAATTGAGTCTCAAAGCGGTCATTTTAACTGCTTCGTTGCAAGTGTATCTGCTTCATTTTAAACAGTCAGACAATTACATGATCACATTTCCACCTTTTCATATAATGGTGCAATAACATTCTGTTATTATACCATGAGAAAACCAGGTATTCATTGGTTATTCATTCGATAAATATATTAATTAATAATATCAAAAGTTACCCCAAAAATGAAAAGCCGTTGCACTTAAATTTAAAGTAAGAAGTCGAAAAATGAATTGCGGCATATCTCGGTAGTATCACACCTGATTTTAGTGCCTTAACATAAACGTCCTACGACGTGGCAGCGATAAAAATAAGCAGAATATGTTATACTTTCACTAATGGTCGAATTCTTGGTCTCACATGTAGGTCTATAGCACCATCGGCAAGGTGAAAAATTTGTAGAAGGCTTTGAGAAGGCAGTAAAATCAACTTTTTTATAACCCGAAATACAATAAATCATTCAATGGAGTGTCGTGATCAGATTACGATTATTGTTAATTTCATTCACAGAAAATGTTCTACGCATCAGATAAGAATGCAATCTAAAATGATCAACGTTACCCCGTTTTACGGAACTGTTATTGAACGATTTTAAAGTGCCCATAATTTTCTGTAGAAAGCTTTTTTTCCTTGGAAAGATTTCAATCTGAGGGCAACCACGACGTAGTGGTTTGGGTACGTATCTCTTACACCAAAATCACTAGTTCAAATCTCACACGGGCAAGATAAAGAGTGTTAGTGGCGTTATTTGAAAAAGATCAAGCAGAAAATCGCGAAAATAAGGAAAGAAAGATGTACATCGTTAACAATTTGCAGAGTTCATCAGTGTCTGGAGTCAAGTATTAGTATTGTTTACGAATTGTATTTGTTACAAATGATTGTTGCTAATTATTTTAAGAAGACAACGGGTCACCTTGTCAGAATTTTCTTTGTAAAGTACAAGTTGTAAGTTTCCCATGTAAAATCTTCTGTGAAATCTAAACAGCGAACGTCAAAATATAGTTTCACCAATAGGCCCTAAACTTCAAATTTTGGGCCCTATTATAACTTGTTAATTAATTAATTGTTTAAATTTTGTCCCAGGCTAATGTCCATATGTCATAATGAAAATTATTATTTTGAAACACACTGCAGAACCTAACAAATTGCATACTAACGATAACATTTACATTTCAAGAAAATGCCTTTCTACTTAGATCACTACCGAACTTCTCGAAAGTTTTCCACCATTTCCTCACACCATTTCCAGTTCAAGTAACTTCCAAATAAAGGTGCATGAGAAAACACCGAACCACAACTAGAACTAATTACCAGGCACTGTATTAGGTGAAGTTCATTTCCATAAAAAATATTCCAGTCCGTAAATGCACCATAACCTCCTCTCTGGAAGAAGGAGGCACCTACCAACATAATGTCTGGTTTAGCATCGCTTGCACAATATTATGCTGCGCGAAGCTCCCGATAGTGTTCCCCTTTCTTTGCACCACGTACAGCTACCTACTCCAGACGGAGGATGGTTCAACATCTCCTAACATGGCAAGATATCAACCCAGCATCGCACATAAACACATCAACAGCTTTGAATGATGCGCCGAACCCAACTGACTTCATGGTGCTGCTGCGGTAACAGTGATTCTTGAAACGTCGCCCGAAGTCATCGGCAGTTACACACATTGATGCCTACTGTATGGCGTATGGTAATTTGCCGGGATCTGGTACTTGAGAAGCAGAAGGCGGTAGAGACCAGACATGCCACACAGTGGAAGAAGGCCGAGAAAGGTGTAATACACCGAGAAACAGATTTATTTATGAGCCCCTTCAGGAAGGAACGCAGCAAAAAATAAAAACAGATACAACAACGTGTCTAGGGTAGTGCGTTTATTGTTGACAATACAAGTTCATGTAATGTTTAGACCAAATGTAGAATGATTGCCAATCGATGTTTGGATAGTTGTGCTCTTAAGGTGCTCTTTTGACCACATGTACCTTACCCTATCTCAACTAACCAAAATACAATAAAAAGTTGTAACGAATCAAGTGATGCTTCGGCAGAACTTGTATCCAAAAGGTTGGGCGCGATAATGGTGCAAGTGCATTTTCCTCCCGTGTGTGATGCTCATATGTAGGTACAACCCGGCTTGCTCTCGGGAACGAACATGGGTTATGTCGGTTTTTGACTGCAGAAGTATTACTGATTGAAATGCATCCGCTTTCTTTCTGTTTTTTTTGTGTATGCCGGGTGCTTCCACGGTAGCACATTCTTATGCTGAGCAGTCGCACGAGTAATCACTCATCGCTGAGGTTGCACGCGAGGTTATCCAACATACGGAAGTTCAATTAGGAAATATGCGTTGGATAAAAAATTAGAGATGATCTAACTGCATAGTGAGGAATTTTTCTAGTAAATCTTTTGTGGTTATCAAATTTCAAATGTTCCTTCATTTACAGCATTGAGTAACCCCACTTAAGGACTTAATTTTAATGATAGACAAAGTTACCTTAGTTCTGAGCACTCTTTTCAAAGATGAAAAGGTACCAAGGCGGTTTACTTACTGTATGGTAAGTAAACTAGTGCTAACGTTAGTAGGTATAATTATTTCTTGCATACTATAAAATTGAAGGCGCTGTGTTTTGTTACACCTGATTGAATTTATATAATTAATTAATCATGAATCATCTCGGCAGCTTTTGACAAAAACAACCATGAGATTGCACTGGCTTAGTATGCTAGGATAGGTATCGATAATGGGTTGCTGATCTGGCTGCGCTCGTATTTGATTGGTCGGAACACGTCCGTGAATATCGGTGACTTCATCTCAACACCATTTCCTGTCACATCCGGTGTCCCTCAAGGCAGCCATCTCGGACCTTTCCTATTTTTACTCTACATGAACGACGTAAATCACAGCTTGACATGCCTCAAACTGTCGTATGCTGAAGACCTCAAGCTCTACTTTGTGATAAAGAAGACCACAGATGCCATATTCTTACAGCAACAACTGGAAGTATTCGGATCCTGGTGCCACTTAAATCGAATGTCTTTGAATGTGGCCAAATGTTCAGTCATCTCTTTTGGCCGTAAACGCTCGCTTTTTCAGCATGCCTATTCGCTATTCGGTACCAAGCTCAAGCGTGAGACAACAGTAAAGGACTTAAGAGTAATGTTAGGCTCCAAGCTGTCATTTAAGGATCATGTTTCGTACATTGTTTCCAAACCTTCCTCCCAGTTGGGCTTTATGTTCCGTTTTGCTAAGAAATTCCGTGATGTGAACTGTCTTAAGGTGCTGTACTGCTCTATAGTGCGCCCAATACTAGAATATTCAGCAGTGGTTTGGTCCCCCTACTACCAAAACAATACTTTACGGATGGAAGTTTTTCAGAAGAAGTTCGTCTACTTCGCATTACGACGACTTCCTTGGAGAGACCCCATCAATTTACCTAGTTATGCCGATCGCTGTAAACTTATGAACCTTGCTTTGCTGGAAGCGAGGCGTGACGTCGCTAAAGCTTGCTTTGTTGGTGATCTTCTTCAAGGCCACATTGATTGCTCAGCTCTACTTGGTCTTCTAGACATCAGCACTAGATGCCGAAATCTCCGATCCCACGCATTTCTGTACATTCGACACTCCAGCACAAATTACGGGTGGAACGAACCGATAAAAATTATGTGCCGTGTGTTCAACCGTTGTTATTCCGTATTTGATTTTAACGTTAGCCGTAAATGTAATAAGAATAGTTTTAAGAGGTTTTTGCTAAGTTTGTAGTATCTTTGTATGTGTCAGTTAGAATTATATTGAACGGTCATTAGGGTAAACATCTTACCTGTTGACAAATAAACTAAACTTAACTAAAAAAATGGTCACCAAAAGTCATCTTATGTCAGATATTTTTGGAACTCTTAGGCAATAAACAAACACATATAAGCTATGTTTTTGCAAAGTTGGTTTATTCGACCTCCTCTCCTAGGCTAAATGCCCGCACCTTGGACTTAATGCTACCCATCAAATCCCTTGCAACACTTGCGCCATCTTTCTTCAAGTCCTTGTCGGTTTTGAAGACCTTCCCTGTTTTCCGAAGCTTGCCCTTAATAATCGTCCAGGGTTTACTCTATTGGGTGAAGTTCTGGCGAGTTTGGTGGATTTGCGTCCTTCGTCACAAAAAACAATATCACCTGTTTTGCGTAATGGCACGATGCCAAAACAGAGTGTCACCTTCAGGCAGCAGACAAAGCGCATTTGGAGGCATTGTTCTTCATATATTTGGCGGTTGATGATGCCGGTCGTTATGTACGGCTTGCTGAATTTTCCGCACCTACAGATCGCCGGACAGACCAAGCACTTATTGGAAAATTTGTCGACCTTCTTCTTCCGGAACTTCTCCTTAACATACAGGCAGGACTTGTCGACGAAATACTCCAGGCGTTCACGGGTCGGTCACCCTCTTCCGCTACCAGCTCACCGCTAGGTCGTCTGGGCCTCCTTGAACGATGTCCCAATTGTTTTGCGATCTACCTACGGGACTGGCCCGGATTTTCGGACGACCACGCTCATATTTTGTTGTTGAAGCACTTCTTGCTTGGAAACCATCTAGGTAACCATTTGGCAGAATGTGACAAAATTTTGCAAATGTAAACATTACACTCTAGTCTATGAAGATGTAGCTGGAAATATTTTATCATCACCATGAGGCCCTAAGAATGGACAGTAACTTTGCTAGAACGAAAGAGATGAAGAGAAATTGTTGATAGTTTCGCCAAAAATTGAATTGAAGTATTTGAAAATTGGGCAAAGGGCATGTGATTTAGTACTCGAATCAAGCACACATTCCTTTGCCATATGTCCCCAATACGGAGTAGGTCAAGATAGGAACAAATTCGCAAGCTTGACAAGTAAAAGCATGCGCGCCTGATCGTGCCTGACAAGATGGCGGATTCATTCCTGCCGTGACCTACCCCACATTGAGGATATAAGGCAAGGGAATGTGTGCTTAGTTCGCTCTATTTTTGCATGCCCTTCGCTCTATTTTAAAATACACTAAGGTTATTTTTTACACGGGGGACACGTTCCACTTTTACTATGAAACCGTGTAAAAAAAGACTAAATAGAGTTTATAAACATTTTAAATCGCTTCGATTTTGTTGGCATGTGTTACCTTTTCATGCAATGGTCAAAATACAGTTTTTAAAATTTTAAGAAATTACACCAAAAATTGTGAATTTTTCGAAAAGCTGCTGCATGATTACTTTTTGCAAAAACGTAAAAAGTGATTCGAATTAGGTCGATAAGTTTTTCCGTTCTGGAGTTATCGTCGAAAACAAAACGGGTAAAAATAGACCTTAGACCTATTCATTTTTTCACAACCTGCCGTACATTGATGGAAATATCAACAGTGTCTCTTCATATCTTTCGTTCTAGCAAATATACTATTCTCTTTTTGGGCATCGTGGCAATGAGAGAATAATTCCTTAATTGTTACTCCACGTATGGAGAGAATACAAATATTACAATTATAGTATTCTAATCTAGCTTGACCCAAAATTGCATCAATTTTTACCCATGTAATAAAAAGTAATACACAAAAGAATGTATTGTATTTTTTTAATTAAGATTCTTTACAATATCAATTGACATTTATATGATAATAAACTACATCAACATATGAAGTTATAGTTATAATAAGCATTGACTAATATTGATTATTGTTTTTTGGTTAAAAAAAAAATGACGATAAAATATATATGAGTTCTTGAGAAAAACATCTCCAATGACATTAATAAAAACAAACATTCAACATTTATAAGAATAATCCAAACCCAAATGGGCAAGTTACAACACGTCAACTATTGCATTCTATCTAACGTTTTGTAACTTGTCCATAACCAAAATTTTTATTGCTGTGCTGTCGTTTGACAGCCCATTGAGTAAGTTTGTAGCACACGGATCATCAATAACTTACTTAAGGTCTGTATCCGTAAAAATCTGCATACGCAAAATTTGTATATCAACACGCATGGAGTATTTATTTAATAAGTATGGGATATGGTTTACAAATTCACACAATCACAACAGCGTTAGGCTGCATTTACATAAAAATCTAGAACTTTGCGCTTCACTCAAGCCATAAGGGTTTGTTTAGCCTTGTTAGTGATTTTGCTGGCAGCTATGGTCTAATTTGTTGGAAATATTTGGTATTTTTAACTTCCAATATCTTTCGATTGGGCGTAACTCAGGACTAT
>JASCZW010003744.1:0-27303 GCA_034211315.2 Aedes japonicus | reverse complement strand
ATAAAACAACCAGAACATCAAATGCAAATTTTATTGCAAACAAAGTAGCCCTCGAAGTGGTTTTCTTAACTTCGCAGTTGTTATCCTTTCATCCTTGTTCGTGCTGAGGAGCGGGGGGCGCCTCGGAAAGTCGTAAAACAAACACTCAAAATCATCGCCATCCATGCTTGGCGGGGTCGCACGGCCCTCGCCATCGCCTGCTGCGTTTCGGTGCCTACTGCTTGCTTGCAGCAACAAACACCACACGTGGATTTTGTTTTTTTTTTCTCCCTTCAACAGTGTTCTACGTTATTTAATTAACCACTTGAGGGGGCGCATAAATTTGTCAAACGAAACGCCGCCGACGACGGTGTGATCGCGTGGTTTCATACGACTTGCTGTGCCGTTTGTTGCTTGCTGCTTATTTCCTTCGATCCCTGTGGGTCCTTGCTTATCATCCATTCGTGTCATTTGTGTGACCGTAAAAAATCATGGTTCTTAACAGGAGCTTGACGCACGGCCAGTGGAGAGAAAGTTTCGTGTCTGATTTCGATAATTGCCGTTTATCACGCAAACCTGTTTTCTTGTTTGTGGTAGGGCGAAGGAAAATATGCTCGTTGTGTTAACACGATAATGTTAACGAGGAGGGGGATAAATGAGCAATTGGAAATGTGTGGGCATTGTTGAGGGTCGTTGATAGATGTCGCTAAGATGCGCTAAATATTTTTAAGAAGTTCATCCCTAAAGCTTTTCCATTAGTCCCAATCCAACAGTTTGGTGTGGCCATTCGTATCCTATTGCGCTTAAGAATTTCAACTTTCCATACGTGACGATAATGCGATGACAACAAGGAGTCGATGAACTGGCGTAAAATATGGAAAAACTGAAGGCTAGCGAAAGCCTCCTAAATCTGAGATGTACGTTAATTATTTAATATAATAATATAAAATGCATCAATTTCATCGGTAGCATCGTACTTCCGAGTATGTGTCACTTCCAGAGCGTAAAATTGAAGCTTTCATCAAGTTGACGTCAATGTTATATAAATCATATCAGATTTATTCCACGGAAGCCTTCAGGAATTGTTTGAGCGATGTAGGAATCTCTATGAATCACAACGATGTGATGACTGCTTCAATGGACCACTTGAACGACGCCGGAATATTTGTCGATGTGAAAACCCCCGATCGAAACTTGACATACTTGAGAGGTAAAACGCCTGAGGCTAAAAGCTTGTCGTTAAGAACAAATATACAAAAACAGTTATTGCGATTTATTATATTCATGCTATTGCTGATTATCCAATATCACAACTAAAATCATATCACGAAAAATTTCGCAAATAACAAACATTTTGAAAAAAATGGGTATTTCGCACTCAGTTCTTCGATAACAAACGGTTTGTAAAATGGGTATTTTATACCTATTCCCTAAATAACACATATTTTGAAAAATGGCTAAAAACTACCCGATAGCCTGAAGTACAGGCTCTTCACCCATTAATGAGTAAAATCGTTTTACCCATTATAGGAGTTAACCAACTTAAGTTCGAAATGGGTGATATTTTACCCATTAATGGGTACTGGTCGGTTACAGTGCATAAAAAAGAATAAGAGCTGTGAATCGGTACTTATAGAAACTTACACTCCCGCTTCACTTTACTCAATTTTTGAGTTGATCCACTTTTTAACGAAAATTGTGTAACATTTCCGTGAGAGAAAAAGAGATAGCATACAATTGTAATGTAGAAAGAGATGTTCACTCATCACCATGAGGCACCAAGAGTGAACAACAATGTTTTTGGCTAGAATGAAAGATGTGAAGAGAAAGTGTTGAAAGTTCCGTCAGAGTGCGGCAGGTTGGAAATCTAACAGATGTTTTTGAAAATTGAGCGAAAGGGCATGTATCTAATGGTACTCGAACCATGGACGTCAATCTTTGCCCTAACATCCCTGCGGGAGTAGGTTGTAGCAACAGGTTTCGGTCCGCCACTGGTGTCACAGCCATCTGAAGTTGGTGGCTGAAGTCAAGATGGTGCAAAACGTTTGAAATGACGGACATGGGCGAGCTGAAGCATTTTCTGGGCCTCAAGGTGGAACAGGATCACTGTAAGGGAACGATGAAGATCAGCCAACCGAAATACGTCTCGGATCTGCTCCGACGATTTGGAATGACGAACTGCAACTTGGTGTCGACTCCATCGGATCCAAACATGAAGCTAGAACGGAGTAAGGAAGAAGCGGTGACAACGCAACCCTACCGGGAGCTTATTGGTTGCCTGACGTATCTGACGTTAACATCAAGGCCGGACATAAGTGCAGCCGTCAACTTCTTCAGCAGATTTCAAGCGAGTTCTCCGGTATTTGAAGAGCAGCTTGAACTACGGCATAGTATATCGACGACGCGATGGAACAACGCCCTTGCTTGGTTACGCTGATGGTGACTGGGGAAACAACGTGCAATATCGGGCAACATGTTCCAAGTCTATGGTGGAACCGTATCATGGATGACCCGGAAGCAGAATACTGTAGCGCTGTCTTCAACAGAGGCCGAATACGTTTCACTCAGTCAAGCTTTCTGTGAAGCGATCTGGCTTAAAAATCTTCTGGAGGAGCTTGGAGTTCAAGTGAATCCTGCATCCGTATTGCTGAGGAGCCTCGCGATCACAAATGGATGAAGCATGTGGACATACGATACAATTTCCTTCGTGAGAAACTGCAAGATGGAAGCTTCAAGATTCACTACGTGCCAAGTAACGAACAAGCTGCTGACATCTTTACGATGATCTGAAGCAGCATCCTACAGGTGCTACATTGGGAGGACTTAATGCTATGGTTGTGCATCCAAGGCTTTGGATGCCCATGGCTAACGAAACAGCACCGAAATTAAGTACGGCATCAAGCAACGCATTTTCAAAATTAGCATTGTGCTTGCCCAGGAGCGCAGGGTGGAATACTCCTTTCTCTACTTTGATCCACAGGGCCTAGACGACACCTGAAATTTATTCTCGTAAATTAGCTTTCACTCGTTTCGTAAACATAGATTTTGTACATAAAACAATTGGTTAGTATATTGTATGATACATTCATATTGCTTTTTATCTGCTGAAATGCTTTCATTGCACCTTTTTGTAAATTGCAAGAAATGGATTTCGTGAAGACCAGCCAATCGCTGTTTCTCTTTTATCGTACTCATGCATGATTGCGATGCTGGGGGGATAGGCGGGAATGTTTTATTTATCCCAACATAAAAATATCTCACTAGACCAGTGTGGAAGTATTCGTGAGGAAATACTTGATCAATGAGTACGAAGTTATAGCTCTCGATAGCGATTAAATTTTATTTTGGGATGAATAAATAATTCCCGCCTATCCTAGAAGCAACACCATCATACATGAGTACGTTAAAAGAGAAGCAGCGATTGGCTGGTCTAAATGAAATTAATTTTGGGAAATATACAAAGAGGTGTATTGAAAGCATTTCACAACACAAAAAGCAATATGAATGTTTCATACAATATACGAAACATTTATGCCATGTTCAAAATCAAAACGAGTGAAATTTAATGAAATTTAATAAAATGTATTTTATTTTCAGTATGGTAACTCTTTTGAAGTGATTGAAAATCCTGACCCGTAATACAAGTCAGTTATCATAATGAAGATAACTACTACAGTTGGTATGGTTTCTTGAACACGCTATTTGCTGGATTTCTAAATCTTAAAGAAATTTATAAATATTTTTTCGCTTGATTTTTTGTTATAGTTTCTTAAAAACACTCGAACAAACCAGATCAAAGGAAGTACCTTTGTGGTGTCGTTTGCCAAGCGTTTTGAATCAGTACAAATATATTTAGTTATATATAATTTACAAATGTTTAACATGTTCAATAAAAGGCATTACTTATTGATTTTCTAAGTACAATAAGACATAACTATTTAATTTTGATGTTGATGAAGGCATTATTTTAATAATTTTTTTCCTGTATGTGGAGTTGTAAGACCAATCAGTGCATAAATAAGTTATCATAATATTCCTGTTATCTTGAATAGTTAACATAAGTAACCAAGAAGTATGCGAACGTCTAATGTTCTCTGATAATTCGATTTAAATTAATTTTTGGTCCTCCTCATAACATAAAGACTGTATCGAAAACAAACTGGCAACACATTTTTTTTTTTCTCATAGCATGATATTAAAAAAAACAAATGTATTATTTCATTCAAGTCTCGCTCTCCTAATTGAACCAAAACAAATATGAATGAATGGGACTTCATTTTCAAAAAAATTCTATGATTTTGAATTTGACTCCACTCATGAGGTTTTCAACGGTAGTTTTGTCGTCATTTCCTGGCAGCCACAGACTAATTCCTTAATAACTCTTCCATGGTCTTGCACTGCTTAGCACTCTTCTTAAATTTGCGCTTGACGATAGCCCAGTAGCGTTCAATTGGACGAAGCGGTGGACAATTGGGAAGATTGATATCTTTCTCAACAGAAATCTACTGCATTGTCTTGAATCTCTTGTTCTGTGATTTTGGAATAATTGGCTGACCTTTTCTGCAAACCTCGAACGACTTTTCGGAGATGCTCACATGTGTTCTCTTTACTCTTGGGCGGTGGTTACATTCTATTATTCCAAATGTTTCGTCGAGCTCGTGGTCAATGGTCTGGATATAAGTCGAGGTTTCATTCGTGTGAAGCCAAGACATACGTCCAACCACTACTCGCTAGACGCACATCTCTACAGAATAAACCTCGTCGATAGCAATATATGTAAGGTGCGGAACCGGTTGTGACGACATCGCTCACGCAGTTTGGCATTGCCCGGATAGTGATACCTCAGAGCACGACAATTTGATACCCTAGTTGCCCGAGGTAGACAACCCTTCCGCGAGGTAAGAGATGCTATATGAATGCTTGAACTTCCCTGCTTGCAAAGCGATTTACGAGTTCTTTTTGTTTGTCTAATCTAACAGTGTAACTTCCACTCTAGTAAATTCCTTCTATCGTGTCCCAGTTATATTATCCTTTTGTTTCCGTGCTACTTGTACCCGCTCAGCAAGCTGTGGTCACCCATCTGCTGCTTAGTTCCTGAAAGGGACTACAGGGTCCGAAGATTTGGTAGATGTCACAACCATGAGCAGCAACTGATACCTGAAATAAGTTACCTGCCTAGCCCCTTCCAAACGATAATGTGACCCATTAACCTCGAGCTAGCCACGAGTAATTGGCACCCCCCTATTACTAAAATCGAAAAATAAAACATTGTTAATTACAATATTGAATATCGGCTCCGCAAAGAGTTACACGCGCTTGAGCCTAACAAATAAACGAGTCGATTGAAAAAAAGAGTCCCACATCTTCATCGATGACCTTGAGTGAAATTGCGCTCCTGGAAGAGTTCTGAAGTCATGTTTCACATATGTTTCATCATCGATCAAAACGCAGGCATTGTAAAAGTCGGCACTTTCTGTCTCTGGGTTTCACCCTAGATTTTTTCTCAGCACTTTGTTTTGCAATTTTCTGCTTCTTAAAGGGCGAACACGAAATTATTGCGACACATTCAACAGGGCATAACTTTTTTACCATTGGGTAAAAATCAACCAAATTTTGCACACTTTCTCATTGATGTGTATTGTTTACATGCTATCAAACTCGAAGTCATGTTTTCCGATTCAACGAAAATGGAGGTGAACCAACGCGAGCCGAGAGAACAAATTCTTTCCAAACACCTGGAATTTCCTGACCTGTCGCACCGGCAGTTGGGAAAAATGTTGAACATTCACCATTCAACCGTCTCCAGAGTGTTGAAGCGATTCCAGGAGCGGTTGACGTTGGACCACGGCAAAGGAGCTGGAAGAAAACCGGGACCGGAGAACAAAAAGACGGAGGGAAAGGTGAAGCGGATGATTAAAGCAAATCCCAAAGTCTGAAGCCGTGATTTGGCTAAAAAGATCGGCATGTCGCAGAGCTACGTCCAGAATGCAAATAAGAGAGCTGGATTACATACATACAAGGTACAGAACTTCCCAAACCGCGATGAGCGGCAACAATCGACGGCTAAAACTCGTGCACGGAAGCTCTACGAGAAGATGCTCACAAAATATGGCTGCTGTGTGATGGACGACGAAACGTATATAAAAGCCGATTTTAAGCAAATTCCGGGGTTGGAGTTTTTCACGGGCAAGAGCAAGTTCTATGTGGACGACAAATTTAAGAAGAAGAAAATGTCGAAGTTCACCTCCAAATATCTCATTTGGCAGGCCATCTGCTCTTGCGGACTGAGGAGTGAGCCTTTCGTGACAAAGGGCACAGTAAATGGCGAGATCTACAAATCTGAGTGCCTCGAGAAGCGCCTTTTGCCGTTCTTGCAGCAACACGACGAAGCTCCGCTATTTTGGCCAGATTTGGCATCATGCCACTATTCTAAAAGTGTCCTGGAGTGATATGAGGCCAATTCTGTCCATTTTGTTCCAAAGGACATGAATCCGCCAAACTGTCCGGAGCTGCGCCCGGTGGAGCAGTACTGGGCAATGATGAAGCGGGAACTTCGGAAGAGCAAGAAGACAGTCAAGGACGAGAAGGACATGTTAAGAAAATGGAAAAAAAAAACTGAGAAACTGGTACCGGATGACACTGTAAAGACTTTGATGGAGGGCATCAAGCGAAAATGCGTTCAATTTTACACTCAAGGCTCCATCGATTACCTTTCTTTTGATTTTTGAAGTAAATATATGTATAAAACTACCCTAAAATTTTGGTTTGATTCTCAACATTATAAGAAAATTGGCATGACATTTTCGGTGTCGCAATAATTTCGTGTTCGCCCTTTATAAGTCTTCAGGTTGCTGCACTTCTTGATTCTTTGCACCACTTCGACGGTGATACTAGTCTTTTTGGCCAAATCACGAATCGACATCGATCTGTTCCAAAGGATGAGGTTGACTACCGTCCAATTCAATTTTGGGTCAGCTGGACCCTCTTTTTGACAGCTCATCGAACGAATAGTCCTCGTAGAACTTGTTGAAACGTTTCGCTATTTTGATCATCGAGGCATCCTGAAATTTTAACATTTATTTCGATTCGAAGCATCTCCAAAACGGTCATAGTTTATCAAAACTTCAGAAGCTGATCAAGTTGTTGACAGATGAGCGAGTCGAATTAATGAAGGCTCAGGCCGATAGTCTTACGCGTGTATGTGTAAGCGCAACATAAGCGTTGCCAGTTTATTTTCGATACCATCATGACGCAGTTGACTAAAAGTTTATCATATATGGCATCACTGTTGCGCAGATTTCATATATGTAAAGATAAACACCAGGTTTTTCTGTTATCCATGGGGAGTTTGTACGACCTTATAAATCTTAAACTAGGATAGAAATTCCAGAAAAACAGCCATAAAACTATGTTTCTTGTGACTTTTCCGGGAGTAAGATTTCACCACTTCGTCCTATCATTGACGATACGAACGCAAGGCAAAGCTTACAACTTCAAAATAATCCCTCAAATGAAAAAAGCAAGTTTTACACGCGCCGATGAAAAACTAACAGCCCTTCACTTGAAGAGATCCTTATCCCGCTGATTAGCATGCTTCAAGTGCAGAATGAAAAAAAAACTGCACACATCCGTTTTTCTCGATCCGCAACGAGTGACATTAAACGATTTTCCAGCTCCATGCAGTGTAAGTAAGAGCATCAGCTTTCATCTATACGAAACCCGCATTCGACGATGCAAAGTTGAAGTGCACCCGCTGACTGACTGCAATCTTGCACCACCTTCGCCGTCCGCTTTCGTCACAGGAACAGTTCCGGCTGGATTTCCCTTCCAAGCCCGAAGCTCAAACCCCGCACAGATGGGGTGGAAAAAATCCAATCGTCTCTGTCTTCCCATGATGGACGGCAAAATAAAGCGAGAATGCAATTTGTAGCTCAGGCGTGAAACGATAACACGTTCGCTCCTAGCAGCTCTCTTTCAGCCTCTTCCTACCCAAATATATGCAATGCATGTTTGTGCATCAAGTAGCCTATGCATGACAAATGGCATATCATAGCAGCAGCAGCAGCAGCAGTCAATTGTCACAGCCTGGATGTGTAAACCGATATGGGTTTGAAGCGATTGTGGTTTTTCGTCGTCAAAGCAAACTGTGAAAGCTGGGAAAGTGAACATATTCTTTTGTGGTTTGTTTTCCTCCTGTCAGTTTTTTTCTGAATTTTCAACAAGGCATTAAGATTTGATCGAAATGGTGAAAAAATTCGACCGAATTCTCCAACGAGTGAGTATTTTCACACGCATTCGCTAATTGATTTTCCTGACCGTAACAAAGAAGGAAAACAAACATCAATCGACCACACGTAAGCACGCAGCCAGATGCTTAAGCAGAGGCAATTAGCGTCTCTTCTGAATCATTTACAACGCAGAGAAGACATTATCATCGCAACTCCTCTAAATAACACACAGCGCTAATGATGGAGCAAAACAGACGAACGAGCGGACGAACGAGACGAGGCGAGCATCTCTTTCAGTTAGAAGCCTGTAGTCGTTTTTCGTTCGGAGAAACTGCGTTCCGTGCGGATGTGTCATTTGTTAACTTAATTTGTTTGCATCGCCACAGGCGGACCAACGAGCGGCAACTAGAATGTGTGGCGTTGTAATTAATGCTTAATTATCATCGCATTGAGACGGAAGGAAGGGAAAATGGGTGGCGAGGAACCAAACAACTGGCATGCAGAGATGCGTCAAAATTAGTTCCCTAGAACGTATGGCTTGCAACAAATTTGCTAGTGGAACATCATATGGTTCTTGGAATGGAGGTAATCGATGGTGGTAAAGATAGTGTTCTCTATACTTTTGACCCATTGTTGATATTAACCAAATGAAAAAAGGCGATTGTAAATCTTATAAGAGACATAATGAATAGAGTTATTGACTTATTTCTTCTACAAATATTCACGACTATCGATATTTAGGGCATCTTCACCGGTAGTTTGTTTTCAGACTAACTTTATACTTGATTTAGATCAATGGAAGCCGAATAGAACCAGCAAAAATAGATCAACTTTGTTTTTTGAACAATTTCATATTCTCCGGATAGAAGGGTATTATGAATCTAAAAAACATCGGTTATTTAACCTCAAAAGAAATCATAATTTTACCACAGAGAACAGACATTGATGTCCATATACCTTTTTTACACAAGCGGCAGATCGAAGATGAACGTCTGTTCTCTGTAATTTTACATTGACCAAATAATGCTTTCAGACTTTTCCAAAGGTACACGGGAAATAATGTGTTCTTCTGAACGACAAAACCAGGTAATGATTTCATGAATAAAGGGTGTATTCGATAAAAATGGCACACAGAAAATCTTCTGTAACTTTTGAATCGTATGAGTAAAAAACCTATAAAAAGAAAAAAACCTATAAAACCTATAGTAAAGAAGAAACTATCGAAATTTGCAAAGAAGTTTCTAATCTGGCAGGCGATTGGCGGATGTGGTGAAATAAGTGCTCCCTTCATCACTTCCGGAACAATAAACGGTGCGATTTACACGGAAGAGTGCCTTAAGAAGCGTCTCTTGCCATTCATTAAGAAGCACAAGGATCAACTCTGTTTTGGCCTGATCTAGCCACGGAGCCGACGGAGTCAATTTTGTGCCAAAGGATATGAACCCACCAAATTCACCGGAACTTCGTCCAATTGAGAAATTCTGGGCAATTATGAAAACGGAACTTCGCAAACATCCCAAAACTATAAAAACAGAGCTAGAATTGAAGAAAATTTGGGTAAAAACAACAAAAACACTGGGAAAATCGGTTGTACAAAATTTGATGGATGGAGTGAAAAGGAAGGTGCGGGCATTCGGGATGGGAGACGAAATTGAATAAAACAAATGTTGTAAATCAAAACTCATTAGTAGTTCTTCATTCCCTGAAAATTTCAAGAAAATCCGATAATCAGTTTAATTTTGATGAGTATAAATGTGTGTGCCATTTTTATCGAATACACCCTTTATGTTGTGTTTTCGTATTTTGAATATATACCATGAACAGTATTCATGATATCATGAACTATTTTCCCACCGCAGTGAAATCATGAATAAATCGGGTAAAACCCATGAGCTGAATTCCTGATACTGAAAAGTTTGTTCATGAATCTGGAAAATCGACTCTAAATGTAAATAAAAAAAATTCACCGTTAGGATTCGAACCTAGTGTGGGAATGTAGATCAGTGATGATAGTACTTGGTGGATGTACTTACTACGCCATAGTTATTCTTGAGAATAATTTTGGCAAATGAAGCTGATCACTCAACTTTTGATTAGAGGCAAAACAAGGCTTCCCAAATTCATGACTTGCATTTGTAATTTTAATAAGGAAACCATGAGTTCATATAACAAGATGAGAGGTCATTTCATGTATTTTTATTCATGAAAACTGAAACGGTTTTGTTTCCGTGTAGTAAGAAGGTGATTTTTTTAAATGTAATAGTGAAATATAAGATTTATAAGATCTTGGACTTTAAGCGAGATCTCGAATTGACGTGTTGGGACGATTGTTGAACTGTTGCATCACTTTCCTGGCCATTTTACTGTCCAATGGACCACTTTTAAAACCACTCCCTTCCTTCCTTTGGGCACTCAGACGCTCCTTGCTATGCTTCGCTATGCGTAGCCTCATTTCTGATTTAATTTATATAATTTATAGAATTTTAATGCTTGTTTCAATTTATTTTTATTTATATTTAATGTTTGTGAGATTGCCCCTTTGCCTCAATGAATAAGGGCAAACTTGTCTCGATTTTGAGACAAGTTTTAGCAAAAAAGTGCAAAATTTGGACAACCATGAGATGTTTTTTCCCTCTAAAGACTGTATTCGATGAAATTTGGACACACGCAATTGTTCGTAACTTTTGAGCGTGTGGGTGAAAATTATTGAAATTTAAACTGAATGTATTTCATTGTGTTGTGTCAATTGTGTAATGAGTTTCGTGAAAATCGGTCGAATGATTTCAGTGATGGCTTCGAATGAAGAAATAGTGCGCCAACAAATTTTGGGCACTCACTTCGAAAACCCAAACGCTTCTCATCGATGGATCGGAAAACAGCTCGGAATCGCACATTCAACCGTATCTCATGTGATCAAAACGTTCAAGGACCGTAAGACAACCAAGCGGAAAAATGGTAGTGGCAAAAAACGTGGCACATCAAATCCGGAGAAGGCCAGGATGGTATTGAACCAATTTAAGCGTTATCCCAACATTTCGATCAGGGATGTTGCGAACAAGGCGAAAGTTTCAGTTTGTATTGTGCAGAAAACAATGAAACGTTCTGGATTACATGTGTACAAGGTCCAGAAGGCACCGAACCAGAGCGATAAACAGAACTCGGTGGCCAAAACTCGTGCAAGAAAACTGCTCACAAAACCGTTCTGCATTGTGATGGACGATGAGATTTACATTCAAGCCGACACCAAACAAATGCCAGGACTGGAACACTACGTCGCCACCTCAAAGTTGGCCGTTCCGGAGAGTGTACGGAAGAAGAAACTGTCGAAATTCGCCAAAAAATTCCTTGTCTGGCAAGTGATCCTCGGGTGTGGCAAAATGAGTCAGCCCTTCATCACCTCTGGGACCGTCAACGGACAAATCTACAAGGACGAATGCCTCCAAAAATGACTTCTGCCCTTCTTGATATCTCAGGATAGCCCGACACTGTTTTGGCCGGATTTGGCATCTTGCCACTCTGCCCGGCCCGTCTTAGACTGGTACAAAGATAATAATGTAATTTTTGTACCAAAAGACGTCAACCCTCCAAACACTCCGGAACTTCGCCCAATTGAAAATTTTGGGCAATCATGAAGGCAAAGCTCGTTAAAACTCCAAAACTGATAGAAAATGAACTTGAACTAAAGAAAGTGTGGTTAAAAGTAAGTAAGCAAGTCGGTCCTATCATTGCCCAAAATTTTATGAAAGGGGTCAAGGCAAAGGTGCGGGCATTTGGGTTGGGATAAGAGGTTCAATAAACCAATGATGCCAAAACTTAACCATTTAGTAGTGCTTTATTTCCAGAAAGTTTGAAAAGAATCGGGCTCAAGGACAATTTTTGGAGACGTATTTTGTGTGTCCAAATTTCATCGAATTCAGTCTTTAACCAAACATTTCTGAAAAAATTATCTCTAACCTGTAATGTTAACTATTAGACAAGCTGAGAAGTTCAAAAATTCAATTGTCAGTTTTTGGCAATTAAAAAAGTTACTATTTGAACCAATTTTATAGCTTTCGGAAGCCAAAGTATAGTAGATTTTGAAACATTATTCATAGTTAGAGAGTGTATCAACAGAAAATGTTTATTTGAACTATTAATGATATGAGCAAAGCCGATCGATGTTACCCCGCTGATCAATCCGTTCTACGGTACTGCTGTTTCGTATTATTGAGAATACATGTTAACCATAGCTAACCAATCGTATCATATTTTCAGACCAGTCATTTATAAGCGTGCGAGAAAGCAAGACAGCATGCAAATTAGAGCGAGAAGTTGCAGTTGTCTTATCCTGTTCATAGATTTTATCCGTTTCTATGAGCATGAGCATGATTGGCCGTCCGAGGTTGCTACTCCGTTATTGCCAGATCAGCAGATAATGCTTGGGACTAACATATATCCTCAATGTATACAAACTGGTGATCCCAAACTAAGTCAAAACCGCCGCTGGCCTCACCCGAATGCAGGTCAAATAAGGAAAGGGTAGGAATGTGTTCACGTGGTACTCGGTGCATTATTATTATTGGTAGCCGAGATCGCATCTGCATTTCTACGAGAAATCACTAGGATGTTGGATAACAGGATTGGGTGCCAGCAGGATTCATTTTAGTGAACGATAAGCTAAATTCACGGGGTGTTAGTAAAATATTCAAATATTAGTACTGATTTCTGATTTGAACCAACAGTAAGGATGCTATTGGGGTTACTCACAAAGTGTGATGGTGGTTTGTCATTGGAAAAAATACAAGTTGATTTTCTATAGAACTGGAAATCCGATTTGTTCCGAGCCACTCACAAAACAGTTTACTTGCTCCAGGATATTGTGGCACGCTGAGCATAGCAAATCAATATTATGATCCCCACCACCGGTCCACCACCCCAGCGAACCACCACATCTCTTTTGTTGTTTTTTTGCGCTCACTCGATCATTCGCATGGCAGAATTATAGATAACCGATACAAAACGAAACAACCGATAACAAAATAGTGCGCAATAAAGCATCGACACAGCCTTTTACAGCCGATGCTCGAAGCAAAAGGTTTCCACTCATTCCACGCTATTCCATACAAAACTCTGAATGAGGGACGTGGCAAAAATAAGAGTCCGTAGATGCATTTCCTGCCTTCTGGCAACTGTATGCTTCTATTGATGTTCAAGATCATCGGTTTAGCACCAACCGAGGGACATTTGGTCCTATATCCCATGATTTCATTATCTCCAATCCACTAAACCAATCGCAATGTTTTGTGTTATATTGGTCGGTTTATTATCATTTGAGATAACTCATATATAGAACAGATGTTTTTTTTTTTATTTAGGAAATTTTAGGCAAGAATTGACGTCCATGGTTCGAGTACCACTGGATACATGCCCTTTCGCTCAATTTCCGAAATAAAAAAATAAAAAACATCTTTTCTATTTCCAACCTGCCGCACACTGACGGAACTATCAACACTTTCTCTTCATATCTTTCATTCTAGCCAAAAACATTAATGTTCACTCTTGATGCCTCATGGTCATGAGCGAACATCTCCTTCTACAAGTTTTTTAGGTTAAATTTACCCACCATATACTTTGGGTACAGTTACTCAAATTTGAGTACTATGGCATATACTCAAATTTGACTTCTCGCACGGAACTCCAGAGTTGGGTGAATTAAACTTAATTTTAGGTACTTTGTTTCTTCCGTGCAGGGAGTATCATCACAAACAGACCAGTGTTAACAAACAGTGTTAAGGCCCAGCTACAATGGGGAGCGCAACGGCGCGTTGCGGCAGCTTTTGACATAAAATATATGGACTAACTGTCAGAACATGCCGCAACGCGCCGTTGCACTCCCTATTGTAGCTCCGCCTTTCATTTTCAAATCGCTTTCAAGCGCTAGCATTAGCAATCGCTCGTTCACTCACGCCGCGCAGTACAGGACAGTGTTGTTTATTGTTGTTTTGCGATTCCTTTAAAATTTACGGTTATAAAATTTTACACACCTTGAGATTCAAGCTTGAATGGTTGTGGTGTTACGATTTATCATTTCGTGCCTAATTTGAATGTGACTCAACCCGTTTCCAAATCCATCATCATCCAATATTTCGAGGCACGGGTATTTCTGAAAAACTTGCTTCGATACGATTGCTTTGGATGACCAAAGAGTTGGCCAAATGGCTCATTTCATTTTTCTTGAAACAGAGCGATCGAGGAATGGGTGTGTTGGGATGTTGAAGTGTCCTTGCAAACAGTTCATTCGATTCATTAGATTATCGCAGCTTTTTTGATATCCAGCCAGCTCGTGTACTCGTTTTGCTGGTGTATTCTGTGAACGGTTTTCGTCACGGCTCTCTTCGTTCTGGTTTGCTGCTGGATCGTCATTGTTGAGACTTGTTACTATTTTTATCTCAGGTGATAAGTTCGAATCAGGTTCAAAATTGTCATTACCTGCTTCTACAGTTTGGTGGTCCATGTCGATCAACATTTGCATAGCAATGGGATCTGCTACTGATGAACCTTCCTGAGGGTCAGAAATGAATGATACCACATTTGGAGCTAGCTGAACTTGGTGCTAGAAACGGCACGGTGATACCACAGCCCTTCAATCTTGAATATCAGCGTGTATAAAATTCCGCAACCGTCAATTTCAGAGGAATTCCCAAATGACAATACACGCTCATTCAGATCTATTCTAAATAGAGTAACTTTCACTCAGTTTCGTATTTCCATGCTAAATGTCAAAAACTGAATTACTTGATATAAGGAAACTTAGTAAATGCTACTCTGATTGTAAAAGCGCTGTATTGATAAAAATAGAGTAATTATAATGAAACTGGCCAAAGCGAAAAACGTGATTGAGTCCAAGCTTCAGTCGATCACAAGTTTTCAACATGGGACGACTGTACACTGAGAATATTTTACTGATAGATTCTCTATGTATGCTTTGTATGCTTTGTACAATGAAATCTATGTGCAGGACACATACTTCCTTTGGTTCTATCTAAAAGTCATTTGTGGCCGCACATATTATTCATTTGACACATAATTTTCCTTTGCCCTTCTAAGGGATTATGTTTATGTGTGGCACATCAAATCTATTAGAATTACTTAGGGCCTGTTCATAAACCACGTAGACTCATTTTTGAACATCTCAAGAGCGATCAGCGGACTCAAAAACCATAAAAATCGACAATCAACAGTATATTATTAAAGTTAACAATACTGTTCACAAGTGCATTAAAATTCAATTAGAAAGTAAAATCTACTTAATAAAATTGCAACATACCCATCACGTAGATTGATAAAACCGCTCCCTTACAAATACATATTATAATGATCAGTATTATAACATGAGTAATACATTTTGTGATAATAAACTAAAAATTACGCACTGTTAAAACAGTTTCCGTTTTTACCCTTCTTACATCAATAGAAGGGTATTAAGATCGCTTGAAAACTCGACTTTTTATCCGAGGCCCACAGGGCCGAGTGTCATATACCATTCGACTCAGTTCGACGAACTGAGCACATGTCTGTGTGTATGTGTGTGTGTGTGTGTGTGTGTGTGTGTGTGTGTGTGTGTGTGTGTGTGTGTGTGTGTGTGTGTATGTGTGTGTGTGCGTTACAAATAATGTCACATCGGTTTCTCAGCCATCTGTGAACCGATTTCAGTTCTGTTGACGGCAAATGGAAGCTACAACATTCCCATAGAACGCTATTGATTTTTTTTTCATTCGGACATTTCGTTACGAAGATATGAACGAAACAGTACTTGAAGGCCTATTATAATAGTAATCAAACAGTTTAGTCTCCGGTTACATACTGAGCTATTTGTGTACCGATTTTAGTTTTGTTGGTGCCAAATCAAAGCTATGATATCTCCAAATAACTGGTCAAAATTTCATTATGATTGGATAATTCTTCATGGAGATATGACCAAAACAATACCTGAGAGCACATAATTGTGAGATGACAATATACTCGTTGCAGTGCAAAACCAAACAAGACCAATCACACCAATCGATGCCGCTTGCATTCTATTGTGTCGTATCTGGAGCGTTGTATAGCACATACAGCGGACTAGCCACACTATGCTACTGTATAGAATTAGAGCAGCATCGATTGGCTCGAGTGGCTGGTTTTCAACTGCAACGAGTATATTCGAAAATTACACAAAGTCTCCATTTACTATTTTCAACGAATATGTACTTATTAAGCATCTTGAATCCATAGCAATATGACGCTTAGGATTGTCTTATAATTTATTCTATGGACTGATTCTATGAAATTTCTAATATTTATGTAATTTCCCCTTTTATATAATTAACATAAACAGGTCGTTAAAGACTATTTATGGCAATATTTTAATCACATCGATGAATTCAGGATTGACAAATAGTTCATATTATAAACTGTATGTATGACATATCGAATATTCCTGGATCTTCCTGGAATTTCTGATGAAAATATGTATCCAGTACAATATTCTAAACATTTGAGTTCGTAATTCTGGTGAAATGTAAGAAGGGTTCAGTCTCACCATCGGTGGATTAATGCGGGTTTTTTGTTTATCGTGACCATAATTCATACCATTCCTTCGTTATATCATACAATGAATGAGCAAGGAATATACTATGCGGCACTGTTAATTTCGAGAGGCACGCAGAGCATTCTACTGCGTGTGTCGTATTGAAAATACTTCCGGATTTAACTCGATTTACAGAGTATTTACAAATATTTTAGAGAATTTAAAGTAATTAAAAGTATTTTTAGAGGACTCAAAGTAACCAAAAGTATTTGAAAAATATTTTAGGTACTCAAAGTTCTGATAAGTATTTCATGAGTATTTTGAGTACCTGAAAGTATTTAATGAGATTTAAAAGGACTCAAATATATTTGAAATACTTGAGAGTGTTTTAAGAGTTCTACACTCGTTTCATTTTACGCAGTAACTTAGTAGAATTGTATTCCGTTCTCTTTTACTCACACATAAATGTTACTTAATGTTCTCATCTAATTTTCCATGAGAAAAAAAAGGACAGCAATACAAATGAAAGAGAGGGTGTTTTGAGCGTGTTTTTAAAGAATGTTTAAAGAGTTCTACCTACACGCTACCCAGCACTACTCATATTGAGTTGAACTGTTATTAGATCGAAACGGATTTCAAAAGAGAAACCTTATTAGATATGGTAAATTTAATATTGGACACAATCATGAGGAGTTCTGTCAATGCAGTGCATTTTTCGAGTTGTGAATTTTAAATAAACTTTCTCGCTAAATTTGATAAATTTGGAATAGCAATCATATTAGAAAAACCACTCATTCTGTACAAATGAGTGGTCTTATAATAGTGTGTTGTGTGTTTGATATTTTAAGTTATCAAATTGTGTTCGCTTGTACTCGAGGTATTTAAACTGTAGTAAAATATATTTATTTGTTATTTGGGAAGTAAATTTTAGTCAAAATATATTTCAGGGGTTTTTGAACACTTTACATGTACTAAATGGTACTCGAAGTATTGAATTGAATTTATTGGGTATTTGATTGTACTCAAAGTATCGAAAATTGTTTAAAATGTATTTTATGGTACTCAAAGCATGTCATTGTAATAAAAATGTATTTTGAATGTCAAAAGCTGCAGTTGCTATCAAAATAATCGATCAGTACTTAAAAGTTTTTGAATTAATCTACTGTATTCAAAATGTATTTGACTGTACTTAAAGTATTCAAATTGTAATATAAATGTATTTCATAGCACTCAAGGTAGATCATTGTAATTAGGGTATATTTAAAGTCTCAAGTAGGTATTCAGATGTACTCAAAGTATAATTAGCCGTATTTAAAGCGTATTTTTAATACTTTCAACAAGTGTGTGCTGTACTCAAATGGTCTTGCGTGCCCCTCGGTTAATTTCTTGTTCATGAAATCATTATCATATATAGAATACGCTATTTATGGTTGTTTAAAGTTTGAATGGTTTCTCACATTACACCAGCATTATACACGGATGATACGTATAATGGTGATTACAACATGAATGGAAAATGTATAATAATGAACATACAGCGAATGGTCATTTTCTATTCGGGAAGTGTGATACTCGTTATTGGTTGTTCAATATCTAGGGTAAGGGGATGTAATGTTAGCCTAGCTCCTTCATTCGGCCTATGTACCAAATGTGTCATTAATTTAGCGATAATCAACAAAATCATGCTGGTATTAGGATGAGCGATGTAATCCGAAGAAAGTGAGTCAATATTAATCATCTTATAGTTGTTCACTTCCGCGTAATTTTCGGTTTCTTGAACTTTTGGAGCATCATGATTTCACTGGATATGCTGAACAGATGATCTAAACTATTTCATGTGATCTAAATTTGGCTTAATTGAATTGATAAAGCAAGTAATGCAGTCTGGATGTGTAGAACATAGTTATACGTTACAAACTAACTGTTCACTTAACTAAAATAACAATGATTTTACAAGAAAATCGTAGACCCAATGTTGGGTACATATTTTGTTGTATGTTCCCAACTATGGCCTTCTGTATCAATAACGTAGCAAAAAGGTTGTTATTGGTCAAATTTCAAGTGAAAATGCATGAATTTGCGGTTGTTTATATTCAAGTGGCTTATCTAATCACAAATCGAAGAAACAAAATCATTGTATAGTGAATTATGATGTTTTCATTATTGAATGGCTGATAAATAATATATGAACATCATTTAAGTGTTTCGAGGCAGTTTTACTTTAGTTTTTGTTGTGAAATATTGTATTAAGTAAATACAGTACAGCTTACAATGCCTTAATTCATAAAATTAGAAAAAAAAACCGTGCAAAGACTGCATTTAGTAATAAATCCATCGAATGGGACGAAGTTGCATCCACGAATAGACCCAATTTGGTGCTTATAGACCGACATTAAATCCACATCCCTCGAAAGTTTATGGCATTATAAAAATAGTTGTGTTACTTTTAGTGATACATGCTACCAAATGTCCTATCAAACTTATCTTTGCAAGTGTATAACTAGTTGAATCTCGCTTACAGCTTCAAAACTTTATGAGTTATAAGGAAAAATGTGATCGCTGGTTGCATAATAGGCTGAGTCAAGGGACACATACCCTACATGCAAAAATTCAAGCAAAAAGCTTGGCAGACTTTTGGATCGAAACTGCTTAAATTTCATACATTTCTGAAAACATTTCATAACTATTTTTCGGTTTTGCTTTTAATATCACTACATAAACACTGCAGCGTACATAATACCTTGTAGTTTATATACGTTGGAAACAGACATAGAAACGTCAGTGTAATGTGACAATTCAAGATGTGTTCAAAAATTACGATACATGAAATGAAAGGGACCGAGGGTCGATCACAAATTACGTTTGCAATTTCTGAAAAGCACACGAGTATGTAATCGTTTATCGTTGATAATGCTGCAAAAAATGAACATTATAGGTTATTTTAGGGTTTAGGTGCTTGAAATAGGGTCCCGGAGAGCTGAAACAGTTCCCTACCCTATATCATCCATAAACAAAGCCACCTCGAAAAACCAAAACGACCAAACAAACAGATCTGAATAACAAATACGCATAAACCACTTCATTTTCCGCCGCATAAATCATATTTCCCCAAAGCCGACTTCTTAATCATTGGGCAAGAAAACAAAAGATTCCGGAAAAAAGTTTCCCTGACGTTTGCCTTCGGAAGAAGAAAAAAAAACCCAACCACTATGCTACAAGAAAAATCACCAAATGGACTTGTTCCGCACCACTTCCGGAGAGTTTGCCATCGTTTCTTCAGCCGACCAGATTAAGAAGCAACAGCCGTCGTCTTCGTCGTCTTCATCCCAAACCCCGCCGCAGAATTCGGCTATTAGTCACAATGTTGCAACAGACAAAAAAAAACCGTAATGTGTGTGAGAAAAATTCCTACGGCCTACTCGGATCGTCGTTCCGAAATGAAGGGAGAAGACACGGCGCAGACCAAACAAAAAAAAAAAGATACTGAAAAGATCTTCTAGGGGAGTGTAATTTATAAAGAGATTATGGTAAATTTTCGAGTCCATCCATGGGGCGGCAGCGACGGGTGCAGTTCCGTTCTTGCTGGGACCCGGCTATAGGTAAGTAAATCCAGGAAGGAAATTATGAGCTGGGAAATTATCTGGACAAATCGACTTTTGCGGCGTCTCGCTCGGGGCGGAGATTGCGGATAATTAGCCTCAAACCACACTCCGGAGGGCCCTTGGCTCAGTAAATTGCTCCTAAATGGATTTGTCGATAATGAAAAGGAAGATTTTTTTTTTGGGTTACTGTTGCTTCCTCATTCATTCACACTTTTCAGGATTCAACGCGAATGGAATGGAACGGAGCGGAAAACGAAGTGGGAAAGGTAAACAAACCATATTCCATCATCAATTGGGCTTCTAATTTATTTACCATCCTTTTAAAAGGATTTATGAGTGTTGTTCTGCATCCTATCCCATGTCATTGGTTGGAAATGTGCTGATTGGATGTTGTTTACATTTTTATGATTTTACGAAACGTCAAACTGCCGGACGGTCGTCGTAATTGAATGTAAACAATCCGCTTTCTGTCCAATTTGGATTTCAAATAAATGACTACGTAACTAATGGATTCTTCGAGAAAAGAGTATTTTTGTTTTCCTTTCTGATTGAAGGTTCCTTTCGTGTATGTCAATATTGGTCGGCCATATAATGATATCTGTCAGCTGGAATGTTACGTCAGTGTCAGATTTTTTAGGAGGTTGCAATTTGCCATTATTTTTCATACAATGCCACAAATTATAGCTAGACCAAGATTCAATATTTTTACAAACGTCGTCCTGGCAATCAATTTGGAGACGGAAGGTAATGAATCCCCTATTGTTCGGCGGGATCACGGCTCACACGCAAAGTTCAAATGCAATTAACCCGGACAAGGCGTGTAGCGCGGGAAACCTCCCGGCTTGCATTTCGAAACGCAAAAACCTAATTTCTGTTTCTGTGCAATTGTCAGAATTAGACAATTGCACAGAAACAGAAATTAGGTTTATCAACTAGGAGGCAGCAACCTCCCCGACGAAAATCTAACTCAGGTCAGGACTAGTAGGAGGCCGAGAGCGCGCTGCACGTGATTCCAGTGTTTGCTAGGATCAACCGAAAAAAAAGAGCTGCAATCGGTCTTCCTTCTTTTCTAGTATTTTTTCAGGATCGCCTATATGTACGTTTCCATCCGAGAGGGGTTTAGAGAGATGAAAAAGATGCATAAACACGCGCTTGTTTACTTCAACCATTATCATCGACAGCGAGAGAGGGAGAAAAAGAGAGAGAGAGTGCGGTGCGTGCGTGTGCGATGCAATTAAAATTAACGAGCGCGGATCCTTGATGAATGTACCAATGCACACACACACTCACACAATCAGAAAAATGCCAAACAGCAACCCCTTCTCGGGTTTAAAATTTCTTAATTTTTGATGGAGAACACAAATTAAAACTTCTATTTAAATTTAGAGGATTTCCTATTATAACAATCAGGATAGAAAAAAAGAAGAGGGTTACCACCGTATGACACGCTCTGCCGGCGAAACCGACGAGAGGGTTTGAGGGACACAAAGCGTGTAATCAGAATTTTTAATTGGATTTATTAATTGAAAATTTTCAAGATGCATGTTCTCCACTTTTTTCTTCGTGAAGAATGCGTTAATTAGAACAAACATCAATCAGAGCGAGTTTTTGAAAACGAATTGAAAGTCTCCGGATTCAGGAAAACCGAAGCGACGGATCTTGAGTTAGGATTTGCAAACGCGGTAAACAAAGTCCGAGCTGCTGCAATGTATGGCAGCTGGAATTGATTGATTAGCGAAGCAAAAATAAACAACGAATGGCAAACAATCGTGGAATCAGCGCTTGTTGTTTTTGTTTTTATTGGCGGTATGAGAGATGAAATATTGAGAGTTGTGATTAATGTCATTGTTGGCCATTTGTGGAACGATTTGTTTGCCATTCAGTGAGGTTTGTATTGACAATTATCAAACATAACATTTTCTTCATTAGATTCCACCGCAATGAATGCGGTTAAATAAACACGATTAATGGAAAGAGGAAGCTTTTCGGATGATTGGAAGTAAACAGGCCAATTGGGCGGATAAATGTCACCTGATTTAATTGGGTTAGGATTAGAGTGGCATTTGGGAGATTAAATTTGAGACTGATTCTGAATTTCTTTATGGGAATCGAAAGTCAAAATAGAGAGTGAGTGGTGCCAGTTCCTTCCAACGGGAATGGGTTTTAATCGATACTAATATTTAAATATAAATTTGTGCATGGGGGCGACCCTGGCGTAGTGGTTAACATCTATACCTCTCACACCAAAGTCACGAGTTCAAATCTCACCCCCGGACTAGTTACGAAAATGCCCAAAAAGTTTTTGAGTGACTACGACGGGAGATAAATCAGCCCAGGGCTGAACATCTCGATAATAAATAAATAAAAAAACATACTAAAAGGGTGTTCCGATCAAAATTTGGTCAAACAGTAATGTGTGAGTCGATCAAAGTTTTTATTAATAAGTCAAATTATTTTTCTTTTTCATGATCAATTAATACAGCATACAGGAGAAACATTCAGCTAAGCTCCCTTTTAACCGAATGCGAAATGCCGGGTGTTTCGTTTAACACCTGCTATAAGATTTTGTACTGTCTCCTTGTCCACTTTATTCGCCGCAGAACGCCAGTTTGCCTTGAACTGGTTAACGCTCACAACAGCTTTTTAAGTCTTCTTAAGGTTCCGCTTGACGATGGTCCAATATTGTTCGATTGGGCGGAGCTCTGGCGTGTTGAAAGGGTTCTTGTCCTTGGGCACCACTTGAACGTTGTTGGCAGCATACCACCCATGGCCTTTTTCCGTAATGGCAAGATCCCAAATCCGGCCAAAATAGAACGGAACAACTGTGTCGCGTCAGGAAAGGCAATGGACATGTTTGTAGGCACTCGCTCAGATAAATTTCCTGGTTGACGGTTCCGGTCGCAATGTAAACGTTGCTCTTCAGCCACAGGCGCAGATGGCCTACCACACCAGATATTTCTTCGCGAACGTTGACTGTTTAATGTGCTTGAAAATATCTGCCCCCTTTCCCCGTCCGGTTACCGTATAAAGTTTCTGTCCAGGAAGCTGTTTAAAGTCTACCTTGACGTAAATTTCATCGTCCTGTACCACGCAATCAAACTTCGTCAGCATCGTCGTGTAGAACATTCGCGATCATACTTTGGCCGACGTGTTTTGTTTATCGTCGCGATTTGGAGTCACCACCAGTCGACAGTCCAGCTTCTTTGCAACATCTCGGACGGAGAGGTTGGAAATCCGCTCGAAACAGCGTGCAACTCTTTTTGTCGTCGCTGTGGCCTCCGGCTTTTGATTTTTCCCGATCCAGCTATCTTAGCTGTCGACAAACGTTCACCAAACACTATTAATACGTTGGTAACTATTGATTAAGCCATATTCAACCATTTCGCCAACTTGGCGTGAGAGTAGTTTGATTTTCGCCATGCACGTGCAAAATTTGGATGCGTTGCTTCTCTTTCTTCGATGACATTTTGATAACTAAAGTGCTAATCTCAAAATGATGATGCTACACGCACACATCTTCAAAATTAGGGTGTGCAAATTTTTTAATGCACGATGAAAGGAAATGCGTCAAGTTTTAGCAAAACGAACCTTGCTGTCAACCCAAACCTTTATCTGACATCACAGCTCCCGTTTTCCTTATTTGACCGGTTTTAGGGCCGGGCTAACGCCGGGTTTAGGATCACCAACTTTCACACATTGAGGATGTATGTTAGCCTCAAGCATCGTCTGTTGATTCTCTGCGTAAGCTGATCTGTCGATACCTGCGTAGCTGATCTGTCAATAACGGAGTAGCGATCTCGAGCAGTCAATCCTGCTCATACTGAAGTAAAGATTGTACTCGAAAATAATGCAACACTTTCTGTTGTGTATAACTTTTCAATGCATGGGTGAAAATTTGATGAAATTTACATTTTCACTTTATTTTAAAACACTATTTTAAAAAAAAACTCGTTTGAGCGTATTAGTAGAACGATTGTGATTGGGAAACTAGAGAATTTAAAACTAACACTTCATTTGATCACTTTTTAAAATAAAAATAAAACATTGAAACACTTTTTCAAATTTTCGCTAGTAAACGCGAGCAAATTCCTTTGAATTCTACTACGAGCTTATCTTTTGACAGAGAGGCCTATTTCGTCTGGAACTTACAAACTTCTTCAGTATCGAGTGCTCGACTTGAAGGAAACATCACAGTAGGTCTAGTATTTATAGTAGGTTTGTTGGTACCACGGTATGTGAGGTAGGGTGGATAGAGAAGTTGTTGAGTTTGTTTGTATACCTGAAATGTTGTTTGATACCAACAAGGTTATTCATTATTACTGCGTTTGAAGTTAGTCAAATTGGTGTTGTATTGTGTAGTGAGTTGTTTTTGTGATGAAGGTATAAATTTAAACATCCACGAATATCCGTTTCCTTGATCCTTTTCAAGCAATTTTTGGAATTTTCTTTGAGGATTGCTATGCTTTCCGCTACATTAGGTTTCAGAGGTTTGTGATATGTCTTAAGATTTGTATGTTATTTAAGTTTAAAAAATAAATTAAATTAAATTTACATGTTTAAATCTGTCAAGTGGTTATCGCGATAGTTTCCAAGCAAGAAGTGCTTTGACCAAATATATGTGCTCGGTCGTGGAATATCCAAGCCAGTTCCACACGTGGAGCGCAAAACAACAATTCGACCGTGTTCCGTATGGTAAAATCGCTCACCCAGACGACCCAGCGCCGAGCTGGCAGCGGAAAAAAGCGAAGACGACCAACCCCGTGAACGCAAAAGGTCAATTCTGTCATCTGGTTCGTCCAACAGACAATGAAGCAGGCGAACTTTATGTCTCTAGAGTAAGAAACTAACCAAACCGATAAAGAGAATACGGTGGCCAAATCCCGCGCCAGAACTGCAGGAACCGAAATGCATCGTAATGGACGACGAGACGTACAGTAAAGCGGACGCCTGGAGTTTTTCGTCGGTGAATCCCACCTGGATGTTCCGAAGAAATTCCGGAAGAAGAAGGTCGACAAATTTGCCACCAAGAAGTACTCGGTGTGGCAGACGATCTGTAGGTGCGACAAATACTAGCCGAACATAAGGACCGGCCCCATCAACGGCCACATATATAAAAAGAACGCCTGCAGAAACGCTCGCTGCGAAGGTGACACTCTGTTGCGGTCGGATCTAATATCATACCATCAAGTGGAACCGGTGATGGAGCGGTTCGGAGCCGTACGATGTTGGTTTTGGCGATTAAGAGAGGCAAGGTCCAGAAAACAGGAAGATCTTCAAAAACGACAAGGATTTGAAGAAAAAGGGATGAAAGTGTGTAAGAAAGATGGCACAAGTGTTGATCGGTACGGTCAAGTCCAAAGTGCGGGCATTTAGCCTAGAGAGAAGGTTGAATAAACCAACTTTGCAAAAACACAGCTAATATGTGTTTACTTATTCCCTGAGATTTTCAAAAATATCCAACTCAAAATGATTTTTTGATGATTATTTTTTGTCTGTTGCATTTTTTTCGAGTACAATCTTTATTGTACTTATTAATAATGTACTTCTAAGCTTCAATAAAGAATTATATTTTCTGGATCTTTAAACGGAAATTTATTCTTACTTGTTTCTCCCTGATTTTTATTCTTTTATCTATTCTTTTTCTCAGATAAGTCAATAGGAAGAATAATGACAAGCAGAAATTAATTGAATTTGACCTATTGAATTACTCATTATAAGGCTTGCAGGCAATTGTTATCTTAAAATTAACTCGTGTCGTCGATTAACGATCCATCGAAGACTATACACTGGTGAAAAACCTTTCGAGTGCCCAAATTGTTCAAAGAAAAGGTTGTTAATGCCATGCTGAGTGGTGCGTGGTTTGGAATTGTTGAGTTTTGATTGTTTCTTCGAAATAAATGCTTGCTACAAAACACTAGATTTGTTCATCCTTTCTTTAATTGTTATGTTTTGTATTCCCGTGCGTGGAGTAACGAGTATGATGGAGAAGGAAATGTTCGCTCATCACCATGAGGTGCCAAGAGTGAACATTAATGTTTTTGGCTAGAATGAAAGATATGAAGAGAAAGTGTTGATAGCAGTGGTGGTAAATGTACTGTATTTTGATATTTACATTTTGAAATTTGACGTTTTTCAGTACGACCAAATTGAAAGCGTACAAAAGTGAACCGTCGTGGGAGAAATGTCATATGACATTTCTGTACCGTTTTCTCAGGCGACGAAACTTTTTTGTTGCCACCAGGCGATGGTTTAAAAATTGCGCAGCATTAATTTATGTCAATCATAATTTCGTTGATTGTTGGCTTATTACTGCACATATATGATGTTTATGATATGGAATCAAATCACAAAAATGGATACTAACAACTTATAATCGAAAATAACCAAATAAGTGCGTTTTTAATCAAGCTATCAAAAACAATCACAAACCATCCATTTCTAAACTGTTTGAAACTGTCGGCAGAAATAGGTAGAAATTTTTCTTTTTCTATTTTTTATCCTCGCGTTTGCATGTAATGTAACCACAAACTGTTGGTGGTGTGCGGGCCTCAAATTTCGCAGCGGGTGAATGGTTGGAGAGAAATGGAACTCAATCGATGATTAACATAGTTTGAGACTCTCATAAACATCTTCCTTTTGAATAAATGAAACAAAATCAAAACCGAAATTTTTGAGATTTTATAAAATTTTGACATTGCTCAATGGTGGAAACATTATCACGCATACGGTACAAAGCACTTGTTCAATCCTCCTATGAAAACTTTATCTAAAAGATCCAGGCTCGCGTAAAGCAAAATCGTTTTTTTTTTTTTTTCTCTTTAGAAAAAAAATCGTCGGCAATGTTGACGTGTTGACGTGATTAAGACCTATTTTTAAGTAATTCAATGTGTACGGCTAGGTAGAAGACAGTGACTAATAAATATATTAATTATATAGGGTATCTGTC
>JASCZW010003743.1:0-43538 GCA_034211315.2 Aedes japonicus | reverse complement strand
CGACAACAGAGTCTGGATAGTTTGTGCTTGATTAGGTAACTGCTTTTTAACTTTGCTTGCTTTTACCTTTTATTTGCTTTATAGATTGCCCAATGGTCTTATTGAATGGCCTGTAAGAGCTAAGTCAAAAGGACTAACAAACTAGCATGAAAAAAGAAATTTAGCCTTAAAATCTGTATCCACATTAATCCGGACACCTTCAAATCATTGTTATTTTTGAAATATAGCACGTAGGAATGAAAAATTTCACTGTGGTAGAGACTCTCATCTGATGAAAAAGACTATGATTGATGTTTACATTTCATGTTTAGTATTCAAGATGTCGACGAAAGAAAAACAAGTAAGCGAGTGAATTTTGTACGGGCGTACGGCAAATCCTGACTTGTCAACACGGAACCATGCAAAAACATTGGATTTGCCTAAATCTACTGTTCACGATGTGCTCAAATCATTTTCGGAACGTTTGACGGTGGAGAGGAAACCGAGATGTGACAAAAACATTGGACGTGCTGATCCTGTCATGGACCGAAAGGTGATAAGGATATTAACGAAAAACCCAAATCCCTCCATTCGAACGGTGGCTCTTAAAAAAGGGATGTCCCCTTGTTTTGTCCAAAAATCAAAACAACGTTTGGGACTTAAGTCGTTTAAAGTAAAAACAGTTCCAAATCGCAACGACAAACAAAACTTGGCAGCAAAATCGAGGGGTCGACGTTTGTACTGCGAATATTTGACGAAGTTTTCATGCGTTGTTATGGACGATGAAACTTATGTCCTGGAGGATTTCAAGCAGCTTCAAGGGCTGGCTTTTTATTCTGCTATGGCTAAAAATGCTACAGCTGAGCATTTCAAATCGAAATTTCCCAAAAATTACCTTGTGTGGCAAGCAGTTTGCACGTGTGTCAAAAAGAGTAAATCTTTCATCACTACAGGCACAATCAACAAGGAGATCTGTCAGAAATAGTGTCTGCAGAAGCGATTGCTATCCTTCATCAAAAGTCACAAAGGAAAACCTTTGTTCTGGCCCGATTTGGCATCACGCCACTATGCTAAAACTGTGATGGAGTGGTACCGAGCAAATCAAGTGAACATTGTACCAAAAACCTCAAACCCGCCAAATTGTCCAGAGCTACGACCAATCAAGAGATGTTGGGCTCTGGTGAAGCGGAAGCTTTCTGGAAAGAAGCAAGGAATCAAAGACATCAAACACTTCCAGCAAATCTGGACAAAGACGGTTTCTACGATTTCCCTAATGGACGGAGTTAAGCGCAAAGTTCGAAAATTATATGCAAATAACGAATAACTATGTTTTGTCTTCACGAATTGTTAAAACACATCCCATGAATCTGAAATAAACAACCATGACGGAAATATAATGCGAAATTTATGTTTTATTCGTGTTTTGTGTTTTATTGCGGATACAGACCTTAGTAAACATGAGACAATTTTAAGGATGACATCCACATAAGGGGCCAATTATACACTCTCGTTTCATTTTATTCAATTTCTAGTACAATTGTATACTATCTCGTTTTCTCACATTGAAATGTTATTTCTGCAAATTTTAGTAGATCCTCTTTTTACTAAAACGGAGTAACATTTCCGTAAGAGGAAAAGAGAGAGTATACAATTGTACTAGAAATTGAATAAAATGAAACGAGAGTGTATAATTGGCCCCTTAAGTTAGCGAGTTAAGGAGCTATAACCTTGGCAATTATTGCCAGGCTTTTGGTTCAAATGCCAAAAGTTCATCCACAGACAAAAGGAGCATAAACAAATCTTTCTAGCATCTATGCTCCCATTAATAAACAACAAATTATCACACTGTTTAACTCTACATGGAAGCGTTTGGTACGAGTCCACGCTTTCTTCCTTCCCGTGATTCAAAGTAGTAGAGCGATTTAAGATCTTTCTGGAATCGCTCGATTGCTTGGAATCCTCTCTGCGATATTACGCAGTTGGCCTGGCCAATGACAAGAAAAATGATGTATTCAAGAAACCATCATTTTCCAGGATGCCTTCAAGAATTGGCTGCGTTAGTGTGAGATTAGATTAGATTAGATAAGTTAAAGTACTTCTAAACGCATTATTTCAGTTCATTTGCACTTGTGATTAGTAAATTGACTCATGAGTTAAGTGATCATTCAAAATGTCAAAATGATTCCAATGTTCAAAATGAATGAAATAATTCCTAGATTATTTGAAGTAACGTTTTATAAGATCAAGCAGGATGGCTTCATGGCCAAGCAGCTTCGAAGTTTAATTTCCCAAAAATTCAGAAACAAAGCTCAGAGCTGAGGACGTCCTAAAAACTCAGGAGGGAACTTCTCTGAAGTTCAGAAAAGGACTTCTCAGAATTCCAGAAGAAACTGCTCAAAAATGTAGTTGGAACTTCCCAGAATTGCTAGAAAGTTTTCCCTGAAATTCAGAAGAAAATATTTAAGAATTTTAGAACTAGGATTTCTCAAAGTTCATGAGGAAGCTACTTCAAATAACAGAAAGAAACTTTCAAGAAGAATAGTGGGTACTTCCTAGTAAAGGGTGATACGGTCAAAATTTGGTCAAGGGAAAACGCGTGTAAATCGGTGAAATCGTTTATTTAAAAAATCAAATTATATTTGTTTTTCAAGTTCAATTAGTATAAAATTCAGGAAAAATATTCAGTTAGGCTTCCGCTTTTCCAAATCCGAATTGCCGGGCCTTACGCTTGACCCCTGCCATCAGATTATGTACATCCACCTTGTCCACCTTCTTCGCCGCAGAAAGCCAGTTTGCCTTGAACTGCTGCTCGTCCTTAGCAGTTTTTTTGGTCTTCTTTAGGTTCCGCTTGACAATAGCCCAGTATTTCTCAATTGGGTGGAGCTCTGGCGTGTTGGGAGGGTTTTTGTCCTTGGGAACCACCTGCACGTTGTTGGCGGCGTACCACTCCGTGGCCTTTTTACCGTAATGGCAAGATGCCAAATCCGGCCAAAACAGTACGGAACAACCGTGTTTCTTCAGGAAAGGCAGCAGACGTTTATTTAAACACTCTTTCACGTAAATTTCTTGGTTGACAGTCCCGGAAGCTATGAAAATGCTGCTTTTCAAGCCACAGGTACAGATGGCTTGCCAAACCAGATATTTCTTTGCGAACTTTGACAGTTTCGTGTGCTTGAAAATATCTGCTACCTTTCCCTTCCTTTGCCGTATAAAACTCCTGTCCCGGAAGCTGCTTGTAGTCGGCTTTGACGTAGGTTTCGTCGTCCATTACCACGCAGTCAAACTTCGTCAGCATCGTCGTGTACAGCCTCCGGGATCGCGCTTTGGCCGTCGTAAGTCTTCTTGTAAGTCGATAGTCCGGCTCGTTTTTTGGCTCGATGCACGGTTGTGACGATACACCCAGCTTATTTGCGGCATCTCGGAGCGATAGGTTAGGGTTTCGCTTGAAACTACCGGCAACTCTCTTTGTCGTCTCAGCGGCTTCCGGTTTTCGATTTCCCCCCGATCCAGACTTCCTGGCTGTCGACAAACGTTCCCCAAACACTTTAATTACATTTGTAACGGTTGATTTGGCAACTTTTAGCGATTTTGCCAACTTTGCGTGCGAGTAGCTCGGATTTTCGCGATGCGCGAGCAAAATTTTGATACGCTGCTCTTCTTGCTTGGACGGCATTTTGACAACTGAAGAGTGGATTCCAAAATCAAAATAGGAGCAACATTCTACACACACACACCTTCAAAATAAGGGGTGTTCAGGTTTTTTAAATGCAAAATTGAAAGAAATACGTCAAGTTGATATTGACCAAATTTTGACCGTATCGCCCTTTAAACTTCTAAAAATAAGTTTCTAGTGATGGAATGGATTATATTCTCGGAACACTACTTCTAGGCTAACGAAATCCACCTACTGGAATAAAGGTAAGCAGCTTGATACGATTTTGCGGATGATATGAAACATTCTTGATTTTTCTTACCACACAGATTCGAAGTACATCGATTACTTTTGGCCTTGGAATTCCGATTTTGGATCATCAGAAATTGAGTGCATGGAAGCAAAATAATTGTTGAAGTGTACGAGAAATGTCCGAAGGAAAAATCACCGGCAAACGATCATTTTTGACAGAAACATTTCCCACCCAGTCATGCTGCTGTATATAAAGAACGATTCTATTTCACTCTTGTACCAGGAAAAACCATTTCCCCTAAGGAAAAAGCATTTTTTGAGAACCACGATGTGCAAAAAATTTAAAGTGTAAATGTGCATCACCGCAACATAGCCAATAAAATTAGGCTTTATTTGCATAGTTAACCGGTTAGTTTGTTTTATTTTCTGTTTATTTAGTGCTATCAGTTTGCAACTAAGACCGGTTTAAACTAACCATGACAGTCGAATTATGATTTGACACAGAAAGTGATGAGGAATGTCCGGAATATAAAACCATTCAGCGTCGGCATATAAGAGATTCTTCAGGATCTTCGGGTGTTATTGGTTGAGTGGACGCAACTCACGTCAGATTTAGCAACAGAGAATGTGTTTAAGGTTTTTTCTAACTATATATATAAAAATTAATTTCTGTCTTTCTGTCTGTCTGAACCTTAGACTCGGACACTACTGAACCAATCGGCGTAAAATTTTGTATGGAGGAGTTCTTAAGACCGGGAAAGGTTATTGAGATAGTGAGAGACCCCTCCCTTCTCTGAAGGGGGGGGGGTCTCTCATACAAATGAAACTGAACTTTCTGCATAACTCTAGAACTACGAAAGCAAATGGAACCAAATTTGGCATGTGGGGATTTTGGAGGCAAGAAAGGTTTCTACGGTAGTTCGAGACCCCTCCTCTTACTGGTAAAGGGGGAGGGGAGGTTCATACAAATGAAACACTAATTAAAACCAATCATGAGAAATTTTCCTACTGTTATGAAAATGTGTATGCAGAGGTTTTTGAAACTGGAAAAGGTTCTAATGATGGCTCTAGACTCCTCTCCCGTTTGAAGGCGTTGGGAGGGGATGGGGGGTGGTATGGACTCTCCTACAAATGAAACACAAATTTCTGCATAACTCGAGAACTAATGAAGAAAATAGAACCAAATTTGGCATGTGGGGATTTTTGGAGACAAGAAATGTTTCTATAGTAGTCTAAGACACCCCCCCTTTCAGGAAGGGATGGCTCTTATACAAATGAAACAGATTTGTTTTGCAAAAATTGAGAACTTATCAAACGAATGGAACCAAATTGAGCGCGTGGAAGTTTTTGAAGGCAAAAAATGCTTCTAAGGTTGTCCGAGGCTCCTCCCGTCTAAGAAAGGGGGGTTCACATGCAAATGAAGCATTTTCTTCATAACTCGAGAACTAATCAAGTAAATGGAACCAAATTTGGTACGTGAAAGTTTTTGAAGGCAAGAAATGTTTATTTGGTAGCTAGAGGTACATCCCCTCTCCGAAAGAGGGGGCTCTGATACCAAAGAAACACAAATTTCAACCAAACATGAGAATTTTTCTTCTGTTATGAAAATTGGTATGCAAGGTTTTTGGGCGAAAGCTTCTTATGATGGTTTTTCCTGCTGTAATAGGAGACACCCAAATAAATGAAAGACATAAATTTCTTCGTAACCCAAGCAAAATGAGCCAAATTTGGCAGGTGGGGGTTTATTGAGACAGGTGTTTTTTCTATAGTGGTTCGAAATCCCTCCCCCTCCCCTCTGGAAGGTGGGGGAGGGGCTCTCATAGATATGAAACAAAAATGCCTGCATAAGTTGAGAACCAATCAAGTAACTGGAATCATATTAGGTATGTTGAGGTTTTTGAAGGCAAACAATATTTTTATGGTGGTTTGAGACCCCTCCCCCTCTGAATAGGGGGACAAATGAAACACAAGTTTGAACCAAACATGAGAATACATATTTCATTAGTTTGCATAAGTTTATGCGAAAGTTATGGTAGATTGCCAACATCTATAGAACTTAACACTAGAAATGTCACAAATAAGCAAACGAAAATATTTTTACAAAACTCATTTCGAAAAACAGACGCGCCGAAAAACAATGCTTGCAGCGGCTTCGGCTAGTTATATCTTTATATATTAAATATAGTTAAATATACCATAAGACCATAAAAGGGTTCTCTAGAAGATCATTGAAGCATAAAAGAGGCTTATGGAGTTCATGAGCATTCAGATCATTTTTATACAAATCAGATTTTGTAGGTTCTCCTTATGGCTAGCCATCTATTTATCAAAATTTTGGTTAGTCCTCGCGCTGCTTAGTGGGATTTGCGGTTTGAATATATTGACAGTCTTTTATTATTCTAGTATAGTTGTATTAGAAGCTTTCCCAGTGCTCAGAGGTATTTATTGTTCCCGGTCTGTTCTAGGAGTTTTTCGTTAGGTAAAATTTCGTGACTCTCTGGGCATAGGGTTTGATTGTACTTGCCACACAACCATACTAATGCAAAAAAAGTACCTGTCGTTCCTACATAAGAACTGTGGAAGTGCATTTAGAACACAGAGCTTAGAGCGAGCAATAACCAAATTATGAAAAGAACAAACTTGAAATGCTAGGAATAAAGAAGAAGATCTAAGTTAAAATAAGTTTTGAAAGGAAGGGGAGTTACTCGGAATCCTAGGTTAGGTTTTCAAATCTTAATCAATTCAAATCTTAGTTTAGGTCTTCAAATCTTAAAGCGTAATAACCTACCTATTAGAAGTAGGGCTGTCATTGGCATAACACATATTTCTGAAAGTTCAAAGATCTAAACTGAATAAAAAACATTGAGTCGAAGAGATGGTCTGCTTTTTTCAGGAACTTCCTGGAGTTTAGGCTTTTAACATATTTCTGATGGTCCAAAGATCTTAGCTGAAAGTAGCACTTCTGAGTTTACCCAAGTAGCACAGTTCGGTCATTATTAGTTGTAGTAACTTGATTATGACTTAGCAAGTCATATTTATGTTACCTAAACCGAATGGCAACAAGTGTGCTACTAGGGTAAGAGATGATGTATTTTTTGAGTATTGTTTTTCATGTCTTCAATCAGTTTTTAGTTACATACAGTAAAAAGGAGGATTTGATGAGGATTTGAGGCATGAAGATTTTTGGATCTAATTTGATCAACAAATCTCAAGGATTGAGATAAAAGATTCCTGCATAACAAAAAAACAATTTGCTATATAGTTAAAACTATATTTCGAATGTAAGATATATTATCACATTTTATGTTATTGATATCGAGTAGTTTGATCTCGTTTTCATCATATAACCTCTACATTTACACATATTGTTAATATATGCCATATTATCATTGCAATATTGTTTGCATTCGGTCTGGATTATATACCAACTTTCTTGCATAGAGTACAAAAAAAATTTGTTCGCGAAAATTTACATTTTTGTATGGCAATTAAACTTCAGCCTATTCAGCATATTATTATTTGGCCTTTTAACATATGACAAATTTTTAAAACTATAGATGAGATTGTTCGTTTATCGTTGTGAACTATAAGATTAAATGTAACGGAAACGATCGTCAACTAAAAGGAAAATGGTCCAGGAATAGTTTGTGATTATGCGAGTTGTCCTTGATTGACCAAAATTATTTGAAGTTCAGATCGATAAATCTGCTAGCTATTCCTGTAGGTTTAATGATCTTCCCAAAAAATATTAACTAGATTATTTTAAAAAAACGAAGAAAGAGCATAGGGCTTTAAATACACAAAAAAGTAGTGTATGTGAACGGTTCAGTCTCATAAAGTTTGATTCAATTGGTCTAAACGGATACAAGTATAGAGATGAAAGGTTGTTGCTAGTTATCCAAGAACTTTTTGGACTCAATCCAGAAAACAATAATTGTTGAATGGAAATAAATAGAACACTACATTTTACAAATATAATTTTGTTATGGATTTTGACAAATGTTACAGCACTTTCCAAAAATCTCTTCATGTTGAATGTTCTGTGTAATATAAGTATATAGCCTAAATGGATCTGGAACTACTCCGGGTTGTCTTGGGGTACCAAAATATGGCCAAAATATACCAAAAACATGTAATCTCTGAGAATGTTTTTGAATCATCTAGATTTACCTGTCAAAGGCTTGTTTGGTTTGCTAATTTAAATTTCTGACCTCAGATTGTAATGAGTCAGAAGAATGGATTCGTCGGATTTTAAGATAAAGGGTTTCCATATAATGATTAGGTTGATTCGGATTCGAAGTGACGTTCTTCTTACCTTAACGCGAAAATTTATGGGTATTATTCAAATTCATAGAGGTTAGTAGATTGTCTCAATGAACCGCCAGGCATATTCACTATTATATGATTTTGAAACTACAAAAAGGATCCGTTCAACCCTATATCTTATTTTACAAAGCTCTGAACCGCTAAGAAAATGAACCAAAGCCTCAAAATACCAACTTTTCAATAATTGCGATGATAGATCTTGGTACATAATACTAGATAGGCTTGTGGATTTCAAGACCTCAAGCCAGAAAATTCTCGGATGACGTAAAAAAAGCCGTTTAACCACATGTTCAATTACATTTTGATATCTAAATCATAAATCCACAAATTATCACTATATCTCTGCTCATACTAAAGGGAAATCTAACAGCATTCGTTTTACTTTAGATATATAAGCGAAAGCCTTGAATGCCAGCCATTTGTACGACACCTTTCTTATTGTTAATTTTGCACACTCAGATTTTATTACAAAAACCTGTAAAATATAACGATTTTTTTTTTGTAAAATATTTTACTCAACAGCAGAATTGTAATTGCGATCACACTCTGAAAATACGATTTGTGGACACAAACCATCCAGGATATTGTAACGACTGTTATGTTTTAGAGGGTAGGGGTCGAAGTCAACACTTGAATGCAACTTGCAACAAAGGTGAAAAGAACACAGACATGGCTTTTAGGTATAGCGGTGATTAAAAATATGATAAATATATAGGGTAACGGGATGTAATGTTAGCCTAGCTCCTTGATTCGGCTCATGTATCAAATATGTCATAAACTCAGCAATAATCGGCAAATTCATGTTGGCATCATGATGATCAAATTATTTTGAAGCAGTTCAGACAATATTCATCAATTTATAGTTATATTTGAGCGATATTTTCGTTTTCTCACCTTTTTTAGCTGTCATGATTTCACTGTTGAAGCTAACAGGGTAATCACGTTCTTCAAATGACCTAAATTTGGGTAAATTGAATCGGTATGCCTAGTAATGCATTCTTGCAAAGGATCATACGATTGAACTTGGGAATCTGAAAAATGAGGATGGAGTTTTTACAAAAACTCCTAGTGAAACGTTAAAGATGATTATGGAAACACATTTTCCTGGATCAGTTTTGTGTGTAGATCCAATCAGAGATGGATCACTTGTAGGTGAAAGAAGTTCTACAAGGACATCTCAAATGTCTGTAAGAGCGAAAATCACCGCAAATGACTTGACTGATAAAATCTTTAAGAATGCCAGGGTGGAAAATGCATTGAGATCTTTTCAGCCTCACAAATCTGCAGGAATGGATGGGATATTTCCAGCATTTCTTAAAAACGGCGAAGCAGTGTTGATCTCGCCATTAATTGAGATTTTTAAGGCAAGTTTAAGACTCAACCATATTCCAACTTCATGGACACATGTAAAAGTTATCTTCATACCTAAACTAAATCATACAGACCCATCATCTGCTTTGCAGTTGTGATGCTTTGTACAAAAGCAGACTGAAATTTCTGTACAGTGGCTATATGCAATCTAAAGAAATTTGGACTGCAAATCCTGGAAAGGTGGTGGATTTTATAAACTCAATTTTGCCTGACTGGGAGGCGCATCTTGGGCTGGTCACTTGACAAATAGTGATCTAGCCTTAAGATGCGAATTAGAATAGTAAACAGGGGTTTACCACAAAAGTTCAACTCAGTGGACACAGTGGTTCTACGCCCCAAAAAAAAATGCATTCTAGACATATGTATGTATGTATGTAAAGGTAGCCACCATCCCTTCTAAGACCTTGTCATGTATGCAGCTCCACTTAATAGCAAGATCAAATTGAGTTACCGGTTTGCATTCACAGTAACGCTGTATGCAGGGCCAAAAACGGTGGGGCGGAGCCGTAAGCAGAGACACTTACGCGTAATGTATGATCCTTTCTACAAAAATAGAAAAAATAAACAAAAAAAAAATGCTAAGCTGAAAATGACCTATAAAGCATGGATAATATACTGAATGGATGTTAAAATATAAAATGATAATAACAATTATATTATATTTACATGTCCACAGACTGTGGTCCTGCTGCAATAGTAGACAGTCCCGCGCATCCACTACGAACCTTAAACAACGTATTACAACGAAAAAAAAAATTTAAGATATTTTACAATACTTGGGAACTCCATGGGGGACCTGAAATTATATACCGCATAAAGAATAGTCTATCTACAATTTCGATATGCTGCTGCTATAGTGGAAGAACTAATTGATGTGATATAACCACAATGGAACTGACTCTTAGCTTGCGGCACGTCAAGCCGGCCAGTTCAGAGTAAGGGGCCTAGTCATGCATTCTAGACATATGTTCAGAAAATAATCACGCGTAATAAATCAACTGTTCACATTCATAAGTTTTCAATGGAAATATGTGAGCATGGGTTTTAAATTTTCCGGAGAAATTATCCAAACCAAATCCTAAGCAATTAAACCTACATAGTAGAAATTTTAATTTTTTGAAATGGAATAGTCGATTGATCATATGTTAAAATCATTGAGGTGTGATAAAGTAGTTCAATTTTAATTTGTTTTGTGAAATTTGATGCTGAGTATAGCGAATATAGCTTTAAATGGATTGGCTGAGGTGAAAATAGAAATAAAATTCACGGCAACTAGATAATGAGAATAAAAATTGAGAAGGTAATTAAAATTATGAATACATGCTGTGCTCTTCACATTGAGAGAATTTATAATATAATTTATAAGTGAATATGGAAGAATGTGAAATGGAGATCGTAGATTATAATTGTGTCTCGAGCAGAAGGGTTATTTGATTTAGTTCAGTCAGAACTAGTCGGCCCCACCGGCATTTTTCAGGATACCATAAATGCAAACAGAATATGGAAGAAATCTTGAACACAATTATGTTATCTAACCGTATGAACAAAATGTTTCAAAAAAGTCCATGATTTCTTTATTATTTACCAGTTGAATGATACCGTGAATCTCATAACAAAATTTATAAAATAAATAACATGTTTCCCTACTTCTTCTTACAATTTCAAATGTAATTACTATCACAATCAGCTTATTACCTATTCTTACACCATTCTTATTACCTCCATATGCTATCCCAAACTGCTTCTTGTTAGTGATTTTTTGTCTGAAAAAGGAAAATGTTTTAAAATTAAACATAAATTTTCTTTCAAATTCAATTATACATGTTTCTGACATTTTAAACGTAAAACGCTAGATATGCTAGAAATCACGGATGAAAAATACCGCAAAAAAAATTGTCACGCGCCAAACATATGTCGACTCTATCCATCACTTTTTTGCGACATTCGTCACATCACTGCGACTGTGGGAATACATCGACAAATGAACTGAGATCATAGCGGGTGAGGTTTGTCACTTACCACGTCTCTCGGAATACCAAAACGTGGGTGACTCGATTGTCACCTAGTGACGTGACTGTCGGAATAACCACCATTTACACCGTTCTTCAACGTGAGGTTGTACAGGCTGAACATTGAGCATAGGGCGAATTACAACGGAAAACTTAACCTAACATCCAGTGGATCAGTATAGACCTTTTCGTTTTCTTGCAAAAAGTTCTACAGGCTGGAGCGGGAATCGAACCCTCACTTCATGGCAATCGCTTGAACGACGGGTGACACCGCTAACCGCTTGACCACGAAGCCCACGCTCCACTATTTAGGGAGCTCTCAGTTGAGAGCGTTAAAATCGACTTTTTGACCACTGTACCCTCAACGTTTTCAAGAACACGTTATACAGTAATAGCATTGACCATTGGAACTCTCATTCTTCATAGAGGGTCCTTTGCTAGAAAACAAAACAGCCAGGGGGGTTCCAGCCAGATTATTCTATAGCTTTTCGATTGAAAAAAAGAAAATATATTATGTCCATTATACATTGCGTTTACGAGAAACTAATTCTATTAATTAATACCACTAAACAAATTGTTCATCAAAATTAAAAGTTAAGAACCTAAAACCCGTAAAATATTACCACGTTAAGACTGTTTAACTTCTCTCCCCAACTCCTCGTTCCACAATGTTCTAATATGAACTCAGCTCAGCATATTCAACACTAATTTAATTGTTGATTTGTCGTCCTCCAGAAAATTTGCCTACAAATGTGATTGACCGGAAACAAAGAAGTAAAAAAGCTGCTGTCAATAGACTTTCCCCTCACCCTCTCCAACATTCCCATTTCAAAACCGAAACGACTTCTCGTAACTGTTTCGGACAAAAAGTTTCAACAGATTCCCCGTCCCCCGCCTGCTGCTGCGGCATTATTTCATTTCTTGAAAGTTACAACCACTATTGTTTCTTCGTTTTTTTTTTCCTCTTTTTGTTTTCACTTCAGAAACACAGGAAAATCACTGGGTGCACCCCTTTTCGTCGAGTCTTCCGGAAAACCACTCTCGCTGAAGCGTAAAAGAATAAAAGAAAATTATTAAACATATAGAAAAGGGCTTCTTCTTCTTCTTAGCGCGTCCCGTCATCGTCGTCGTCCTGCTGGAGAGGGGGGGGGAGCTGAGGGTTTTTTTTCTCTTCTCATTGCATTTGCTTTATGTCCGAGTGGTTTCCAGGAAGCGCTGATGGTATCGTGGAAGATCGCATAGGAAGCTGTGGCGGGGGGGAGGCAGAAAGTAAACGAGCCAGCAAAAAAAAAAGAAATACTTTATAGAAGGATGATGATGATGCAATGCTTTCTCCTTGTCGCTTCCTGAAGGAAGTGATCCAGCATGGCCGGCGCGGCTGAGGCCGCGAGGGGTCGAAATAAAAGAAAATTTCCTTTAGAAAAATGCGCCTTTTTACCGCCGATGCCAGCAGTGCCCGTCGCATTTTCGCTTGAAAAGGGGTCGCTGGCAGCCGGGCGGCCGTCGAGGCAATAGTGTGGCACTCGGGCGAGCGGAATGAAAATGATGGCCATAATAACGATAATAATGATGATGGTGATGCGGCGGCGATGGCAGGAAAATGTGCGATCTCAAGATTCTTATCTGAGGCAGGGTTTCGCACCGCCCCCAGCAGGCTGGCAGGCTATATTCCAAGGTGATTTCGGCAAAGCCTACTTACGTTTGATGAGTGACGTCTTGTAATCGGCATACTGCTCGCCGGGTTCCACGTGCGCTGGAATCGTCGCCAGACAGGTGATCTCTATCCGGCCAACGTTGTTGGTCAGTGCCTCGGTGATTCGAATCGCCAGCTGGCTGTGGCTGGCAATCGGGCGGTGTTTTCTCGGGTCGCCTCCGGTCACATCGTTCACGTGCCTTCGCATTTTCCGATCGTACGAGTTGCTGCTGGAAGAGGAGGAGAGATATCGAAATTCCAATTATAGTGACTCTAAGGGATGGTGCGAGATTGAAATGGGGGGTTAAAAGTTTTAATCAAATTAGGTCAATCAAGGAGCGGAGACGTGAGCGACGGAGTTTTTGCTTCCCCCGATCCACTCTCAGCGACGTGGTGAAAGTTGCTCGATTCCAGATTTGGTAGAGTGTGGATAAATCTTGCTATCCTTTCCTGGAAATGGTAATCTTCTTTTACAAGATTTATCAAGAAAAGCATCAACTATGCTGACTCAACTATGCTGAGTTCATTTCTGGTGTTGAAATTCATTTAAAGTGAGTTACTATCCTCCTACAGTGCTCTAAATGGTTTCTTATTTTTATTTATTGGAAGATTTTTCTTCACTCATTTCCATACTCAGCTACCACGTAGACAGATTTTGAACTATTTTGGACCTCCCACCCTCTTTATAAATCTCGAAACATTGAATGGACCATGGTCATTCGCCAACCATTCCCTCCCCCTAAACTGTCCACTTGATATATGGATGAAGTACATGAACATAAGTTTATCTCTATCAGGAAGGGGGCAATCGGAATCGAAAATCGAAAGATCGATTATTTTCACTCGATTAATCGATCTTTTTTGCAAACACTTCGCAATGCTACACGTTACTGTATCTCGATTAATTTTTGAATAGGTCCTATTTCCATTATTTGATCAATTAACTATTAACTTTATCCGCTGGGCAGTGGAATCGCAATGTTGATGAAATGTAAGGCTAAATCCTTAACCTTTTGATTGTGTTCGTCAATTCCACAAATCCACCGCTCAGTTTACGGTAGCAAGCGAATAAATTTCGATCGACGAATGAATATAGGACTTATTCTCAAAGAACTTCAGCTCTTAACTGAAAAAGTGTCAACTAAAGGGAAATCAAACTTTTGATTGAATGTATAAATATTGCGATTTCACCACTCATGTTTTTTTGTTTGTTTCGGTATTAAGTGATTTTCAGCCTTTGGCAGATTCATCACTTGGACCAACGGCTTTACTTCCTTTCCGAAGGAAGACCACCACTCATGTTGCGTTGCAGTAGGAAGGAATATAGTAAATCGATTTTTTTTTTATCGACGAATGAACATAGGCCCTATTCAAAAATTAAATGTGGGTCAAACGTCAAAAACGCACGAAGAGAATAAAAGGAGTTTGTTCTAACGTTAATTGAATGCTTGCATTAAGCTGTAAAGTAGGGTATCCGGCGGAAATCAACCGTAATATGTGCTCGAAAACAAATGGTAATCTACTGATTTTTAAACCAAAACCATTGTTTACGTTTTGATATATTGTTTTTTTAATTCAATTCGAAATTTTCTTGAACAGAAATCATATTTTGGAACTTGTGCTTACTATCCCTCATTCGGATGATAATCGAGCTGCGATTGGAAACTACATCGCAACAAATGTAGGATGCAGCGATGAAGAACGTGAGAAACAAATGTTAAGCTTCTTTCAAGAGTGCTTGCGCCGATGGAATATTGCAAAACGGATGAAGGATCTTTTTTTAAAAGCTAATGCTGAATGGCTCGAGGATTTGCTTGTATTTTCTGGACCTTGCTCATCAACATTGGGAGATTATGTTCATAATCCTTTATGACCGACCTTCAAAGGAGTTCGACGATAGTTGCAACCGAAGCAAGCGTCGCAAACCTGAAAAATTGCGTCGTACACCCAAAAATTGAAATTGTAGCAAAAAATGCAAAATTGCAATTTTGCAGTTTTTGCAATCATATCTTGAGAAATCCGCATGATTCTGAAAAGGCAAATTTGCCCATCATGTTCCACAAAGCTTTTTATGGTATAAACAAAGCCATGCAAGTGTGTGCAAGTGGTTATCGCTGTGTGCCTAGTGCCTCGACAATCGCAGCAACCGTTGGGTTTTTGTTCAACCGTCAACAACTTCTCAATATGGGTGAGACAATGGCACAGAACGCCGCTACGCCGTATGCCTCTGTTGCTATTCCGCTGTCAAGTGTTCTATTTTTATCTGCACTCGTCATCACACTCCTATCGCCCTCTCATCAAGTCACCATGCGGTTTATGAAATAAACGAAGCCATGTAAGTGTGTGCGACCGAAATTTGCTTCATTGTTGTTACGTTGAGTGCCTCATAAACCGAAGAAACTGTAGGACTTTTACTCCATTCACCTCAGCTTGTTGTGGTGACTGGATGGTTACAATGAAGAGCCGTTATGCTGATGGTCGCGGTTCGACTCTCGGTAGCGGATGGAAATCTTTTTTTTTGTGCGCCATTGAATTTACTACTACTAATTAACTGTACAACATCACGCACACATTGAATTTTTCTAATCGAATTGATGTGTTGCTTTTTTGCCCACGACCAATGTTGCTTTCTTTCTCCAAGTTGCGATCCATTACGAGAAATGAAACCAAATCATGCGAAATTGCATTACAATCTTGCTTTTTTATTTTGGGTGTAAGTGCAGCTCTAGTGCAACATCTTCACTCATACGTCGCTGAAGATTTCTCTAATATATTTAAATACTGTTCTTTTGCTTATCTCAGGTGAATTGCATTTTGCTACCGAGGTAGTAGGTGTAACTACGCTATCTGGTGAACAAGCTTTGGCCGTTTTTGTTGATGCAACGCTATCTAAACGTAGCTACAACATCGTTAGAGAGCCTGCAAAAAGCATTTTTCTACCGTATGACTCAATCTCTGCCGCTAAAAAAATGTGTTATCCTTAAGATAATCACTTTGAAACCACAGAAGGTCATTGCAAAATTGACTTACAAGAGCTTTTGAATCACACTGTGTCAAGATTAGTAAATCTTGTCGATTTGAATTCTATGAATTTGACTCATAAAGATTTGCGCTTTGTTTTTAAATGGGGTTTGGATGGAACAACATTTAATGAGTATAATCAAAAATTCAAAAAATTTGATAGCTCGGACACAAATGTAATTCTTAAATCACTTGTACCACTAAAATTGATTCAAGATAAAATTATTATTTGGAAGAACTTGTATCCATAGTCAAGACGATTATGTCAGCCAGTTCTCATACAGTTCGTTAAAGAAACTGCCGAAACAACACGTCAAAAATATGACTACATGAATACAAAAATTGACAAGTTGCATCAGTTTATTTTGAATGTTAATGGGATACATCTAAATGTTAAATTTGATCCTTTAATGAGTATGGTTGATGGCAAAATTTTAAACTCTATAACTCTCACAACCTTCGGAGTTATCGGTGTAAGGCAACATCGGCAGAGTATAATGATGTGGACAAAATACTACAAAAACCGGTATACAGAGATTTCCTGGATTTCCGGTATGAGTAGTCTACACTGCTGGATAAGATGCTTTCAGTGCCTGTGGCATATTTCATACAGGCTTGGGTTCTGCAAATGGGTTAAAACAGCTCATATTGAGCAATTAAGCAGCACCAAAAAACGGATTCAAATCGATTTTTTTATCAAACTGGGCCTACTCATCGATAAACCGCGATCAAGATTCGATACCAGTAGCAACGGTAATACGGTAATCTGGGCCTTCAATTTTTGGTATCACTGAATATATCACATACTGCGCTTGCTTTGCGAACATACAGGCGTCATTTACTACACTGGCAAATGCGCTTCACCGAACGATACGGATCACGACACAAAAGGAGACGAAAAAAAGTTTGGCTCAGCGGACACCACGATTATGCACGAGCCGGAGCCCACTAGTTTTATTTGGTATACAAAAACTGATCCATTCCCATTCTGTGTATGTTACAGATTCTGAATATGATGGTTCCCCGGATGTTACAGCTGGTGAATATAACTCATAAAAAAAAACAGCTTAGTGCAGATTATTGGAAATGTGCGCTGTAAAGTTTCTATTTTTTTTTTCGTAGCCCTGTAGTTAATGTTTTTTTAATAAGTTCGTTTATTTGTTAGGCTCAAGCGTGTGTAACACTTTGCGGAGTCGATATTTAATATTGTTATTGACAATGCTTTATTATTGATTTTAGTAAAAATGGGTTGCCAATTACTAGTGGATAGCTCAAGGTTAATGGGTCACATCATCGTTTGGAAGGAGCTAGGCAGGTAACTCATTTAATAGCAGTAAATGGTTATATGACACATTAAAAGATTTGTCTTGTTTGGGTTACGTGGTTTGGGTAAGGTGGGCGCTCAAAAATTCAAATTATTCAATTGGACGTTCGGCTTTCACAGCACTCCTGTCGACAAAATCCAGTTATTCAGGTGCTATAGTTGGTTGGCGAACCGAGTCGACACAAGATTGTGATGGACCGCAGTAGTAGTTCAGACTTAATCGACCGACGACGGTAGGACCGTCCGTTTTTTCTCCGAGAGGGCAATCCTGTTTTTCGTAATTATTGTCCATCTGACGATATTTCGCTGTATAGTAATTTGGTTATTTGAATTATACTCTTTAATGTTAAAATTTAGATTATAAAATAATGTTACATAAAACCGAAAAACTGTTTGGCAGCCTGTTTGGTCAAGCCAGCAACACCTGTATTTGCATGAAAGGACTTCATCTGGTAGCGTACGGTATCGGGGGATGCTTTTGTTGGTTTAGCTTGAATGCAAATTCAGTTCTGCTGCACACACTAAGTTTTTTTGTACTGAGGTCGTAGTTGAAGTTCTTAAACAGTTGAAAAAGTCAGTAAACTTTATATCATCAGCAAATGATATGTTAGGAAGATTTTAGAAATTTAGTGTAAATTTTGGTAGAATTCATGATTTCTTTAATTTTTAAGAATGATTTTTAAGTTTACTTAAATTATCAGCTGTTTTAAATTTTACCGAACAGATTGTGTATATAAAATTGTACGATTCTCACAATTTCCGAAGTCGTCGTAAGAGCATTCAATGTTTGTGGGATATTGAAATTGAAGTCATCAATTCGAACGTAAACTTTTTTAAATGTGCGATAAAATGCGAGGAGCATGCAGAGCACTGTATGTACACGCTAAGATCAGTTTACCCGAAATATGAGTGAAGAATACCCATAATCGCGAACAGTGCACATACCCATTTATTAGTACGTTACTACTTACCCATATTTGAGTATTTTTTCCCATACAAATTTATCCAAATATGGGTATAGTCAAATTTATCCATAAATGAAAATGGGGACTTTTTTGCGATTATAGGTAAACTGATCTTAGCGTGAAGTGCGTTTTACTCAACATATGTTTGGACTTCTAAGTACTAAGGTCTGTATCCGCAATAATCCGTACACATCAAAACATGAATAAAACATAAATTTCGCATTATATTTCCGTCGTAGCTGTTTATTTCAGATTCATGGGATGTGTTTTAACAATTCGTGAAGACAAAACATAGTTATTCGGTATTTGCATAAAATTTTCGAACTTTGCGCTTAAAACCGTCCATTAGGGTTTGTACAGACTCTTCAGAAAACGTAGAAGATTCCTTGCTTCTTTGCAGAAAGCTTCCGCTTCATCAGAGCCCAATATCCCTTGATTGGTCGTAGCTATGGGCAATTTGGCGGGTTTGAGGTTTCCGGTAAAATGTACACTTGATTTGCTTGGTACCACTCAATCACAGTTTTAGCATAGTGGCATGATGCCAAATTGGGCCAGAACAAAGGTTTTCCTTTGTGACTTTTGATGAAGGGTAGCAATCGCTTCTGCAGACACTCTTTCTGATAGATCTCCTTGTTGATTGTGCCTGTAGTGATGAAAGATTTACTCTTTTTGCCACACGTGCAAATTGCTTGCCACACAAGGTATTTTTTGGGAAATTTCGATGCCTTCTTCGTTCTGAAATGCTCAGCTGTAGCATTTCTGGCAATAGCAGAATAAAAAGCCAGCCCTGGAAGCTGCTTGAAATCCTCCAGGACATAAGTTTCATCGTTCATAACAACGCATGAAAACTTCGTCAAATATTCGCAGTACAAACGTCGAGCCCGTGATTTTGCTGCCAAGTTCTGTTTGTCGTTGCGATTTGGAACTGTTTTTACTTTAAACGACTTAAGTCCCAAACGTTGTTTTGATTTTGTGACAAAACCAGGTGACATCCCTATTTTACGAGCCACCGTTCGAATGGAGAGATTTGGGTTTTTCGTCAATATCCTTTTCACTTTTCGGTCCATGATAGCGTCCAATGTTTTTGTCACTTCAGAAAATTTCATAGTCATGGAATAAAGTTCCCAATTGCAGGGACTTTTTAAAAGCATGCGGATTGATTTCCGATCAAAAGAATGTTTTATTCAGCTCCAGAATCTATACATAAACTATCAATATTGTAGGAGTGCAATTACGTGGCTATTTGCGAAAGCAAAATAAAATAGGCCAGATCACGATTTGCTTCAAACGTCAATTTCCTCAACCCGCTCCTTTGTCCGCTCTCGAAAACAATCAACCAAAATATGTCGATTGCTACGATCACAAACTTGTCTACTAGCAGGTTATGAAACAGCCGTAAACGAACAAACTTATAGTTTGTCATTGATCTTTAGATCTGCAATATGCATTTCTTATTTCATTTGCTCTCACGCAAATGCTGGCCAAAGTGACTGTGACGTCAAACAGGATGATTCGTATAAAAACAAACAAATGCACGTAACAATACCGGTGAGCTTTATTCATACGGCCAACCATTTCAACTCAGTTTTGAGTCTTTTTCGACTCGCTTTCGTCAAAAGTGGAGCCACTCAAATTTGAGTAAATGTTACTGGCATTGACAAGTCGACAAATCAAAAACATCGACTCAAATCATATTGATGTTTTTGATTTGTCGATTTGTCAACCCCAGTTACATTTACTCAAATTTGAGTGACTCCACTTTTTAAAAAAGTGAGTCAAAAACAACTCAAAACTTAGTTGAAACGGCTGGCCGTGCATGGTCAACAAAGAAGAGAGGAAACATAGGCTCTCAAAAGCAACAGTGATGCCATAGCTGCCGCTCAACAGCGAAGCATTATTTATCGTTAGGTACTATTGGACAGCTCTGAAACATATTTTTGTACTGCATATGATAGTGCCACATGATGGACAATATAATCATAAGGAAGAATCATAAAGATCAACCTCTTATGACTGGAAGAAACATGAAATAAATAGTGATTTCAGATTATCTAAATATCTAATAAATTTAAGCGAGTATGTATAGTATATGTATGATACATAAATTCATCCAATTAGATTAATCATTTATGATCATTTTAGAATAGTAACATAATCACATCACAACAACTTTAGCAAATGCTGAAAAACCTCCCTTTTACTTGACACGCACTTAAGTTTTTATTATTTTTTATTGCTTGCCACACTTTTCATAATACCATGTTCGCTAAAAATGCAACGTAGTTGGCTCCAATCCTACAGTAAATCCCAAAATTCCTCTAAATATTTTGACCATAAATTAATCTCAATATGCCGCATCTGTCGAAAATTGTGCCTCGTTCTTTGCTTGCTCCGTTGCACAGTGGGAAAAATGGGACCCAAAATCACAACTACTTAAAGGCCACTGATTTAGTGCCCTGTAGAACAGCTTATCTTATGTAAAAAAGTGCGAGGGATCGAATGGTGATGGTTTCATCTTGGGCAGACTCGGGAAAATGGCTCATTTTGCCCAATTTTCCCTCGTTTTGGAAGAAAAATTGAATAATCACATATTTATCATATAAGCTCTGATAATATTGCATCCATTTGTGCTATACTATTGAAGAAATGTCTGGAAAATACAATAGAAGTAATATTGTCTTGTAAAAACGTCAGGAACTGTCCATCTTGCCTGATATTCCCAACATGCTGAAAGTACTAGATATGCCATTTGGTTTTGGAAATTTTGACGAATTAGAATCTATAAAAATGCAATACACTATTGTGGAACTGTCCGGGGAACTAGTATATGTCGTCTTGTGTAAACATCAGTTATTGTCCATTTTACCCGCTTTTCCCTACATACTGGAAGAATCAATAGATAAAATGCGATTTTTGAAATAGCTGCGCATTAGAATCAAATCAAATGCACTACACTATTATGAAAATGTCTGGGAAATCGAATGAAGTGGATGTCGACTTATGCAGACTTCGCGATATGGCTGGTTTTGCCCGATTTTCCCTTAATTTTGAAAAAAATAATTGAATAATCCTACATTTATCATATTTTCAAAAGCAATAATAAAATATAGTAGTTAGTTATAAAAAATGTGAAAAAAATATCGGGTCGGTTTGTCCCATCTTGAAAGTAACCGCATATGAGTCCCGTTCTTGAAGTGGCAATAAAATAAGAATATTTGACACCTTTCGCAATTATGGTTGTGTCTGTCGAATGTTTAATCCTTCTTAAATGAATAAATGAATCCTCAATAAATGAAGTAAAAAATGTAAATGTAACATGTTAATGTAGTGAAAGGTAATGATAACAATCACAACAGGAATAATATTGGAATAAAAATTCATTCTACCAATCAGTCTTCCGTTTGTCCTTTTTCAGACAATTCAATCAAAGATCTCTTCTTCTCTTCCTCCACCAATGGTAAAATAGTTTAACTTAATTGGTTATTCCTGTCAGCGTCAATGCCTCGAGGTTGGCTCTTCTTTTACAATTAACCTTCAAAATAAAGGGTCAAAGTCGTCAGCTTAAATTTGCTTTTCTTGTTTGGTGGTAATTAATTTGCAGCACTTCAAGTCCTCACCTTTTACAGAGTTACCGTAGTAAAGATAAAGTGATCCTTTCTTCACGATAATATATCGGAATTTGTCTATATAAGGTGGAAGTTTGATTTGGCTAAGCACGTATTGAGAGCTGCTGATAACGTTGGGAAAGAAATTTTCCGGCAGCATTTCCAATACCTCGACTTTTTCTTAGCGTTAGCGTTGCTTGGAAATCGGAGTGGGTAATTTGTGGCTTACGTTGCATTGCTCCTTCAACGGCGGCGTGAAAACTGCCGGCAGCCAGGAAAGTGTGCCCGGCTTCAAAAAATTTCAGAATCAGTTCCTTCAACTGAACATTTTCTGAGTCAACCAGAAGTATTAAATGATGGAAAAGATTCCAGTTATTATTTTGGGCTGCACAGTTGTTCAGCCATACAACAAGATGTTCGACGTCTCCGAATCTAGTTATGACTAGTTATGATCATGAAAACATCCAGCTATGTCGTTGGATGAACGAACACTTACCGATTCATTCCATAGACACGCAATAACTGGCATGGACCGTGTGTACTTGCCTACGGGAGCAATTTTCTCATTGAAAGCAATGAGCCGCTGTGAGAAGACGATCGATTTCAACCCAAAGCTGTATAACCTGTGAAGCTAAGCTTTTTTTTACTTTACTGAAAATTCATACAGTGATGATTTCTTAAAACCTACCTTCTGTAGGTCAACCGCTAGTACCATATGTTCAGGTTTAACGGAATCCCTCTCATCCCTATATTCCAAACGAACTGCTTTGCTCAACAAAAAGTGCTCTGGGTATTGCTTGCCTATACTACAAGTACCGTTTCGTGGTAGATTCTCTTTGGAATGTCCTGATGTTTCTATCGTCAAGGAAAAATTTACGACTACGTTTTCCGATGGTTCTACGCTGAACCCTTTCCCGAATGAATTGCCTTTGACCGGCCGCGTCCAAGCTCCGGAAGGTTTTTTTTTCCCTCTCGTCATCTTTAGAAACCAAATTGCCGCACTCCGTGACACATCCGAAATTCTCCAAAATTACGGCATGCGCCGTCTTTCTGCAATGTCACAATTCCGAAGTTGTTTTTTGTCCGGATGGTCGGAAAATGTCTAGTCTATATTTGAACGAAACCCATGACAAAGCATGCCGCGTCAGTGCGATAATGTTGAACGACCAGAATGGGACTGGTATGCGGTTACATTTACGCTTGATAGACAAAGTAACTGCATATCATGTCCCTATGCGTTGTTTTCCTCAAAATAACATTTTTTAATTTTATTTTTATTGTATAGTAAACAATGCATACTATTACATATAAACTATCAAAAAATAAGGTAAAAAAGTACGCCAAACAGGCTGAATCAAGAAAAATGCTTTCCCAACTTGAATGATCGTTTTCTCGGTTTGCTGTTTTTCAATATGGGACTGATATGCGGTTACAGGCAGTACAGATGGAAGACGGAACGTGGAGAAGGTGAATGAACCATGAACTGCAGCGATTACTGACAGAACCTCCCATCGTTTATGCCGCTAAAAGTAGTCGACTACGGTGGGCTTGGCATGTCGTTAGAATGTCAGAGGACAGCCCAGTAAGAATTATGGTCGATAAAAATCAAACCTACACAAACAAAACAGGCGCGCAACGAGTATGGTAGACCGGTCAAGCAGAAAGCAGCCAGCGAAAACTCGCAGACTACGAGGCTTCTTTATAGACACTCAGGTAATAGACCGGACAACGTGAGTCTGGCACAGTTGATGTATCCAAAACAACTGTCAAATTGTATGGGAAATGCGAGGAAATGTTCGTTTTGGATACAACATGGCGGCACGTTGTCCGGTCTATTACTTGAGTGTCTATAGGCTTCTTCTGTGTACAGCAGAGGTCACATCAGCCTTAGCTTTAGGTTAGGCACAGAACGACGTTTGACTTCATCTCATTTACCTGTGTAAACACATGGCATCCCTCAAGATTTCAAGTAGCAATAACCTAACAGAAGGCACCACAGATTTGTTTATATTGGAAATGGAAAAATAGGTTGCCAGTTGAACTGTCAGATTTAATGTAGCAATAAGTTGACTAGGCGGCAGCACTGTGCTTAGTATTTTCAACGTAATTGGATTTGAAATTTTACACAACAAATTTGAATTGTTCTGTTCGTGCTTTAACTTTTGTCTGTGGGTTAGGTAAGTAAGCAAATAAGTCAAATTAAATATTTTACAAGAATAAGTCGTCCCAATCCAATGAACTTAATTGCTGTTTAAATTGCGTCAACTGTTGATCTAAGCCCTGAAGAGAAATCGTATATTAGGTGGAATATTTTAGAATATGTTAGTAAACATAGTTGACAATTTTAAACGAAAACATCATACTACTAATAACATCCTATTCTATACAACAAATCCAGCGGAAGGAGCAGCATTAACGATGTATCCATTCCATATTTATAAGAATCAAGGTGGGTAATAGTTAGGATTTACTGTAGCTCAAAATAAGCACAACAAATGTGATTTAGATGTTTCAGCCACATTCTTAATCGTCAATGATTTATTCGAATTCTTCCCCATATGATAACGAATGAACTCAATGAATATTAAAACATTTCAATGTTCTTGGTGTAGAACTGCTTAATGAACACCTATATACTGAATTAAATTGTTACGAGACTCAAAATTGCTCATATCGGATACCACAAAGATGTTCAAAATTCATAATCCAATCACACCATTGAATTCCGATTCGTGAATCGCAGCACAATTTTCCCACGAAAAATTGTTCGCCGAACATCACAATGGTTATTCCGATTCGTTTTTGCGCACGCTCCTTTTCTGTAGTTCCGTCGGTTGGTCATCAAGATCCTTCTCTCCCGAAGGAACCTCCACCCTCCCTCACGTATCGGCAACGCACTTCACTCACATCAGTTGCCGCCAAACAACCATCTCGCATTAGATTATCGCTCGGGCTGTGTTCCCAAACATACGCAGATCACAACGCACACGGCATCCAGCTAGAACAGCACCAATGTATGCGTGTACTCCTAAATCAGAATTCTTTCCGAAATCAAAATCCTCAACCCAAAAACCCACCGTAGGATATGCCATTCACCCCATCAACATGGCACACTCGAGCGATGCTTGTCATGCAATCTTGTACAAACACATACGTTGGTGAAAATTCCCAGATCGAAACCAACACACGCACCCCCGAAACGAAAACGAAGGTTTCGCACACAGGACATCGCACACCGACGTGGTCCTTGATGGAGAAAAATACGCAGTTTTTTGGAAACCCAATCCTTCCTTCAACAACGACCAGAACTCTCTCTCACTCTCCGGCGCTCTCCCGGATCCTTAATGCGTCTGTGTGCGTCGGTTTGTCTTATTGTGCGATTTGGATTTCGTCGAAAGAAGGAACCCATTCCGCACTGCGAGGGGTGAAGCTTTTTTTTTAAATCAGAAAAAAAAAATGACGGAGTCTGCGCAATGGTGGATCAATCTTCAAAGGCAAAAACTGGCCGACTGTGAGTTGTGAGCCCATGGTATTTTTTTTTTCATCTCCCGAGGGTAGCGATGCATTTTTGGGGGTCTTATTTTTTCACCGGTTCGAGCACATTCTGGGGTAGCGCCGACTTGTGAGTCTTATTTTTTTTTTTTCATTACTGCCAATGGACGCAAACAATTTCTTTATTTTTAAATGACGCCGTTGTCTGTTACTTGTATTATTTACCGATCAGCTGCGAAATTGCCGCGCGGTAAGCACGTGAAGGAAAATCAATATGGTTGTATACGATTGGGGTGACGACGGCGACGACGACGACGTGGAAATCGTTTCTTTTTATTTCTGGATTCCATCTGTCGCTACTTTTATTGAATGAAAACACTTTTTTGCCTGGCTGGACCTCGGATGATTGAGGCGGTCAGAGTATGCGAAAAAAAAAACGCTATTTCGATACATTCGTGACACATATTTAAATTGAAGCTGAAAATATCCTTGGCGTTCGGCGTACGTACGAAATCATTTGTTGTAATACAGGTATGTAAAGGCAGTTCATTCTTTGATACACTGAAAATTAATTTTAGTTTATATTTCGAAATCGAAGCTAGAACTAATAAATCCATTCGTTGTCTTTTGCAACGAAACTGATTTGTACTTATTATGTAGATACATTCGTAATTAATGGCACACACGCAACTGTCAAAAGCACGAAGCTTTTGTTGACACAGAGAGAACATTCGTAAATTGTACGTAAAAAATACAAAGAGCTACGAATATTTTGTCACAATTCAACACAAAGCAATTCAACAAAGTGGTCGAAATATCGAAGAACGCATTTACTTCGAATGCGATGATGGAATGGGGTAATCGGAAATATTTCGTCAAAGAATATTGTATCAAGAGGTTATGATTTCGTCTAATTTATGAACATTCACAATTGATAATTTGCTCTCTGCTCCTCTACCCATTGCAAGTGAAAGAATTATGAGGAAAAAAAAAAGGATTTTTATAAAGCGCCAAACTTTCCATTTGAATGTTCACTCCCAGCCAAAAGTTTAGGGCCACCTTCAAGGCAAAATCAAGAAATCGATCTTTCAATCTGAGCTGTGGCCAGAAGGTACAACGCCAACTTCCAAACGGTGCGGAACATCCTTGCCAGTGAAGGATTCGAGTCGTACAAAGCCTGTAAACATCAGAACCGGTACATGAAGCAGAATTTCTTGTACGATCGTGTTTTGACGAAACACAAGGACTGCACTTTGATCGATGACGAAACATACGTCAAACTCGATTTTAAGCAGCTTCCCGGTCAAAAGTTTTACATCGCGGCTGGACGTGGGAATGTACCGGAAGGATTCAATTTCGTGTTTGCCGACACGAAGGCCATGATTTGGCAAGCAATTTGCAGTTGTGGCCGGAAAACGGACCCATTCGTCACATCCTCGACGATGACATCCCAAGTTTACATCGAAGAATGCCTGAAATAGCGTGTATTACCGTTCATTCGTAAGCATGGGGACAAAGTCATCTCTTGGCCCGATTTGGTCAGCTGCCACTACTCCAAGGTGGCTTTGCAGTGGCATGCTGTCAGCGAAATTGATTTTATGCCCAAGCTAATGAATACACGGAATTGCCCGGAATTTAGACCAGTTGAAAAATACTGGGCAATTTTATAGCGACTTCAACGCTGCGGCGGGACAGACATCCGACAGACATCCGGCAAATGCGGGTAAAATGGAAGAAATGCGCTGATTCCGTGTCCGTTTCCACTGTGCGTGTGTTGATGGGCTCCATCAAGAGGATAGTTCGAGATTTCGTTCAAACTGGAGAATAACCTTCTTATGCTGTAAATTTGAAGTTTAATATAAGGACTGCAACCACTAATGGACTTATTGAACTTATTGAATCACGAATTACAGGGAAAACCGTCAAAGCTCGTGAAGAAATATCTGGTGTGGCAGGCCATCTGTGCCTGTGGCTTGAAGAGCAACGCTTATATTGTGACCGGAAGTGTCAACCAGGAAATTTATCTGAACGAGAGCCTAAAAAAACGTCTACAGCCTTTCCTGAAGCGACACAATTGTTCCACTCTTTTCATGGAGTGGTATGCGGCCAACAACGTTCAAGTGGTGCCCAAGGACAAGAACCCTTCCTACACGCCAGAGTTCCGCTCAACCGAACATTTTTTTTTTTGTTGGGGCGTAGAATCACTGCGTCCACTGAGTTGAACCTTTGTGATATACCCCTGTTTACTATACTAATTCGCATCTTAAAGCTAGATCACCATTTGTCAAGTGACCAGCCTAAGACGCGTCTCCCAGTCAGGCAAAATTGAGTTTATAATACCCACCACCTTACCAGGATTTGCAGTCCAAATTTATTTAGGTACAGAAATTTAAGTCTGCTCTTGCAAAGCAGATGTTCCGAGGTTTCACGTTCCATGTTACAGAAACGACAGATATCATGCTGAACCTGGCCAATGTTTTTCAAATGATATCTACTCGGGCAATGTCCGGTTACTAGGCCAGTATAAGTAAAAAGAACTCTCTTATTGAGCTCCAGATGCTTTTTACTAATTGTAACATTTGGAATTATAAACCTTTTCGCTTGAGAACACTTTGTGGTGACCAACCAATTGGTCATCACCCTTTGCTCTTCCCAAGATTTTAATTCCATTTTGATGGCACAGTATGATATACCGCAGAATGGTTCTGGGCCAATAAACTGTGCATTTGAACCTTGTTTGGCAAGCTCGTCTGCCCTTTCATTGCCTTCAATGCCGCAGTGTCCCGGAACCCAGAATAAATTTACCGAGTTCTCTTGGCACACCTTTCGCAATGAAAGAATGCATTCCCAGACAAGTTTGGATGTACATTTATAATTACTTAACGCTTTGAGTGCCGCTTGGCTGTCTGTAAAAATACAAATATTTTCATATCTATATTTTCTCTTCAGACAAACGTTAACACATTTTATTATGGCAAAGATCTCCGCTTGGAAAACCGTTGGATAGTTTCCCATCGCCACTGACATTTCTACCCTAGGGCCGAAGATTCCTGCTCCCGTTTTTGTACCAATTTTTGAGCCATCTGTGAAGAATTTTATGGAGCCATGACGAACAGTGGGACCTCCGACTTCCCAATCTATACGTGACGTTTCACATATCTTGTAAGGGATGTCATGGTTTTCCACAGTTTTCATCCAGTCTCCATTCATGTACATCACTGAACCGAACAATACTGGGCCATCGTCAAGCGGAACCTTAAGAAGACTTAAAAAGTTGTTGTGAACGAGAAACAGTTCAAGGCAACCTGGCGTTCTATGGCGATTCAGGTGGACAAGGAGACTGTACAAAATCTTATGGAAGGTGTTAAACGAAAGACCCGGCAATTTGCATTCGGTAAAGAGTAAACTGAACTGATTTTTTCTCCTGAATTCTGTATTAACTGAACTTTAAAAAGAAAAAGAATTTGACTTATTAATGAAAACTTTGACCGACTCACACACATTACTGTTTGACCAAATTTTGATCGGAACACCCTTTAGCTACTCTAGTTTTAGAAACCATTGTTTATCTTCTTCAATTCAATCATCAACTAGCGAGCGAATCGTCCATAATAATAAATCCGTTGAACTTGTTCAGTACTTACTCGTACCACTTTATTGCACAGGTTTTCGCGGAACTGTACTTTGGGTCGTAGTGAACTTCTTCGCCAAATCACACCCGGAGATGCCGGGTTTTAAATGGACTGCCCTGATTATTTTCGCAAGTAGTTTCCGCTCGCGTGTCCCACGTCTACGCTTGTTTTGTTTTGCTCGATCCAATGATAGTGTTTCTCGGCAATGTTCAGCATGGTTTTCACAGTAAGGACTGTAAGAAAAATAAGCTTTCCACATATTGTTCGTTCAAGTCATCTAAAGAAATCATGTTTTATTGAAACAAATAGATGATTCTTAATTTTATGGGATTTAATTCGAACATTAAGAAGCCCGGATGAAAATATATTATTCGCTCACGAATTTGCGAATTTTTAATCCAACACTTTTCCGAGGGGCGTGCAAGAACTTTTGAATACAGCATACACTTGTTCAAAGTAATAAAAATACGCTCTTCATACAGCTCATTTTTCTTTGAGTACAACAAAATACCTACTAAAGACTTTAAATTCATATCAATTATAATTAAATACATTTATATTTCAATTCCAAGTTAGTACAGTAAAGTAAATTTTGCTTACAGTAGAGTAATTTGAAAACTTTTAAATACCGATTGATTATTTTGATGACCCTTGCAGATACTCAACATACATTGTAATTACAATGAGATGCTTTGAGTACGACAACATACATTTTAGATGCTTTTGAATACTTTGAGTACAGTTTACACAATAAGCCAATAATTCAAAACATCCAGTTCCATGTAATACATGTTATGTATTTTAAGTCTTCTTTTAAATATATGTTGACTACAATTTACTTCCTAAATTACAAATAACATTATTTTATTGCAGTTTCAATACCTTGAGTACAATTGAACACATTTTAACTACCTGAAAGTATCAAACACACAACATGCTATTATAAGACCACTCATTCAAACTTAAAACCACTCAATTTTTCCATTAGGATTCCTGCTTTAATTTGTCATATTTAGTCAAATCTAGTTAAAATTAGCAACTTGGAAAATGCACTGCATTAACAGAACTCCAGATTATTGTATACCATATCTTTTTTGACCTCGGTTTTGACCCAATATCTTGTCTACTCAATATGAGTAGTCCTAATATTAGCGTGTAGGTAGAACTAATAAACCATTCTTGAAGTACACGCACCCTCTCTTTCATTAAATTTAGTAGTGCTGTCCTTTTTTTCTAACGAAATAGTTACCTAATTCTAGTAAAAAGTGTATCAACTCAATTTTTTCAAAAACATTTCGGAGTGAATAAATGAGAAAGGAATACAATTCGACTCAATTACTGACTAGCAGTGTTGGAATTCTCACAAAAATATCAGTTCATCGTGCGCTACCTTTTCACTTGCGAACTTCCCGTTGCTAGTTTCACATGCCAACGTTTCTTGAGTGAATTTTCTGGGATGAGCGAATGAAACATAGCGAACTTTTCCTACTCGAATCACCGACGCGAGGATACGAATAAAATCAGATCTTTTTTTACTCGATATCTTTACACCAGATTCGTTCGTGAGAAGCACACTGCGCATTTCATTGAAATGAAATCTAGACAGCAAGATATCTCCCTTAAATTACATCCCGCATGATGACTGTGTGGCCGGGGAGGTTGGGTTGAATTTGTCCTCAATGCGGCACGCCATTCCAGCAGACCACTCGACTTTTGCGGCGGCATAGTACTTAAAAAACAAACATCACAAATCACGTGAAGGCAATCTCACTCACACATACACACTAGAGAAACAAAGCGAAGGAGATATTTGGTTGGACCGGATCTCGAATACGAGTGAAACGTTGTGAGATGGAGGAACAATAGATCTTTCGTGATGAGAACTGAAACGTTTCCTCACTCTGCGCTTTCATGAACTTTAGATTGAAGTTCGTTCGCGCACTTCGAGTGCGAAGTTCTTTGGTGATTAACATTGCACTGAGCAAAAATGAACGTTTTTTTGAAAATGATTTTTCCAACACTGCTGACTAGAATGGAACGAGAGAGTAGAACTCTTAAAACACTCTCGAGTATTTTAAATACATCTGAGTACTTTTAAATTTCATTAAATACTATAAGTTACTCAAAATACTCAAGAAATAATTTCAAGTACTTTGAAAACTCTTCAAATACTCTTTGAGCAGTTGAAATATTTTTAAAGTACTTCTGATTACTTTGAATCGTGTAAAAATACTTTTGACTACTTTAAATTCTCTTAAATGTTTGTAAATACTCTGTTAGAAGAGTGGAATCCAATAGTATTTTCAATACGACACACTCAGAAGAGGGCTTTGTGTGCCCCTTGCACCATTCATCAAGTTCCGGACAAGTGTTCCATCACATTTTTGGGCGCCTTAGCCCACATAATTTTTGAACTCCTGCCTATTCTCAGCTGTTTTACCAGTTTTTTTTAAAGATCCTCTTCACAATCACCCAACATCGTTCGATGGACCGAAGCTGAGGGCAATTTGAAGGATAGATGTCTTTCTCAACGAAATCTATACCCTTTCCCGTGTGCCAATTGAGAGTAGTTTTGGCGTAATGTGCCGACGCTAAATCCGACCAAAACAGTGGAGGTGCACTGTGCTTCTGCAGAAACTCAGAGCGATAGATTTCCGCATTGATTGTTCCGGTAGTGTAAACAATGGTAGACTTCATACTGCAGGTATATATTCCTTGTCATACCTGTAGTTTTCGACCAAACTTCGCCACTTGAATCGACCTGTCTGCATCGTTTACAGCCTCTCCTTTGGCGACAGTGTAATATTGTGGACCTGAATTGGGGTTTTGAGTTCTCTTTGAAATATGTCTCGTCGTTTATCAAAACACATGCATCCGGTCACTGAAAACTGAACTTTCCGGATTTCCGGAAAAAATTGTGTTCTGCATTTTGTTTGGTGATTTTCTGCTTCTTATAGGTCTTCCGTTTTTTGATAGTTAAATCATTCCGACGTTGGTTTCCGTTTTATTGGCAAAATCACGTTTGATTTGTTCTTCCGAATAAGAGCCACCACTTTCTGATCCTGTTTAGGTGTGGAAGATCCGGGCTTCCTGCCTCATCCTGGCAGTTTATCCAAAGCACAAATCCGTTGATTGCCTTTGGCTAGCCCATCCAATCCCTATTATACAGTTGTTATATGAACAGTGGAAATTTTTAGGATCAATGATGATTTATAGAAAAAAATAGATACAAATTGTAGAAAATTACACGGCATTAGTTAATTTTCATTTGTACTAGTGAATGTACTGATATATTGCAAATTTCTACTGTTCTCAATAAAATAGTTATTTAAAATTTTAATTACTTACCGTAAAAGCAAACCAGTCTCTTTATTCTATCATATATTTAAAGAATAAGATTTCAAACACATCTCTCCGGCAGTTCATCCAAAGGACAGTGTTCCCCAAAATTAGTTATGATGGTTTTTACACTCGCGTGATGAATTCCAATGCGCTTTGCTACACACACTTTTAACGTAGCCATGTGATCAAAACCTTAATTTTCACGTCCTTTTCAATGTACGATGCACATGTACGCGGATAGCATATTTTTGATACATTCCTTATTGCAGATCAAAGATGTCAATTAATCAACCAACATATTTATAAGTTTTTTGAACTCCTGATCACGTAAAGCCAGACTATCCAGAATCGGAATATACGATTGTCACTTTTGAACCCAAGTAGATTCATAGAGCTCAGATCTGACCCTACAATGCTCAGCACTTATCCAATTGATGTGTTCTATGTCCTGTTAACCTTGTCCACATTCACAAAGATTGCTGTCTCTCAGCCAAATACGAAACAAATGAGGGGATGAGAAAAGTGATTCGACGTAAGGCGAGACATCACACTAATAAAATCTCGCAAATTCTTCCCACTGAGTCTGGAGAGCTTCGGAACCTTAGAAATGATTTTTTTTTGCGTAGAAGTTGAACATTAGTGGTACACCCCTGTTTACTATTCGCATCTCATAGGTTGATCACCATCGGTCAAGTGAACAGCCTAAGACGCGTCTTCTCCCAGTCAGGCAACATTGAGTTTATAAAACCCACCACATTTCCAGGATTCACAGTCCAAAATTTTCTAGGTTGCATTTAAACACTGAAAAGAACCTCAAATCTGCGCTTAGAAAGAGCATCATAACCTAGAGCTGGTGTTTCAGACGCGTTAAAATTCCTCTCGTTTAAGCCAAATTGCAAGCTAAAACAAGCGTAAAAACGAAATTGTTTGCAATCTTCCAGTAGGCCTGATTTAGGCGACGTGGGGCTTAATTTGGCATGAAATATCTCATAAATTTATACCAAATCTTGCATTCCAGCATTTCAGCATTATACTCGAGAAAAAAAATGCAACAGATAAAAATGATTACCAAAATTTCACATTTTCGAAACTCACAGGAAATTAAACACACATTAACTATGTTTTTGCAAATGGATTTATACAACTAAATGCCCACACCTTGGACTTAACTCTGCCCATCAAATCCTGTGCAACACTTGCACCATCTTTCTTACACATTTTTATCTACTCTTTTCTCAAATCCTTGTCGTTTTCGAAGACCTTCCCTGTTTGCCGGAGATTGCCCTTGATAATCGCCCAGAATTTTTCTATTGGGCGAAGTTCAGACGAGTTTAGCGGATTTGCCACTTTCGGCATAAAAACAACATCGTTAGCTTCGTACCACTCCATCACCGGTTTACGGCGCGATGCCAGATCCGGGCAAAACAGAGTGTCACCATCGTGAGAATGGAGAAAGGGCAGCAGGCGCTGTTCGAGATGTGCATTCATCTTTATATATTGACCGTTGCTTGCCTGCCACACGTAGTATTTCTCGACAAATCTGCCGAACTTCTCCGGAACATCCAGGTGGGGCTTGCCGACGATAAACACCGGGCTGCGGATCTGCTTGGCTTTAATGTACGTCTCGCCGTCCATTACGATGCATTTTGGCTGCACCAATCACTCACGGTACAGATTCCTGACGTGGGATTTGGTCTCTGTATTCTGTTTACCGATTTGGTTGGGTGCCTTCCTTACCTGGAATATATGAAGGCCAGCCCGCTTTATTGTCTACTGGACGAACCAGACGGTAGAATTATCTTCCTTATCGACGTCCCGCATCGAATGGTTCGGTTCGGTTGATTGGGCTTGAAATAATCCCTCACCTTCCTTCCCAACAAACATCGGGGTTGAATAACTGCTTGCTCAAACAAATTCAGAGAAGTTATATACTTTCTAGAAGAAAAAGTTGAACAACTTCCCCAAATTTGTTTGAAAAAATTGTTATTCAGCATTGATGTTTCTTGGGTAGTGTTCGCGAGGTCAGTCGTCTTCGCTTTTCTTCCGATACCAGGTCACCGCTGGGTCGTCTGGGTCTCCTTGAACGATTTTACCACACGGGACACGGTCGAATTGTCAATTTTCAACAGCTTCGCGATCCACCCGTGGGACTGGCGTGGATTTTCCACGACCGCGTCCATAAGTTTTTGTCGAAACACTTCTTGAAAGCCATCTTAACACTGTAAACTAATTTAATCTGAGATTTCATCAATTTTTACTCACGTTATAAGTGCGAAAAGAAGGTGTTGCATTTTTTTCGAGTACAATCTCTACGCTACAATAATGTTTAAGGAAAGAATTTAAATCTTGTTCCAATTCCAGGAACACAAATTTACCATGCGTTTATACTAAACGAAGAACGGAGCATCTATGCCTGTGAACTCAACCGAACTTCTTCAGCAATGTCATGTACAGATTCGGGGATCGTCTTTTGGCCGCTATGTTTTGTTTTTCGTCGTGATTTGGAGCCCTTACCTTCTCATAAGCAGGCTCTGGCATCTGGTTTTTGATTTTCTCTTCATCTTCTCTTCATGGAAATCGACAAACGTTCTACGAACACTTTTATCACGCCGGTGACAGTTGATTTGGCCATCTTCGACTTTTTATGCGTTGCTTCTTTTGCTTTGACGGCATTTTGATAACTGAAGAGCGAAATGTCAAAATTAATATAGAGGCATCAATTTGCACGCACACACACACATACAAAATGGGGGGTGTTTTGGTTTTGTTTTATAGCACGATTAAAAGAAATGCGTTAAAATGTTTAATAGTCGAATGTAATGTCATTTAAATCACAGAATCGTTCACGTTTTGAGGTAAAAATCAAGAAAACGTGAACCTGTAGAAAACTTCTTAAATTTTGTTCAGTTTTTGACGTGCATGGAAACAAATACGTTTCTGTTTTCATCAATAAAAAAGCATCAAACGAACGCTCATCTTATATTATGAATTCTTGCCAAGGGGTAAGACAGCTCCTCATCGCGAGCAATTTCAGAGTTGCTTTTGAGGTACCTCGAGTAACTGTCGCAAGCGAGCACTGTCATTTGTTTTCTCTTAGTTTTGGACAGCAGCTGTCAAACATGAGTGCAAAACCTGCATTCACTCAAACTACATATCTGATGTGCTCGTATAATTTGATATCGTATTTACTACTACTCGTGTAGGGCTTTGCCTTTTTCGAGAAATTATTTTTATGTTTCCAATTAAGTCATATTTTAAATAAACTCATCAGTTTTGGCTTGACCTTCTATTTGCTAATGCACAGGGTGGCCACAGACTCGGGAAAATCGGGAAATGCAGGGAAAAATGCGGGAATCCAAAATCATCGGTAAAATGCGGGAAAAAGGCGGGAATTTCAAAAGTCATCGGGAATTTTTGTCATATGGAAGGAACCATACTCACACCTTTTTCAAATGATTTGAGTAGCGTTTTTGTCATTGACTCGGTCCACTGATCTCATTGTTCAGCCTGTTCAAAACGTACCGCTTAGAGCATCTTCAGCGGTGGTCTATTTTAACATCTTTATAGTTGATTTGCATCAGCAAACATAAAAAGAACCAGTATGTCTTGTTGTTAAACCCACCAACACCTATAATCTTGTCAATTTTACAATATCCAGAGATCAGAAGTTTTGTTTTCTTCAGAGGCCGAGGATTTTTCGCAAACTTTTTACCATGGATTGGTTTGAGTGGTGGTGCGTGTATGAATGCATGCATCTCATTTAAACGATATTAGATAGTGCTGATAGTGATAGATAGTGCCATGCCAACCTATGACAAGAAGCACTTTTTGCGACGTTTCAACATGCCAAGGGATATAATCCTAGATATTATGTGACAACTACAGTCAACTGATGACTTTTTCCAGCTGTTGCGATGCAGCTGGATATGTTGGACAGCTTAACGGATGCTGACGTATGTCCTCAGCTAGTTCTCTCGACGAAAACTTGGGGGTTGGTGGCCCTGAGGATTTTTTTCAAATCTGTCCTTAAGACTTACGGCCCGCAGTATTTACACCCACAATATCGGAAAAGGTTAAGAAACTAATGGACAAAAATTATCTCCCAAAAGTTCGAAAAAAATCTTGTAAGTTCAGTGCACTTAGAAACTCAGGGAACTTATCAGAAGCTCGGTATACTTTTTAAATTTGACCTAGACTTTCCCGAGGTTTAGCTATTCTCCCTTATGTCAAAGGAACATACCATAAAATCAGGGAACTTTTCAAAAATTTAGGGTTCTTCCTAGAAGTTCAGACAACTTTCCTGAAATTTAGATTGTTTCCTAGAAGTTCAGGGAATTGTCCACAAATTCAAGGAGCTTACCACGAGTACAGGGAAGTTTCCAAAAGTAAAGGGTTCTTCACAGAAGTTCAGGTAACTATCCAGAAATTCAGGGGGCTTCCAGAAGTTTAGAAAACTTATCAGATTATTTTGGGTATTTTTCAAAAGTTCATAGAACTACTCAAGATGTTCAGGGAACTTCCCAAAAATTCAAGGAACTTTCCAGAAAATTAGAGAACTTCAAATAGAGAATTTTCAATTAGAATTTCATGAAACTTGCTAGACATATACAGAACTTCTTAGAAGTTCAGCAAACATATAGGAGTTCAAGAAAATTCCTTGAAGTTTAGAGTTTCTCATGAATTCAAAAAACTTCTCAGAACTTCAAGAAATGCTCACAAAGATCCCCCAAATATAAGGAAACTTGCCAAAAGGTCAGCAAACATCTCAGACGTTCAGAGAACGTCCCAGAAATTCAGAGAATTTCCCAGAAGTTCAGGGAGCTTTCCAAAAGCTCGAAAAAACTCCCAGATGCTCAGGGGATCCAGCCGTTCAGGAAATTTCTCAGTAGTCCTGCGATCTTCCAAGAATTTCAGGTAACTTCCCCAAGATCGGGAAGTTTCCAGAATTTCAGAAAACGGCCCAAATAAACAGGAATTTGGATTTTTGAGCATTCGAAAAGTTTAGGAAACATTCAAAAGATTTTTTCATAAGTTTGGGGTTTGCTTCCTAGAACTTCAGGGATCAATCCAGGTGATCGAGAAACTTTCCAATCGTTCCAAAAATATCCCAAAAGTTCAGAGTATTTAAGTTTTAAAAAGAACTTTAACTTCTTACTACTTGATAATTTTTCAGAACCCAACCAAAACTAGAGTAAAGAAACCAACTACTTTTTAATCAATTTCATAGAATTTCCACCTATTCACAATCTTGGAAATCATAAAAAGTTCTTGTATAGTTTAACAACATCTCAGTAATGCTAACTATTCCACAGAAATTCCACGGCTTCCAAGATTTTTTTTCCATTTCTCGTAAGTTATTTAAATATGTGTGATATTCTGCTTTTTATCACAGAATATGTACCTGCTAGAAGTTAAAACAACTTCTGGGAAGCCATATCTGATTTTCTAAGTTCCCGTCATTTCCAGAAAGTTGTTCCTATTCCATGGATGATCAGCAAACTTTTTGGAAGTTCATCCAAGTTTCCAGAAACGTTAATAATTTTTCGGCAATTCAATGAACTTCTCTAAAGTTCCACCATTTCTCTTCTCGAAAGACAGCGAGCAAACTTCATGATTATCTGGAAACTTCCAATTATTTTATTCAACTGCCGAGAAGTTGAATCACTTTCTGGCATGTTCATTATAGATATTTCCACCCAATCTTCATAGATATTCTGAAGTTCATTAAATTAAATTTTTAAAGAGTGCGTTCAGTAAGAAACTTAGAAGCTTATATAAGTTCTGAAATGATGCAAAATAGATCCGGTATAAAACAAAATTTACAAATACCAGCGATGCAGCAATGTTTTTGCGTTTGGTCTAAGCAAATAAATCCAAACCACGATTTGAGCCACCGTTGAAGATGCCCTTAGAAGATCTGGCTACACGGCTGAAACAGGTGAGGCCAGAAATGAACTTATCTTTCATGTGGTGGCGAATGTGTTTGAAGTTTGGCGAATTGCATTTGTAAGGGTGTTAACACATGGTGAAAGAAGAATTTGGGCAGCTGTGCTCAATGCCGTCTGACGTTGTTTGCCGGATTCCAGAGAAAAGAAAATGTTTTGGACAAATTTTGGCTAGAATCAAGTAGAGGCTACCAAATTTGACAACATTTGTTGAAAATTGGCTCATCCTGTCGCACAAAAAAGCGTATTTTAAATAAATGGAAAGTGTCTGGTGGTAAATCAAACTGGAAAAAAAATTTAAGCTCAGAAATTAAGTTACGAGTAATTTATATTAACTCATCTTAACAGTCGGGAAAATAGGACAAAATGTGGGAAAAATTCGGAAAAAATGCTGGAATTTTTATATTAAGATTGTGTGGCCACCCTGAATGCAGCACCATTCCGCCAGACGGCCAGACTATGAACTGGGGCTTTGGAACATGGCAGGAGCAGAGACAAACGAACCCGACCCAAGCTTCAAGCTTCATAAAATCGATGTTTACCATATTTAGAATCAATACACACCGTTATTGCACTTCAGTAAAGCCGTCTGTATCACGTATCACGTATCAAACATTCCCTGAACCCTCATAGTCGTGGAAATGAGCTCATCGTTGCGCCATCTTCTACTGCCTTTAGCAGAATATCTACAATGTTTTCAAACAAATTGGAACTTTTCGTAACCCTGACAACCGGTAAGAACCGAGTGACGCTTGATTCGATTTTAAGCTATGTTGAGTTACTCGCGAGTTACTCGATGCCTCAAAGCAACTCAGAGTAGAGCTGTCTCGCCCCAGATTCTTGCCTTTTATTCGTGGTTTCATTATTGAAATGACAGATGCAAGTCATGAACTTAGGAAGTTTTGTTTTGCTTCTAATCTTAAGTTGTGTAATCAGCTTCTTTAGTCAAGAGTCTTTTCAAGAATAATACTATAGTGTAGTAAGTACATCCATCAAATACTATCACTGTTCTTTACATCCACACTAGGTTTGAATCCTGAAAGCGGATCTTATTGTTTGTTTACATGTGGAGTCGATAAAGTAGATTTTCTAGATTCATGAACAAAGTTTTCAGCATCAGGAGCTCACCGCATGGTTTTGACCCGATTTATTCATGATATCATTGCGGCGGGAAAATACTTCATATTCGTAACACGAAAACACAACATATTCATGAAATCATGTCCTGCTTTTCTCGTTTAGAAGAACACCTTATTTTCCGTGTGATTTTAAGTAAAGCATGTTAATCCCTAATAATTAAATGGGGTCCGTAAAGGTCCGTTAAAATTAATGAATTTATAACAAAAGAACTTTTACATTTAGAGGTTGACGTCACTACAGAAAAACCCTTTAACTTTTAACTGACCCATTCCTTTTTCTCTTATCATTTCAGATTCATCGAAGGACGAACATCACATCAAAATGGTTCGATTGATTTTGAATCTTATCCACCGGATTAGTAGTGTATTGGCTTGTTCATCCTGCTTTTAGTGCTAGAAAGTAATAATAAAATAGAATGCCCCCTCCTACCAGCAGTAGTTGCATTGTGTAGTTTCACTGATCCAAAAGGTGGTAAAGCCCCTCCCTGACATAGTGTCAATGCTATTGTTTCACTGCATGCACATTGTAAAATCGCTCGAAAAATAATTACTCGTCTCGCTTTTGTATGAAACAAAACGTGCTCGTCAAACCATCCGTCAAATTGAATTTCCTGTTTCTCCAGGCGACGCGAAATCAGTCGAGGAAAAAATTAACGATATGAAACACAATGTTCAATGCAAAACCCAAAGCATTAGATAAATCGCGAGGGTTTCACTAGCGGGAAAGCGACTGGTGGAATTTCACAGGATTCCTTTTGATCCGAAGCGTGTGCCTGTGCGTGCGGGCGCGAGGTGTAGCCCACAAGGCACCATGTGTGCGTGCCGGTACGTACGTATGTACATCAAAACTGCATCCTGCGCTCAACATGCAATGCCCAAAATGCAATCGATATTTTTCGCGATCATCCCGAATTGGTTCGCTCTTCATTAAATGGATTCCATAGCGACATTTCAGTCAAAAGCAACCAGTTTCGTGTCCTGCTGGTCCTCGGGCCTCCCCTGTCTGTAGCCATGGCAGCAGCACGACAAAATGCATCAAGCAAGCCTCGATTTCGCTCGCTGTCAATGCGGGTAGCGCACCTAGTTTGCGAGGATAATGATGTTTGACCGCGAGAAAAACAGAACCCAACCTTTGCCCCAGAATACCTACTAATAACAACCACGCGGCATGAATACACAAACACACTTACATGCAAACTATTCGCGGGAATATTAATTAAATTTTGCTGTTTTCTTTTTTCTTTCTTCTTATCATGAATATAATCCACCCTTAGCGTCAGCTGTATATCACCCTTCAAAATTTAACCTTTTGGCATCGTCATCATCATTGCACTCCAGTGCTCACCGCGTAATTGATGATGATGATGATCGATAAATTGCACTCGGGCCAAAAAGTGAGTGAGAGCTCACACCCACTCAAGTAGGGGTTCATGTCGTGCGTTGTCGTGTTTCGGAACGCCGACCGGAGATTAGAATTAGTGTTCGTGTGGTTTGTTTCTGGTTATAATTGAATTTAAATTGGAATGCTTTTTAAGGTTTGCATTATTGATGCTAAGCATAATGGTAGTTTGCAGACTATGTTTGATAAACTTTCAATGTGAAGTAATTTTTTAACTCAACTCGATTCTGAATTTATGAGTATGGATGTTTAATTTTCTATGAACAATATAGAATTCCGTCCGCTCAGTTATTTTTCGCTCTTCCTGGTATGCTATGTTTTAAATGCGCTTTCACATTAATTTAGACAAAAACTTCAGCTCTTAAACGCACCTTTTACCACATTAAATTACAAAAAAAAAAAAGATTCTGATTATAAGTGGTGACGACTATCTTCTATGTAAAAAAATGAATTTTTGTCCGTCCGTCTGTGTCTGTCTATCTGAACCTTATAGACTCGAAAACTATTGAACCGATCGGCGTGAAATTTTGTATGGAGACATTTTTGGGGCCGGGGAAGATTCATATGATAGTTAAAGACCCCTCCCTTCTCTGAACAGGGGGGGAGGGGCTCCCATCCAAATGAAACACAAATTTCTGCACAACTCAAGAATTAATCAACCAAATGGAACCAAATTTGATGTGTGGGGTTCTCTAAAGCCAAGGGAAAAAAATCGATGGTGGTTTGAAGCCCTTTCCTCTCTTTAAAAGGCTCTTATACAAATTTAACAGATATTTCTGCATAACTCGAGAATTAATAGAGCAAATAGAACCAAATTTGGCATGTAGAGTTTTCTGGAGGCAAGAAATGTTTCTATGGTGATTCGAGACCCTCCTCTCTCTTGAAGAGGGGGAGGGGACTCGCATACAAAGAAACTGATTTTTTGCATAACTCGAGAACTAATCATGCAAATGGAACCAAAATTGGCATGTAAACATTTTTGAAGGCGAGAAATGTTCCTACGCTAGTTTGAGACCCTTCCGCTCTCGGGAAGGAGGGGCTCTAATACAAATGCAACACAAATTTAACCCAAACATACTACTGTTATGGAATTATTTTGCAGGGGTTTTTGGGGCCTGAGAAGGTTTTATGATGGTTATGATAAGCTAATCAAGCAAATGGAACCAAATTTGGCCTGTGGGGGTTTTGAAGGCAGGATTTCTTTTATGGTGGTTTGAGACCACTCAATTCTCTGAAAAGGGGACGTTTATGCAAATAACACTCAAATTTCTTCTAAACAAACAAATGGAACCAGTTTACGTATGGGGTGGATTTTTGGAAGCAGGATTTTTTATTACAAACTAGAATTACATATACCGGCAACTGAAACACAGAATGTGTATTTCTCCGTTAAGCAGCATTTTCTGATAGAAATTCGAACCTCTTCTTAGTCAAGAATGAAGGATGCTCGGGGATGCTTGAGTTACTCTCAGTGCTAATCTGTGGTTATACCAGAGAAAGTTATGTTGAAACTGACAGGATACGGCGTAGTTTTATGATTAGTGTTTTTTTTATGAGATGCATGTACACTGAAAAAAAAACCATGGTAGAAACTAACGATTCGAGGATTAAATTAAAACACAATAATATTGCAGAAATTACACACATTAGCAAATGATAATTTTTTTTACAAAAATCATTCCTTAAAAAAATTAAAAGCGCCAATTCTATTGGATTTTCATTTTTTTTGTTGCAAGCTTAGCAAGGCTAGCACCGGGTTTAACATAATTCTTCATGAAATATTGCGCTAATAGGTATTTAAAAACGTGCGGAGTTTGACATGTGCGGCAGGATTTTCTAAATTCAGCTCGTTCATCTGCTTCGATAACAACTGTGGAATTCTAAATTTGTAAATAGGAGAATCACCCCGAACGGCATGATGAACTTACCTGTTCAACCGATTACTGACGAGTGACGCACTTACCGTCACCACCGCTGTCGTGATGCCGACTAACCCAATGCGATAGCTTACCGAATCATTCATGATGCTTGTAACGTTTGCATTTAAAAAATGAACTTTTTTCGGATGGTCATTAAAAAAACCTAAGCCAGATTATTGCTTTTTGATAAATTTCCCATGGAAGGTAATTATTTGAGCTTACTTGAAAAAATCTACGCCCTTGCGAGTGACCTTCCGGCAGTTAACCGGAACATTCGCCATGGCGGACGAAAATATGCGTGTAGACATGTTTTTGAGTTCTTTCTTCATTTTATTTATCAATTCCTCCTCAGTTTTCGCAACAAAATTGTTGAAGTAGATCTTACGCTTTAGGTTGACCCAGAAATTCTCGATGGGACACAACTGGAGGACGTTGGGCGGGTTCGCCGAATTGAGTACCATATCGATATTCAG
>JASCZW010003742.1:0-38517 GCA_034211315.2 Aedes japonicus | reverse complement strand
AACAGTTAGGAATCGAAGCATCTATCATATACCTTCTTCACAAAGATTTGGCCATCGGCCACAGCGTGAAAGCCGTCTACAACTTGTAGATCAGGAACACATTATGCCAGACACTTAGCAGCGGAACTATTGCATCATATGTCCTCTTCTTTTCGCTCCCCCTCGTTTGTTGAGTTTACTTCGCCGTTACTCCTTCGTTTGCAGAACAATCAGTCAATCGATCAACTAGATAGATCGTTGAGCAGCCCCGCTCTGTCCGATATGGCGATGTACAGCACAATTTTTTTTCAAAGTAACTTTCGTCGTCCAGCACGAACGACGTCCCGCGGTAGTTCTTCGTCATCCACAAGCACTGCGATTTCACGGTCGCTATCTGCTCGTCCGTGTACTCGGGGGGCCGACAGACGATGTCCTTCATCTTGAGGGTTCGGCGAATCAAGGTATGGGAGCAGTGATATTTTCGACCGGCGTCACGCTAACTCATTCCGTCCTTGTTGTCGAACAGCTTTTTCAACGCTTCCTTTTTGCTTCGTCATTATCTTCGCCGGACGGCCGCTACCAGTCTTCCGCTCCACGCTCAGGGAAACTATACGCACGGGCACGTTTTCGTCTCGAAAGTGGTCTGCCGTAAACTTTTTTCCACGATGACCATGCGTTTCGTAAAACCGTACAACACGCTCGCGGAGTGCTTGCTGTTTCGACGCCTAATAAGCCCTAATGATTCGGAACTAATAACACAACTCGCACGAACACACCCTCAATTATTCTGTCAAAATAACACAGCCATTCAAAACAAAAACAAAGATTCTTAAAGTGAAAAGCGCAAGAGTGTATTGCAAGGTGTAGTTAGGTCCAAGGGAATCTACAACAATGAACCAACTTTAAATCATTAGTTTCATATTGATTATCAATAAAGCGTGCATTTAAAAAAGGAAGCGGCAGCTCTTTTAGGGCCAGTTGGTTGTTATTACGGAAGGTTCTTACGAACTACGAAGGATGCATCCTCATGGATGACGAAATGTACGGGCAGCTTCCCGGACAAAATTTTTATAAAGTCGTTGGTCTAGGTGATGTAAGTGCAAGTTCAAATTCGTTTGTGCCAATAAATTTGCAAGAAAGATTGTGATTTGGCAAAGTATTTGCAGCTGCGAACAAAAAAAACAAGTTTCTTTGACAAATAAAACTATGGGTACAAGCAGAAGTTTCTGAAAAAAGCATCATTCTTCCGTACATTACAGCTGACAATGGACTTGTGAAGTTTTGGCCTGATTCGGCAAGCTGTTACTACAATGGAGAACTACTACAGTGGTATCGAGCGACGGGGTGGATTCCTTCGAAAAGGACATCAATCCACCTAACTGCCCTCAATTCCGGCCAATTGAGAAATATAAGGCAATTGTCAAACACAAGTTGAAGAAGAGTGGAAAGGTGATTCGTAATGCAACAGACATGGACACCGGTGTTGTACTTTCTGCAACACTGATGTTACACCTTTTGACAACGCTAAAGGCAGTGTAGCTTTAAAAAAAATACACCTGTCAACGCACCAAAGACAGAAACGAACGGTTTCAGTACCACAACTGCAACAGCACAAAAACAAACATGATAATCATGACAGAACCGTGGGCTGCACTGGAACCGTGTTCATTTATTCTTCAGAAAATGTTGCTTTGAACGGTGTAGCTACACCGCAAAAACGAAAACGACATAAAAATGAACACATATTATTGCTTTCCCACACCTTTTCCCATGTTTTGTACACATTATCATCATAGAAGCGAGCAGTCAGTTTATTCTGAAAGCATGTTGCTATTTCGAAGTTTGGACGCCACTACCGGCAGCCAATGGACCCATTCAACATATTAGTTTATTGAACCGTTTAATCAGTGTAAATGCTGAGATAACATCTGATGTTTGGTACCTCGCTGCAATGGCTTTGTGTGGATCGTAATTTGAAAACGGCACTAGGTTTAGCGAATAAACGATACTCGTAAGGAAACATATGCATTGGCCAAACATGTTCGTCGCTGACCAACGAACTTGATCCTTTATTTATTTAACAGGACATTAGAGTTCCTAACGTGCGGTCAGCTGCTGCCCTTAGATTATGATTATCCTTTTCACCTATGTTCTATAAACTAAATTTCAAATCATCTGCTCCTCTGCACATAATGCATGATTTTTTTTATTTTGATAGAATTTGTAATTTTTTTCCTATTGGTTTACCGACGGGACTCCGAATTGATTAAAAACCACAACATCAGCCCGATCAGAAGCGTATAACATAAACATTACAAAATTATAACAAACCTTGTTACGACTAACTGATTATGATATAAATTTGTTCAAAACATTTTCTTCTGGATAATTGTAAAACATACTTATAACAAATTATGATATAATGTCCTGGGAGGCACAAGCTGCGTAAAGAAGGTAAATTAATTTTATCACTTGATGATATGATTTTGCTACATCGTAACAAAACTGTTACAAAGTTTCTTTTGTTTATGTTATATGTATATCATAGATTGCTATAATTTTGTTATCTCTAGAGGATCTTTTGTTAAAATTTCGGTTATTTTAACAACATCCGCGATCTAAATTCTAACAACCTCTCTTATAAAAACAGCGTAACTAAATAACAAAACTTGAAATAATTTTGTTGTTCACTTTAAGTCGGGAGGCCTTTGATGATATCGTTGCGTAGATCCGTTCGAATCATTTTGCCACCCGTACACGGAACATGTCGTTTAAAAAGACGCCTGTTGCAAATGACTCAGAAGAAGCCTCGATTGAGAATTTTGAATCCTTCCCAAGTAACCACGAGGCTGTAATAGCATGCATATATAGGGCATATGTATTACGTCTAGTGCATCATTGAAGTTGGATTAAAGCTGAAAAGGGCCCCACTAAGATCGGACTAATGCTATTTCTTTTGTAATGCCATAAGACATTGCTAAAGTAGCATTATTGCATTGGTAATGCATCACTACATTCTTAAGCTAATCTAACGCTTCATGACTTGACAACTGTTGAATTGATGCGATCCTGCATTACCGATGTTGATTTTGGGTTGAATAAGTGCAATGATATAATGCTTGTGGTTACTTGTTTCTCGTCTCTCGTCTGTTTCTTCAATTGTCTTTTAGTTATTTTGTTAGTCAGTGTTACGTTTCTAAGTTTCATAAGCCGCTTCATAATTTCTTCAATATTTTGAAGTTTATTTTTGTAGTTCATGTGCTCTAAGAGTCTTTCGAAGCATTGTATTGTTCCTTGTGCGTTAGAATGATAGAGCTTAAGCCGTGCAAGAATCATGTGGTCCATAGAAACGCTGTTGTAACTTGCTCAAAAGGTGTTCAACATTTTCAAGTTTGCTTTCCCTTCCCCTCAGTCATGTTCATGTCCAGTGTTTTGTCTGTTATCTTTTCAGATTTTTATCTTTATGTTAATTAGTTTGTCGGTGTCAGTATCTTTTACAGTTTAATACGGCGTTTTTATTGTTTTCGTATTTTCTTATAATTGCTTCGTCATTTCTTTAGTCTTTTGTAGTTTAGTTCTTTGGTGTGTCATTTATGTGCACGGAGAGTTATTAAAGCAGTTTTCTCGAATCAAAAATATGTTGTAAGTATGTCATCAAGTAATATTAGAATTCAACCAGTAGTGGTAATGTCTTTTGTTACAAGTCTTAGTAATACCGACAATAAAAATTTTATGGTTTAATTATGGGACTCATGAGAGAGAAGTTTTCTTTAAAAAAGTTTGGGGCGTCGTTTCTTTATGTTATTTAATACCTCATTAAAGATTGGACTCGAAAAGAATACGACACTTCGTTTTGGGTGTAACTTTTTATCGCGTGGGTAAAAATTAAGGAATTTGGGTAATACTAGTTTAGAGTGTTATGTTTATGTGTGCAACATTTTATCGCGATCTGTCAAGTAGTTTTCAAGATGCATTCGAAACAAGAAGAGCTACGCCAGCAAATCTTGGGCGCGGTGATCGATAATCCTGGTCAGTCGCACAGATGGATCGGTAAACGGCTTGGAATCCACCATTCTACCGTGTCCCGCGTTGTCCCGAAAACCGAAAACGGAATATCCAGAGAAAGCGCGGAAGATAAGGCAGTACTTTAAGAATAACCCGGACCTTTCCACCCGAGACGTGGCCAAAAAGGTCAATTCGTCGCAGCGGTTCCTTCAGACCATGAAGCGGACTGGACTACGTGTTTTTAAGGTCAGGAAGACACCATCCGGACTGACCAAGCAAAACACCGTGGCCAAATTGCGTGCGTGGAAGCTGTACCGTGAGTGGCTGGTCAAACCAGGCTGTCTCGTCATGGACGACGAGACATATATCAAGGCGGACACCAAACAAATCCCCGGCCTCGAGTTTTTTGTCGGTGCGTCGCGCATGGAGGTTCCGGAAAAGTTCCGGGAGAGAAAGATGGACAAATTCCCGAAGAAGTACCTGTTGTGGCAGGTGATTTGCGAGTGCGGACGGTACAACAAGCCGTTCTTTACAACCGGCACCATAAACGGGCAGATTTGTCGAGAGGAATGCTTGCAGAAGCGCTTGCTGCCCTTCCTCCGCTCTCACCGTGGTCCCACGCTGTTTTGGCCGGATCTCGCTTCGTGCCATTACGTCAAGCCTGTAAAGGGCCGAAGGGCGTTGGATGTGGTCCCGAAGGAGGCAAACCCGTCAAATACACCAAAACTTCGTCCGATCGAAAAGTTTTGGGCGATAATGAAGAAGAAGTTGAAGAAAAGCGGAAACACATTCAAAACCGATGAAGCTTTGAAGAAAAACTGGGAGAAATTGTGTAAGGAAGATGGACACAGCCTCGCCCAAGATCTCATGAGCAATGTTAAGAGAAATGTACGGGCATTCAGCTTGGGGGAGCCCTCTCCCTGAAGTAATACCGAACGGTGGTTCCGTAGAGGGCCGGGGCACGAGGCACGGATGGGTTTTTAGTGGGTCGAGGATTTGGCACCCTCATCCCCACAACCTGAGTTCTTCAGGAGTCTGTTTGCAGATTTTCCATCCCGTCAAAAAAAAAGACCGGTACCCCGTTCCACACATCCATGACTTACTCAACGCTTTTCAGTGAAAATGCATATTTTTACGACCCTTGATCTTGAGCGAGCGTACCACCAAAGTACGGTAGAGGAGGAGGATGTACCCAAGACCGCCGTTATCACACCATTCGGACTTTATGAGTTCTGCCGCATGCAGTTTGGTCTCTGCAATGCGAGCCAGACATTTCAACGGATCATGGTGTTCATGGTGTTCAGACACAAGGTGTTCGGTGACATGGATTTCAGGATTGTATTTGTGGACGATATCTGTATCTCATCACGTTCACTAGAGGAACATTACGCACATGTGCGAGCAGTATTTGAAAGATTGAAATCCTTCGGTCTCGTCATTAACGTGGAGCAAAGTAAGTTTGCTGAAAAACACGTCGATTTCCTTGGCTATGTGATCAGTGAGGATGAAATTCTTCCACTGTCCGAATGAGTTTCTTTAACGTCGTAGTTTCTTAAATTGCGAAACCTTCCACCGTGAAAGAACTACGTAGATTTCGCGCCCTCATTAATTGCTACCAGCGGTTCTACCTTATTTTGACGGCAGTGGTAATGGCATTGAACACGAAACACTTGAGCGACCAACTCCCGATGGTATTGCTGGGATTGCGTGCAGCCTTTCAGACAGTGTTTTGGCTGTTCTGTGACAGAACTCGTATATTCAAGTCAACAGGTAGGCAGTAGTGAGTTTGTGAAAAATTGCGAAATGCTTTGGGGAAGCTGAAACCAACCAATTCACCTCATCACGCTAAACCAACAGTTTTCATGAGCCGAGGACATGCCACATGTACTCATGTCTTCGTCAGGATTGATGCCGTCAAGAAGCCTCTAGCTCTGCCCTACCAAGGACCTTATGAGGTAATTTGGCGATATGTGGTACGTGGATATACGAATAAACTCTAACGTTCAACGAATTTCAATCGACCGGATCAAACCTGCGTTCATTTGTGATGAGTAAGTATACGATTCAGATCCAAAGACCAAAATTACACCATCAGGACACAGGGTCAGGTTCCTGGTGTAACGGGGGTGGGATTCTGTGGTGCCGCTGGAAATATGTCTGCACCGAGAACGCATTCGAGCGCCCCTAGTTGTTTGGCTACTGATAGAAACAAGTTCAGCAAATTAAAAGTGTAATATATTTGTAATCAAGTAGCCATGGCCGACTACTTTTCTGAGAAATTTTAAATAAAACAGTAGCAAAACATCTGGTTTTATAGGTACAGATAAAATTCCTCTTATTCCGTCATTTGGGATGTTACAATGGGCTTGACACGTCGACTGAGTTGAAAACGCTGATGAAGTAACTTCATTGTGTGTCGTAGTTGTTCAAGTAACTCGTGTTTTAAAGGGTGTATTTGATAAAAATGGCACACAGAAAATCTTCTGTAACTTTGGAATCGTATGAGTAAAAAATTTGAGTAGATCTTATCCATAGTGTATTATTTACATCTGCCAAGTTTCATAGTTATACATTCAGTAGTTCCAGTCATGTCGTCGAAACAAGAAATTGTCCGTGAGAAAATTTTGTGCACTCACAATCAAAATCCAGGGGCGTCCCACCGGTGGATTGCTAAAAGGCTTGGAATTGCAAATACAACTGTGTCTCGTGTAATAAGAACCTTCAAGGAGCGTCTGAGTGTCCAAAGGAAGGAAGGGAGTGGTCGTAAAAGTGGTCCAATGGACAGTAAAATGGCCAGGAAAGTCGTACAACAATTCAAGAACCGTCCAAACATGTCAATTCGAGATGTCGCTAAAAAGTCTAAGGTGTCAGTCGGTTTTGTGCAGAAAACCATGAAGCGTGCTGGGTTACATGTTTACAAAGTGCAAAAAGCCCCAAATCGGAATGAAAAACAAAACATCACTGCGAAAACCCGCGCCCGGAAACTTTACACGAAGCTGCTCACCAAATCCGGTTGCATCGTGATGGATGACGAAACATACGTCAAGGCCGACTTCCGTCAACTTCCTGGGCAAGAATATTTCGTTGCCAAGTCGAAGTTCGATGTTCCGGAGGATGTTCGAAAGAAGAAACTATCGAAATTTGCAAAGCAGTTTCTAATATGGCAGGCGATTTGCGGATGTGGTGAAATAAGTGCTCCCTTCATCACTTCCGGAACAATAAACGGTGCGATTTACACGGAAGAGTGCCTTAAGAAGCGTATCTTGCCATTCATTAAGAAGCACAAAGGATCAACTCTGTTTTGGCCTGATCTAGCATCCTGCCACTACGCTCGAAACGTATTGGAGTGGTACCGAGCCAACGGAGTCAATTTTGTGCCAAAGGATATGTACCCACCAAATTCACCGGAACTTCGTCCAATTGAAAAATTCTGGGCAATTATGAAAACGGAACTTCGCAAACATCCCAAACTATAAAAACAGAGCTAGAATTGAAGAAAATTTGGGTAAAAACAACAAAAACACTGGGAAAATCGGTTGTACAAAATTTGATGGGTGGAGTGAAAAGGAAGGTGCGGGCATTCGGGATGGGAGACGAAATTGAATAAAACAAATGTTGTAAATCAAAAATCATTAGTAGTTCTTCATTCCCTGAAAATTTCAAGAAAATCCTATAATCAGTTTAATTTTGATGAGTATATATGTGTGTGCCATTTATATCGAATACACCCTTTATCCTTGGACAGTACATAGCTATCGAGTCGACTACTTTCTGGTATTTCAATACATGAATCCTCTGATGCTGAAGTCTTCTACCACTAATCATTGACAAACAGTGACGGATCACTGGGAATGCCAATAATCGGTGAATCGACAAACTCTATGGATGCATCCTCCAAGTAGTCACCTGACATTCTGATAGAACAAAATACATATATGTTGATATAAATAGCTTTCAATACTTTTTGGTATAGTTTATGGTATGGTATAGTGATTGTACGAACATTCGAAAGGCATTGCCTTTGGAACTAACTTGCATGTGAATTTCAGATTCAATTAGATGTTAGACTAAGAGTTCCTTTTATGCTACGCTGCATTACCACTTTTCTTTCCTGGATAGTTCCTTGAAAGCATTGAGAGGAAAGTGAGCGAAACGAATACTTATGTTCTTGAATGATTGTGGTCCTGCAGCAGCAAACATTTAGGCAGCCCCACAAGAGCAACATTTTCTACCCAGGCATGTCATCTGCGTTATAAAACATACTCTCATATGTATTCATAATTTTAAAGGTGAAGAAAAATTCACATTTCATTATCACCTGTGAACTGATCAAAGGAAATATTGTATCGTTACTGATAACTGCACCAATAAAATTCGCAATTGCAACTCATTTTCCGATTCTATAAACTCTCATGAATATGGGCAGCCGGTATAAGAAGCAAGTGCAGAGAAAAACATGGAAAACTTTTCAGGTTATGCGCTAGGCTTTTGATTGATAAATATTGACATGACAGTTATCGCACAACTGCAGCGCCGCCTACCAGGAGCATAACGACATACATTTGAAATGGTTTAAACGGTTTATAGTTTTACACAAGTAGCAGATCGTCTGTTCTCTGTGCTTTAACGGCGTATTGCTTCTACTAGGAGATGGCTGCAGGCTTGTGTATGCTGATGACCTAAAGCTGTTTTTTTGTGGTACGGACTGCCGAGGATTGTACTCGTCTTCAATCGTTATTGGATCGATTCACTGATTGGTGTCGTCAGAATAAACTTATGATCAGCATTTCAAGGTGTATGGTAATGTCGTATTACCGCATCAAGCAGCCGATTGTTTTCGACTATACCATCAATGGCGTCGTTCTACATAGAACCGACCAGTTCAGCGATTTAGGTGTGCTACTGGATCATAAATGATCGTTTAACCTCCACCGCTCTGCTGTGATGTCTAAGGCTAATCGCCAGCTAGGGTTTGTGTCAAAAATTTCAGGAGACTTCACTGACCCGTACTGCCTGAAAGCTCTCTATTGCTCACTGGTACGACCGATCCTAGAAAATGCCGCCTTGGTCTGTCTTCCTTATCAATTGACTTGGAGCTTGAGGATAGAAACAATACAGCGCAGGTTTATCCGGATGGAATTGCGTAATCTACCATGGCGTGATCCGCAAAATCTCCCGCCGTATTCAGATCACTGCAATTGCATATTTTGGAACGCCGACGGAAAAATCAACCATCGGTTTTTGTTGCTAAACTTCTGAATGGAGAGGTCGACTGCTCGAGGCTTCTCTCTCAACTGAACATCCGAGCTCCTCCGAGAGCATTACGGAGTGGCACTCTTCTTCAACCCCGATTCCATCGAACAGCGTTTGGAAACAACGAACCTCTAACAGCTATGATGCGAGCGTTTACGACTGTCGAAGAATTGTATGAATTTGGCTAATCTTCCGCTTACTTTTTGGCATGTGTTTGTAATGCCCGTTTTATTTAGTTTTAAGTTTGTGTCATGTAGACAATAAGTCCGATGAACTAAATTGATTAAATAAATAAATACATAATGGATGTCGAACGACATCCCGGTGAAAATTGTTCTTGAGAACGAGGTGACTGTAACAAGGAGAAGAGGCGTGCAACGGGCAAGGTGGATCGATCTAGTGGAGAGGGAACTACGGACCCACCGCTGGCTGCTAGGCTGGCGGGGTGCAGTTATGGAATGCATTAAGTAAAGACGCCTTCGGTATAGAACCCGTGACATTAATTAACCCTTTCTTTTCCATAGTTGCACAAGTGATTCAACACTTTTTGGTGTGACTCGTGTTTGGCAAACTATTGATTTTAAAACTTGTTTGTTGAATTTCATAAAGTTCAAATTGTAAGCAACATTTGTTCAAGAATTTTGTTTATACCTCAAATCGGTTCTCGAAAATCTGTCCACGAACCGTAATTCAGGCTGCTTCCGGAATCCTAGAATTTCCCAATCGTATTAGTCCGAATGCCAACATTGATCAGTATTTCTGTTTAAAAAGCAAGTTATGAATTAAGGATGCTCTTAAATAGGAGTCATAAACATGAAATCTTAGGGTTTTTTCATTAGGGCGAATCTATGATTGAGAGATTCTCTCCGGTCTCACTCTCTCCCATTCATTACAGCGCCATCGAAACACAACAGTCCTGGTTAGCATATTCTACAATAAGTAGAATGAAAAACGTTAAACTGAATGAAATATAAATGAAACAGAAAGTAACCCAAGAGAGTCTCTCAATGTTAGGTTCGCTCTAATGAAAAACAAACCTTAGGAATGCCTGTGATTTATCTTTCGCGCTGCTAAAGCATTCTTAGTTATTCATCGTCAATAGTTCCCGAGATTTACATCCGAGTCATCGGAGAAGGAAAATTTCTCTCGTCAAGTGATAGGTATGAGACACAAATCCTGATTCATAATATTTAAAATAACTAACGAAACTTACTTTTAATTGTTATTTTATTCTCTCTCTCTCCCCGCTCGTTTCCTTCATCAATGAAAGAATTCCTTACACAAGATTATACACCTAGTAGGTATAGCGAAACAGACACCTCCGACACTTTTTACGACGTCTTCTGGGTCAGCTCACGCGCCTTGGCCTTCTCCAGCTTAGCAATACGTGCCATGCTCTTGGGTCCGAGCAGACCACCTCCCCAGTGCTTGCGGATTTCTTCGTAGCGATCGTTGAAGTTGGTCTTGATGGTTTCGACCAGCTTGGACAGATTAGCACGATCCGAGTTGTCAACCTGGGTCAGGGCGACACAGGTGCAGGTCTTGCGGTACACCAGCGTTCCCAGGCGAGACTTGCCCTTGATGATGCAGTATGGAATACCCATCTTGCGGCACAAGGCAGGCAGATAGACAACGAGCTGTAACGAAGAAAAGAAAGTACTGATTAGTTTCATTTGCCAAAAATTATTACAATTTTTTTGATCGATTTAGATGGCATCAGAAAAGTGTCAACGTGAAATGGTCTCGACATATAAATTCAGGTGAAGAAATTCTTTTCATCATTTGAAAATATGTGTAAAACTTAATTGTTTATCAAACATATAAGTGGGGGCTTACCTCAATTGGATCGACATCGTGGGAGATGACGACCAGCTGGGCCTTCTTCTGCTCAACTAGCTTAACGACGGTGTTGGCACCTTGACGCAGCTGGTTGGTCTTCTTGCTGGGGGGAACTTCCTTGCCGGCGGCCTTGGCTTCAGCCTTAGCCTTCAGGCGCTGGATCTTGGCAATGGGGTTCTCTGGGCGGTACTTCTCCAACAGTTTGAACAACTGTTGAGCAGTGTGCTTATCCAAAGCCTGCGAGAACTGGTTGATCGGAGGCGGGATCTTCAGACGCTTCTGCAGCACAGCCTTGTGGCGCTGGATGCGGATGTACTTCGGCCATCGAACGAAACGGGACAGATCGCGCTTGGGCTGCACATTCTGACCTGCAAGAAGCGATGTGTGGCTTGAGATAAAACACCGTCAAACACCGAACATACTTGAGGAAATCTTAATAGATAAAAACATCGCTACTCATGTGAAACTCAAATTAAAAATCTTTTATTCCATGTGTCCTAACACCACGATTCCTCGATCAACGAATGTTGGAACACGAAATAGTAGATTCTAAATATGATCACACGATAGTGGATGTTTACAAGTGAGAGTAAGAAGGTCAGATCCACATAATCACCATTATGAAGTTTTCTACTTCATGTCAGATTAAGCAAGCGTTGGGAATTTAAAATATGATCATCATAACTTCTTTTCACAAATCTACTGAATAACTATATTCTCTACAAATTGAGCATTTATATACATACCGATTCCGAAGTTCTTGACGCGCTTCTCGAAGAGTGGATTGACCACTTTCTTAACCTCAACCTTTTTGACGGCTAGAGGTGCTGCGGCAACCTTTTTGCCCGCGACCTTCTTCTTGGTTGGCTAGAAATTAACAAAACAGAAAGTTAACACACCGATTTTAGGAACTGCAGATTCAAACGAAACGGATTTACGATTATCTTCGGACGAGGTGTATCTCTCCAGATGCAAGTGCAACGCCTCCTTACCGACTAGTGCTGTCAAATAACCAGACGTTCCTACCGCACCGCACACAACCGAGTGGATGTAAACTGAAATGTTTTTCTATGAATTACATCGCCTTTAGACACAATTTAGTTGTTCATCCATATGATGGTCAATTCTTCTAAGTAAATCCGTTCCGTTCGAGGAAAAACACCACTGTTTCGGTCACAAATTACCTTCTTATTCACCATTTTTGCGGTGCCACTACAGAATATGCTCTTGTGTTTCGTGAAACCAAGATGGAAAAGAGCTAACAGTGACGTCACGTCCTAACTAGTCAGTTTTGCCAACGTAAAGAATTGAAACGTGATTGTACTTTGACAGTAAATGGGCGAAAACTGAACTGAAATTCGTACACACAAGGCGAGGGGCGCTCGAAATGTAGCATGCGAAAAATTGATTGAAAATCTTGATTCCGAGTTTGGTGCGTGAATGTTAAGATGTATATGGATGAAGACAGTTCACAGAAATTTTTCCCTGATAAAAAAAAATAAACCATAAAATTACTATAAAATAATATACAACAACAACAAATTCTATTACCGAACATGAATCTTATTGTTTAAGTATTTAGTTTACACGGTAGGAATCGAAAACCCATTAATGGGTAAAATTTTACTCAATTCCTTAAAAGGGAGTCAACCTTTTAAATGGGTACACTCGATTTACCCATTAATGAGTATAAATCATAAACGTCAAGAAATGAATATATTTTTATGGAAGTTTTTTTTTGAAAATGGTTCAAAAATACCCATTTTCTGACATTTGCGCGATATACTCGATAATAGGTATCTTTTTTGTTGAATGGGTAAAATTTACCCATTAATGGGGTTTTCATTCCTACCGTATAAAGAAAAAAACGCAAGCATCAGTTTTATTACACCTAAGCTTTATTTTTCATCATACACACAATTTACAAATAAGTTTATGGTCATGTTTAACAGGAGCTTTTTACATACTTTCATTGTTATGTTTTGTATTCTCCGTGTGTAGAGTAACGATGGAGATGTTCGCTCATTACCATGAAGCACCTAGAGTGGACATTCATGTTTTTGCTAGAGTGAAAGTTGAAAGCTCCATCAGAGTACGTAAGGTTAAGAGCATCATTAACGGTGGGCAACAGTAGCGCTGCTATTTCAGAAGCGCTGCAGCGCTCTCATTTTAGTTTAGTCACCCTTCTTCACATCGGTCGTTGCTATAGCGGTGATCAATTTAGTTACCCTATTCCGTACCGGTAGAAAGGTAGAACTAAACATTTTGACAATATTGGTTCTTGACCGTTATCAATATCGTATTTAAAATATGCATTGGAATGCGTATATTTGATATATTATTATCAATGTATAAAGCTGATTTATTCGTTCTAATGACTGGATAGATCGAATATGGTTTTAGCATAGAATTTATGCTTTTTAGAATATTTGTTTTTCTCCGTGTACCAATCCCTTCACGCGCTGCAATCGGGCTGCTAAATTTGAGTACCCGACTCTTCCCGAAAGCCTCGCTGCTAGTTTGAAAGCGCGTTTAGAAGCGACCGGTACGGTGGTGAGTGATGATAGAGCGCTGCTAAACGGGCTTCTATACCCCACCGGTAATGATGCTCTAATAGAACAAAATGTTTTTGAAAATTTAGCGGAAGGGCATTCGTGCTGAGTATCTTTAAAGCAAACACCGTATGACATGTTTTTTTGCGTTGATTACAAAACATAAGTTCACAGGCTAGACACTTGTTATGAGTTCAGTTTTTCCTTCAGTTTTGCCTCAAAGAAATTCCATAAAAATACATAAGAACAACAAAAATATTTAGGCCGTTCCCAACGCTGTTCTACTTTGTATGGGCTGTTTTAGTTTACAACAAGAACTGAAACAAGTCATTCCCAATTATGTGTTGCAGTTCTACTTTTCGAGCACATTTTTGCAACAGATTTACAACTGCCCGACAGCTCTGTTTTATTTTCAACGCGATTTGAAACACGGATGCAACATTGTTTTAAACTGGGTTTCTTTGTAGTTGTGGCAGCTGTTATGACTGATGACTGTCAAATTAGCGGTTTTTAGTTTATTTTGCAAGTCATTTTTTAACGCGAAATTAAGATCGACCAATATTTTTAAAACATGGCATAGCGATTAACGTGTTTTTGTTTTAATTTTGACAGTTCCAAAATTTAAAACTGGCAAGCAGTTTGCAACAAACATGAAACTCAGCGTTGGGAACGGCCTTAGAATGCAGGTCAAATTACACACAAAATATAAATCTTGTTTTATCAAAAGTTTTGCAGTTTACTTCTGAAAAGTGTTTATTTTTCATTGAATTGAAAGTAAAATTATCTACAACGAAAGTTCTTCGTTTGATTTGAAAGTGTTATGTTTCGGTTCAGTGTGTACATTTAACCCAAGTAACACCACTTGTCATATTCATGTTAATAATACAAGTTTTAGACCAACCTCATGTTTTTTTCTAACGTCAATTACTTAATTTCATACACGCATATAACCGAAAAAGCGCAATAAATGTGGCATTTTTGAACATCTTTTAGATCATACCAGATGTTTTTTAGAACATCCATAAGACAAATATTATGTTCTATGGATGCTTCCAACAGCATGTTTATAACATAATGATATGTTTTGTCTAAGCAAGCACGGTATGAACAAACTAAAAAAAAAACAAGAGGATTTAATGGCGAGACGATATCGTAGCTAATTATATTTTACGCGTTAAAGATGATTGTTTATAACTTTTTCAAATAGGAAATTGAAAATGCTTTACGCATGGAAGTTGTGTCAAAATTTTATATGCGGCTCAAGGTTAGCAGTGCAACTTTCCGTTTTACCTTCCCTAATTTCATGCGCCATCGATTGGATTAAAAAACGTAGAAGGGACCCCGAATAAATTATTGAATTTTAGTGAGATTTCTTAATGGAATTCACAAAAACCAACATGGCGATTTTCCATATCTACAGTCCTACAGTACAAGTCTACAGTACGGGTAAAAACATTAGCAACACATTTGATTTTCAAATGTTCTTTTTTTTCTTTTCTGCGATTTTGTTGTGAAATTGAACCGAGTAATTTCAGTATAAATGAAAATACAAATACAATTTTTCTATTTTGTTGTGCGAAAACATAAAAAAAGACTCCCCACAAATTAAGCGTAACAATTTATAAAAAATACTTAGCAATCTCCCAAAATGTTGCTATATGTTACATTTGAATAAACCCCTATGCCCAATTTGGCTTCTATTTGAATCAGTGAGTGGCATCACAATCTTACTTTTAGGTAGTGTTTTTTTTTATTCCAGTATTTCAAGTAAACATATTTTCAGCCGTCACTGTATTCGATTCACAATCTATTTTGAATAATTTTACTATTGCATGAGGATGTTAAAAACATGTTTAAAATTCATCTTGAATGCAACCTATCAACATATTTACAAACAACTAGCATACACGCTATTTCCAAACAACCCACAATTAAGTACGTTTACTCAAATCAGACAAAAGTATGGCTACTCAAAAGTGAGTAAAGATAGTTCGTAGTGGTAAGATGACAAACAGTTACCGATGTCTTCAAAAAGTAGAATTCAAGTTGATCGAACAAACATTAAACAAAAATGTGTTCGCTGTTCTGGTACCACGTTTTAACCAAATATGTGTAGAAAAACATACTCAAAACTTTTTCAAGACTAGACATGTTTGGTATTTCATCCTCACGACATCTTTACAACAAAGTTCTTATATTCTTGTCATAGAAGATGTTTCTGGTGTTACTTGGGAAGTGTATTCTTTTACAATGAAAATTGTAGAACTGTCAAATCCACCAACACAAAGCAAGTCGTTGTTTTAGTTGTGGTTTGCAATTGTTCAATGTTGTTGTCCGCGTACGCAGCTACTACTATCATCGTTGCTCCCGTCCGCTTTTGTACGCGTTGGGTGCACCCATGGAAATTGTGAGGAAAAGTTTTCGTTCGTGTTTCTATAAAAAAAAAAAGTACGTCGGCTGTGTTCTTGATTCTAGTAGTTCCGGAAAGTGAGTAATTATTTTGTTTCTTATATTTCCAGGCGAACGATGATAATCGAATTAAACATTGAAGAAATTCGATCGTGATTTCGGAGTACATTCGGAGCCTGGAGTCGTGACATTATATCACTTCGCAGCTTCAATTACAGGCACATAGTAGCGGATTACGGAACCATCAACCTTCATATTCAAAATAATCTCAAAAAGAAAAACCTCTGCAGCCTGCCACTGTCACAGCTATCCACCGAGAGGATCCGAGAGATTGAAGAGGACATGTGGATCATGGCTGAGGGAAGTGATGTGCTTCCTGGATCCTGCCAATGTCACGCGCAAAAAAGGGATTAAGTATTTTCTCAATCCCACTGCTCGGCAACGAACCAGCAACCATCATCACGCTACCTAGGTGTCACTAGATAGAAGCAGTCACCAATGGCTGTCCATTGGTTTTTCACCGTTGACCACTACTATCGACCTTCAACCCAAGCTCTCTCGTCTTCACGAATGTACTCCGTAGACGCCCGGAGGTACTGTTTGTGTTTGGAGATGACAATCTCGACAGTGCACGAAAGACCACACGACGGGTATCATCGAACGCTCGACCACTCGCGTGAAATATAAGTTAAACTGTTTGTGTTATAATTAAATTAAGAGGAACATATATTTAAGTATAGAAATTAGTTGTTTAAGCAAAAATAAAGTGTCGTTTAATGTTAGTTCGCGTGTGTAAATAAAATTGTGTTGAACCTGTGCTGTATGTTTAGTGTTTGGATTGGGAAGTGTCCCACACGAGCTGCTTGACTGTTGCATGTTATTCCCTGGAGTGGAACAAGAAAAGAAATCTTACGACGAAATCTTACGATCACCAAAATTTGTTGGTGAGTCGAACACCCACAACCGTCACATCCGCCACTGCCTGCCTAACCAGACAGAGAAATAATGTTTATTCCCGAATGCCAGATTGCTCATTTCGGAAACGATGTCAAACATATACGGACACATGGACATCGATAGTAACAAATCAGTCCTGTTGCAGCGCAGTCCGTAAGCCTCAGCAATGTCTATCTGTGGTCAAGGTTCAAAAAGCTTTGGAAAACCTTCTGAAGATGTCATCAAGGAACCTATATAATAAAACCAAATTTCTAAGATTAACAGTTTCCAAATTATTGCCATTTGGTTGCAGATATTGTTTATAGATATCAGGCCAGTTAAAGAGGTTGTAAAGTATTCTCAGACTTACTTTCAGCGATTAGCATCTTGAGTTCTACCTACCATCACTGAAAGTTGTTATCAAAAGTTTGGCAAAGCAAAACAAATCAATCACCGGGTTACCATGCGTAACCAAAACATAACGATTGAACTGTCGAATTACCGTGGCACACACGGCACATATTTACACTCTCGCGCCACTTTACTCAATTTTTGAGTACAATTGTATGCTATCTCTTTTCTCTCACGGAAATGTTACTCAATTTCGTAAGGAAAAATTGAGTTGATCCACTTTTTAACGAAGTTGAAGCACCTAAAGATGACAATGATAACTCAGGTGAAATGACGCGGCAACGATCGAAACATTAGGACTCATCGTAACGCTTAGAGGCACACTAAAAAAAATTGGCACACGCAATATTGTGCTGAGCGACTCACCCTTGACAACAATTATAATCTTGAAAGTTTATTTTGGAAAGAATAATTTTCTTTCATGCTACGCTTTCGGTTTGAAAATTTTACAATTTATCTGAAAAATAAACCTCTTAATGTTAAAACTATTTTTATTTGAATGCAAATGGCATATTTTTATTTTTATCGCACGACACTTTCTCGTTGAAAGTTTGTTTTGGAATAAAAATAATTTGCTTTCATTTTCAACGATGCCACGGTTTTGATTTGACAGTTCTACAATTCGTTTTGAAAGTTTCAACTTTTAAATATGCCAAGCAGGAAAATTTTGATTTGACATTTTGAACGTTATTGTTGTGAAAGCAAAACGCTTTCTACGAAAAAGAACCAACGCAAGTTTTCAATTTTAGCAATGGTTTTTTTTAATTCTACTTATTATTATTCTTTGTGTGTAGTCATATGAAACCACTAGAACGATCGGAAAAACTTTTCACCGGTGGTGGACAACTGACCGATGTTCATTACGGCTGCATGAATAAAGAAATAGAACCACTGTTTGTTCTAAGGATTCACATCGCAATTACGTAATTTTTTTTCTTTTTGAGAAAATTTAATTATAGTTTGGAAAAAAAAATTGTTCAATGATGAATCGTTCTTGAGTTATGAATTTTTGATAAAAAATAATTAATCATCTCGAGCTCAAAGAAATTTGCGGACTTTTTCCGGAATACGTTTCATCCTCGGTTTCATCAACTGGCGCAGATTATTTTCATCCATCGTTTTGGCAATCTTATTCCACTTGGTTCTCAATTCATTGATGCTTTTGACGACACTGCCATTCATCTTCAGCTTCCTCTTCATAATGGCCCAAAATCTCTCTATCGACCTGAGCTGGGGACAGTTTGGTGGGTTGAGTTCTTTCGGAATACACTGAATCCCGTTGGTTTCATACCACTGTAGCCAAGGGGTGGGTCGCTCTGCACAATATCTCTTGTGCCCATTTTTTTCAGTGTGCTTCTAAACGTTACGATGAGCCCTGCTGTTCCGATCGTTGTGCCAATAGGTGCCCATGTGTGCCACGGTCATTTGACAGTTCAAATGTTATGTTATGGCTGCGCCTGGCAACCAGACGATTTTTATGTTTTTCTTTGCTTTGTTTTCCAGAAAATGCTATAAGCTTCTGAATTAGTGGAATACTCCACAGGAGTAGTAAAGTGAGCAGCAAAACATTTCTATTTAAACTACATAATTTAATAGTAAACTTTGCTAAGAAATAAAAGAAAACAAATGAGACCAATCGCACATTTAATAATTTCTTTCACTTATTGATATGCCTGGTCAGGCTATAAATGTGCCAGTTTCTTCTCTCGTCCTTCGAGAACGATAAATTCGATCTTTGCTCATTCGTTTTGGCAATAAGAGCATAACGCCACCGGTCGGAATTTTTTACAGCCCTTCGGAAAACATCGAAAATGAAGTCCTCAATACCTTTGGTAAAAGAAAGTTAATATGAGATAAAGTTTTGATTAAATTGCAAATACACTTACTGTGAAGCAAAACGTAGCATAATTTTCTCATACAATGCCTGAGAGTGCTTTTCAGCATCTTTGTCAAACAGCTCGATGCTGACGGATGTGACGGTTGTGGGATTGAAAAAATGTTTGATATCTTTTTCAGTACCTCTTCACTTGCATAACTTCTCGGCTTAGAAACTGGAATTTATCTGGGTTTTCTGCGTATGTCATAAAATTAGTTTAACGGGGTTCCATCAGCTGCAACTTCCTCACGAAGGCTCTCAGCTATAATCCGCATGTCAGCTTCAACCTTTCGGATCCTCTCGATGGGTAGCTGAGCCAGCGACTGGCTACAGAGGTTTTGCCTTTTCAACATGTTTCGGATATGGAGGTTGACGGTTCCGTATTCTGCCTCAAATTTGCTCCAAAAATGTACTATTATGTAAACTGCAAAGTGATATCATGTCACTATCATGTTACTACTATTAAATTAAACACTTACCTCGTCCATTGTTCCACTCGCGATATCACCTCAACAAAAAAGTACCTCAAGTTCACTTTTGAACATTTTTTTCTAAATTCTTTTTATGTTTGTAAAACTGTTGTTTGAAGAAATAAACAAATCAAAACAACATCATAAAAATTTACAACGTCAGTTTTCCAGAGCTACTAGATTATATCATCGAAAAGTACAATTGTCAAAAGTGTGCCACAGAGTGCCACACATGTTCCGTTATGGTGTAAGATTTTCTACTACAGCGTGCCTGGCACAATGTTCTAAGCGACTAACCCCTTGACTGTAGCACTGTTTTACTGTAATGACAGCTTGCAAGATCTGTCCAAAACATGACAGGTTAATTGTGGGATCTGATGAATGGCAATATTTGCTATTGGAGACATTTCGTTCTGTACAGCTCTGAATTCTTATCAGTGATGAAAACCTAGGTCTTCCTACAGCAGCTACAGATGCCTTGCCAGGTCATGTATTTACGTGCAAATTTATCTGCAAGCCTACAAACTTTAATTAGGCAGGCACATCTCCTCGAGCACGTAGCCAAGTAAAATTTTTGTCCCAGTAGCTGTTTGAAATCGGCCTTTACTTTGGTTTCATCATCCATGAGAAACAGCCATTGAATTTTGTCAACACCTGATCATACAGTTTTCTGGCACGTATTCTGGCCAGGCCTGCTTTTGATCCATATTTGTACTGTCTACAGGCACGGTATGACGAAGCCTTCCCGGAGACGAATCCATTCACGGTACTGTATGCGTCACGAAACCCATTTCTGACCAAACCATGGTCTGAGATGTTGGGGTTTGCCTTAATGTTCTTGATGATTTTGTTCCGCTGTTGACGGTTGACAGTACCCACCGACGCTTGCTTTGAGGCTTGCGATCCTTCGACAAAGTTCTGTACTTTCTCAAAACACACCACACTGTATTTCGGGAAAACCCAACACTTTAGCAAGTTTTTGGCCCAGACCACTGAAGGGGTTTCTAAATGATTGCGCACAATTATTTTTCTCCTTTCTTATTCCATCCTTGTATTTATCTGAAACACATTCCAACCATAGACTAACTTTAAGACCAGTAGGTCCCGAATAAATAAGTTTTTTTGGCTCAGTCAGTACTAGCACATCGGTCCCAAGCGCCGTACCAAGCTCATAAGTACGCCCTAATAATGAACTCACACGAACACACTCTCAAATATGCTTCCAAAATAACACAGCAAATCAAAACAAAGGCGCAAATATGTACAGCAAAGTGCTGGCTTCAAGGTGTACTTCGGACCAAGGGGTTCTACAATAGTGAATCAATTTCAAATCGCTAGTTGCAGTAGTTGGTTCATAGCGTTATTTATGATAGCGCCTATCGGTCCCAACCACGTCATGTATGAAAGCACCCTCTTCTGCTACTACCGTAAAAGAATACGACATTATGTATGTCATATATTGTTATTGTTTTGATTTGAAACTAGTGTTCCGAAAACCATAATATCATCAACAATACCATCGAGGAATCAAACAACATGTTAAAAAATCGAGTCTTGTAGTGTTAGGCCAGTGTCGACAAGATATTTGAACATGCTCGCAGAAATCACACTTCCGTCTCATCAGTGGGTGCCTTGATTAAATCCGTTTTTTTGTTATGATCGATATATATTAAAAGTGACTTCAATTTTCGGAAAACAAGTTAAGTTTTGTTGTTGGTATATGTTAATGTTGTGCAATTTTTAGACGACGTTGTTTATTTTCAGCCAAAAAATTGTTTACGTTTGGATCGGATCGGATTTTAAGACGATAGCGCAATTTATACCACTTGGCGAAAACGGTGCAAACACAGTGGATCATATTAGCAACCTGGAGGACAGTCCTAACAGAGAACCATATACCAAATACGGGTGCACATTTGCGGTAAAATACAATTACAGTTCCGGGTGCCTTATTATGAGTGTTATTACACAGGTGAAAACGAATCATGGTGAGAAAAGCTATGTAGTCAAATGGAAGTGAATGTCATGGACACACAGGTGAAATGTGAACCGTTATTAGGGCCGATGAATCGCTACAAATCAGGCAAATAATTTAAAAGAAACAAAAGATAGGAAAAATTAAACATCGTCCCGTATCACATTATCCCACTTCTCTATGTTTTTGCTCAAAGTACACATCAGATAAAAATTATAATTATTGTTTATTACTTTTCGAAATGATAAATATTGTCAAAAACCAGAGTTGTTCCCGCATAATCAAAAACCATTCCTGGAGCATTTCTCTTATTGTTGACGACCGTTTCCTTTATTGTTACGACATTAACCCTTATAGTTGAAAACTATAAACTAACAATCTCCTATATAGTTTTAACAATATGACAGATAGTAAAAGCCCAAATAACAATATGCTGAATAGGCGGTTAAGTTAGGTTACCATAAAAAAAATGTAAATTTTCACGAACAAATTTTTTGCTGTACTCTATGCCAAAAAGTATATAATCCAGACCGAGTGCAGACAATAAAAAACCTTTCAATGACAATATGGCATACATTAACAATATGTGTTAATGTAGAGGGTGTATGGGGAAAATGAGATTAAACTATTCGATTACAATAACATAAAATGTGATAATATATCTTACATTATAAATATAGTTTTGACTATAAAGCAAATTGTTTTTCGTTATGCCGGTTATTCTAAATTAATAAAAATGTAAATAATTTATTAAAAATGTTATATTTATTTTGTTTGGTGTTATAGAGAATGAATAAAAAATAAATGACAGAAAGGAAAGCAAGAGAGGAGGTAGATGAATCTAACGAAGATCTTCCAGATGACGAAAGGACCGGATATCAAACCGTCAAAGCGGATGGAGTTGTTGCTGTCGTTACGGCTGTAATTTATAAGACGAAGAGGCTGCGTCTACCGCTACATTGACAGCATTGGTCAACATCCTGGGCGTAAGATTTTTTCTCAACATTATATTATTACCTACGTAATGTATCTGCAACTCGTCACCAAACTTAAGTGAAGATTGGCGATAGCAATAGCGATATTAATAACGGTTATTGATCATGTGTATCTTTGCGATAAATTTTTGAAGTTCTAGTACGTGGCGATGTATTTTTCGAAAACTTCTATTCTTCTCAACTTACCTGCTTGAACTGCGAATGAATACTTCTCGCCATGACTGTGATTGCTTCCGTTGCCAAGTTAAATGGATCGTTTTTTTCTATCGTACTTCCTTTTCCGTCAAACGGAAAACCGTAAAATTTATCGAGCCCTGCGTGGTAATGTAGCATAGGCTTTATCGACATTCCATCTAATAAAATGGCGAATGTATGTCCCTGCTGTCCATACATTTACTTATAACCTGCATGTTTTTTAATGTAGCCTCATTAAAACCGGGTTCCAACGATATGGATTTTTGCCACCCAAACACTGTTCTTGGATGCGGCAAAGTGAGAACATTCGATTGACGAAGGCATTTATATCCAGCTGTGGAAGCCAATTTCTGACGTGTCGCATGTAGTCGACTGTATTTGTACCGCCGATCGTATTTATTCCTACTAGCATTAATTAATGATTCCTGCAATACATAGTCAGTTTTCAATGCTTTCAAAAATGTTCTGTTCTGACGTGTTGTTTTTTCTTCCGCCTTCATTTTTTTTTCAAAGTTGAACTACACATGCGTTCCTTCGTCCTCGTAGCTTTTAATCTTGTGCATGTTCGTCTTAAAGTTCTATTTTCTTTTCGCACGGCGAAAAGAAGTGACCTTGTATTTTCCAGCAATGTCGTCAAGCGAGAATTTTCCTTTTTTTGGAGAAAGTATAAGGTCTTATAATCTGCAAATAAATAAATAATAATAAAATAAAGAAGAAGATTAGGTATATGCAATTTTCGTAAGAATATTGCTCTCATGAACATTTTCTTTGGTTTTTTTTTTAAATTGATGCTTATTTTACACAAATAAAACAATTTATTTTTTCGATAAGGAACATAAAAAAGGAAGAACAAAAATATATGTGCTAATTCTACGCGCCGTGTGGATCGAGACCACTCGTTGAACTGAAAATTGACTTATCGTCAAACCTTTGCTTTTTACGGAGAGTCACCTCACCCTAAGTGAATGAGACGTTTCGAACCACACGGCGCGTAGAAAAAGCATAATTAATGATAATTAACCGGGGTTACAATTTTTAGAACCAGAAAAGATAAATCCCTACCTTTATCTTGGTCTGGAATTTCCAGGTGATCATCGAGAAACTCATCATCATCAAGCCACTCCTCTTCTATGGCAAAACAATTTGTTTCCTGATGGCTGCTAACTGTTGGTATCGGCATTGCTTCTTTGATTAAGCTGTAAGGTAAAGATAAATTTGTTAGATCTGAAACAACATGCCTCGAGACTTAGGTCTCACAAGTAGACAATGGCTTTATTCAGGGAGTTATATATCAATAACATCGGATTAATAGAGAATGTCACTCGAGATACCACTATTTACACTGGTCACTAAAATCGTAATATGATTTCAGTACTTATTTATTTTTATTTTATTATTTTTACTATTGTTGTGATGTTCAGCCTCTTATTCCGCGTAGCGAGTGAGGTAAAGTGACATGCTGTTACTGCCGAAGTGACTATAGTCACCTCAAGTTTCTCTATTTGAAAGTCGCCAAGAATGACCTGACTATTTAGTCACCTCACTTGCAGTTACCTCACAGCGAGTCACTTAACCTCTTTCATGACGCGAAATATTGTAATGATTGTGAATTGATTGTAATTTTAACTTTTTTTTGTTGTTGGGCCAATTACGGAGTAGGAACTATGAAATGTACAGTCCCTTAAGCTAATGGTTGAGATTTAATTTAGCTTTAGATTTGATGCGCCTCGAATAACTTGATGTACCTTTGATATATCGGTTTATTGTACTTTATGCAATTAAAGGTGCCGGTGGTGTTGTGGTCACGTTAATGCAGCAACAAACAAACACATTCTTTATGCATTCTTTATGCAAAAAAATAGTTTTTTTCATATATACAGTACATTTATCCAACCAGGTTTATCTAATTGGATAATTACAATGAGTTTTGAAAAAAAAAAAAACAATTTTTACTCACCCTTTCGATGGATTATTCGGATCAACATAGCACCATGGCTCAAAATGTTCTGTGCATAATCTTCTGTGCTTCAGATTACAATGTTTTAAGCCAGCACAACAAATATCAAACCATTGCCTTTGCCTACGAGAAATAAAAGAATAGGTAATTGATATATTTTGAACAAAATATACACACCTTTCTGGATCCATAGGGACGCTGTGAAGCGTAATCGGTGGCTTCCTGGTGCACCCAAGTGCAAAACACTTTTTTCCCATGCTGATACCGTGATATGGTGACAGTTTCACTGATAATTTCACAAAATTTTCAACAATTATTGACAGTGAACGAACCGCGATAGCTAAAAAAAAATTGCCAACTTATTTTATCGCTTCAAATTATAAATGGCGGACACTCCTCTTCCTTTTCATATTTTTGACATGATAGGAGCAAACACAGTAGTAGAACGGTCAAGGGGTCACATATCAATGAGTAAAAATTAATCGAACGAGGGGCGAGTGAAGTAGCTTGGGACCGTGGTGCTAGATGGTGCTAGTACTGACTGAGCCAAGAATAAATTTGTATTTGTTCGGGACCTACTCGTCTTAGAGTTAGTCTATGGTATTACTGAGGAAGATATCGCTTCAAACATAAACTACTGTAATGGATAAGCCAATTAAACCATTCGTAGACTGTCCATGTTGCTCTGTCATTTATTTTTCGTGCTTTATGAGATGCTTCGTGAAAATAATTATCGTGAAAATAATTACCGTGAAAATAATATCCTAGTTTACTTAAAGTTCCATAAATCCAGGTGTTTTTTGTTGGATTACCTTTGCTTTGGTTAGGATTTACTTTTGCTGGTATCTTTTAATTATATCCCTTCCATTTCTATACATTTTTCACAACAAAAAACTTTTAATAATACAAATGTCAACATCAAAGGTGTGCTTTTATTTACTTAGATTGGGAGAGAAAATAACGGGAAAGGTATTATTAATTATTGTATCATGATTGTAGCAGTTATCATCATGATTGATATTCTCATATAATATTATAGTACGTTCGCACTACTGCTTATATTACGTGATACAGAGTATCTTGATATCAGCAACTTATACATCTAGTTTTCACTGGAAATAATGTACATGTCATTTGACATCAAGATACTCTATATTACGTAATATAAGCTGTAGTGTGAACGTACTATTACTATACTGTAACGATATCTATTATCTTATTATATCGTATTTATTATAAAAGTATTTGACGTATATCGTGATGGTTGAAAAAAATATTTTATGATATAACCAAATTTTATTGATACCACCTAGAGTAAAACTGCAGAAAAAAATATCATTCACAAATTATTTACTGTGTAATACACCGGAAATTTTGTTCGAGAAAAAGTCATTTTTTGTATGGTAACGATACTTAACAACCTATTAGTGTTATGTTTAGATCTTGATTTACCATAACATATATCATCGATATGATACACTTTTTCTCCATTTTATAATTGTTGGAAGATAATTTGAATAATTATGGAACAATAAATGTTATAATACCTTTAAAATACTTGTTTATTCGGGAAGCTCTCGGAGGTCACCTTCACTGAAAATAAATCAATAATTTTTATTATTAATATTAGCACTTAAATCGGTCAATTTTCTTCGAATTGAAATCATGTCAGCCAGTATTTGACATGTTAACGGTGTTTATTGTGAATATTTCAGATCTCCCGAGCATTTTTGCCATTCCCGCAGAAGAGCTACTGAACGCAATAGCTTCCAAAGGTGATGAAGTTTTTATGATAGTTCAAATAAAACCCCTTTTATTCACAAATTTCGTTTTATTACATGAAAATTTGAACCCATGTACACTATAATTAATATCACAATATGTAACTAGCGATTTGAAATTGGTTCACTGTTGTAGAACCCCTTGGTCCGAATTACACCTTGAAGCCAGCACCTTGTTATACATATTTGCGCCTTTGTTTTGATTTGCTGTGTTATTTTGACAGAGTATTTGAGAGTGTGTTCATGTGAGTTCATTATAAGGGGTGCATTATTGAGCTTGGGACCGAGCTTGGGACGATGTTCTAGTACTGACTGAGCCAAGAAAAAAATCGTTTTTGTATGGGACCTACTGGTCTTAGAGTTAGTCTATGCTATCACCGCGTGGTAAAAACGGGTTGAAAAAAATGTGTAGTGCTAAAACAAACTATACCGAAGCTCTTCAGATTTTGATGCGTAATACCAAAATTTGTTGTTATTGTATAATATTAAATTGTAATTGTATTGTTATTTTTATCCAAGTAGTCATCCCACCCTTCCAGATATGGGAAAATTTACTATCAAACTTTTCTCTGTGTATAAGCAATATTTTAGTGACAGTACCCCTTGACTTTCGCTCGTTCGACCAATCCGGCATTTCCGTCCGGTTGATTTTGTAGCCCTGAGTAGAATCGATGAACGAACGTTTCGAACGTTGTGACGTTACGTCAGTCACTTTTATTTACCAACAAGAGATCCCGAATCAGAGCTTGAAAAACGATTCTTTATTATAAAAGTAATTTTGTTTTCCTTAATATCCAATGTTATATTAATAACATTTTTCAATACTTAATTTGAAAAAGTATGATGCTGCATTAGAAAAAAACTACCAATAAAATGCCTAAATCAGTGAAACAATCCAAACCCAAGCAAACCCCTATTCAGAAAACCGCTAAAGTTGTCATTACAAATCCAAATCATGTTGTTTCGCCGAAATCGATTGTTTTGGAGCAAAACGGCGAGAAGAAAATTTTAAAGAAAATTAAAATTAAAGGATTACCAAAGAATGTTTCAAAACTGAGGCAAACGGCCAATAACAGCAAAACAAGAAATTTTGTTTGCACTTTCTGTCAATGTACATTCGATAACCAGGAAGCGCTGAAGGAACATTTTGTGAAGCATGCAACGGGATCCGAAGTTGGCAGGATTCCATCTGGAAGTGGTCAAGGAACCATTGTTTTGATCGAGTGTGAGTGGTGCCCGGAAACGTTCACCAAGCTTTCGAAAGCAATCGAACACAAGTATCGGAAGCATAACTATGAAAGCAAGAACTATTTTTGTACCTTCTGTGGTAGACTGTTTCCGTTGAAGGTAGCCCTGGAGCAACATCAAAATATGGCGCATAAGCATGATAAGGGAATGAATGTTAGTAGTGAGAGTGTTATTTTGTAGTTAATTTTCAATAGTAATATTCAATTGTTTTTCAGGTTCCCCGTTTGGATTTTATTTGCGGATTTTGTGGAACTGCGTTCATTTGCCAGGTTGCTCTTGAATTGCATGTAAAAACGGCTCATAATTTAGAAAAGCGTATGATGGCGCATCCATTTATTCCAAAGCCATCGAAAAAGGTTCGCCTCAATCAAGCAGGTGAAATCATTTCTATCTACTATTGCTATCTATGCGGCTCGGAATACATGCTGAAGTTTAATCTACTGAAGCACATCGAAGATCATCATTCGTACGAAGATCGGTGTGCAATGCCGGAGGATATGTTCAAATGCAGTACTTGTGATTCAATGTTCTACACGAAAAAGGCATTTGATGCACATAACATTCACCATAAGCCGGAAGATTTGTATGTTACCAGTGAAGAGCATCGGTTGAATATAGTTGCCCGAGTAGATCAAGACTTTGACCTCCAACGAGTGCCAACAGCATTGGATAAGGCTTTGGGATCAATTGAATCCGGTTCGGACTCTGCGGTGACTCTTGCCAGAAAGCATAGGAAAAAGATTAAGAGGTCCAAAAACAATCCTTCTAGCACTGCCACCACTAGCAGTGGCTGCGATGCGAAGGAAGTTCCTGTTATTGAACAATCTGCATAGTAAGAAAAAAACATTCGAGTTTTTAGTTTCAACCACACTTGACGCAATTGAGGGCGAAACCTGGGCATTCGCGATTGTCGCCAGAAAAAAAATGCGTAGTGGAGAAACAAACTCAATTAGAACATGCTTACGGGAACTACGTCTTTATTTTAAGCAAAATAGTCGGTAAGTAAAATATTCAAACTGTTGTTTTATAAATTGGAAATGTATTCGGTTAGTGTATGACTGAAAAGCAGTAATGAACCCGTAGGCAAATAAATAACTATGAGTAAACATTTTCAATGAGTTACTGATCCGAACACTTACAAACAAGCCATTCTGATGCTCTATGTTCCTTTTTTCCAATTATAAAAATCTTCTAGTTAGCTATGTTCCCGTCAACCAAGGCATACAGTAGTAGAAACTGAATATTTCAGCAATAAAAAGAACAGCCACGTAGAATATAAGTTGGTGATTACAAGTGGTTAATGTTTATTTTTAATAATAAAGGCTAAAGGCTACTAATTAATTTACTACTCTACTTTTCTTCCAAATGATTTTCCTTCCTACTTGCACTCCTTTGTTCTATAGACTACTGACTGAACCAAGAAAAAAATCGCATTTGTTCCGGATATACCTGTCTTAGAGTTAGTCTATGGTATTACCAACAATCAATATGCAACAAGCGATTTGAAATTGGTTCACTGTTGTAGGACCCCTTAGTCCGAAGTACACCTTGAAGTTAGCACCTTGCTGTATATATTTGCGCCTTTGTTTTGATTTGCTGTGTTATTTTGACAGAATATATGAGTGTGTTTGTGTGATTTCATGAGCCTGTGCACGCTGCTATAATTCTTTTGTCTCTTTGACTTTTACTGTGTTTACTGCCGTGTTTTGGTGTTGTCTCACTCACTCTTACAGGTCGCTTGAAAACATGAGCTCACAGTAAAGGCGGTGCTGCTATGTGAGAGCGCAACGGCGCGGCGCGGCAGTTTTTGACATAAAATGTATGGACTAACTGTCAAAAGCTGCCGCAACGCGCCGTTGCGCTCCTCATATAGCTCCGCCTTAACAGTCATTTTTTTATAGCGTGCCTGAGCTGATTATTAAAGGCGTATTGTTAAGGCTGGGCTGCAATGGGGAGCGCAACGGCGCGGTGCGGCAGTTTTTGACATAAAATATATGGATTAACTGTCAAAAGCTGCCGCAACGCGCCGTTACGCTCCTCATTGTAGCTGGGCCTTTAAGCTTGGGACCGATGTGCTACACACAAAAAAGGAATATTGTTTTATTAAATGTTTTGCACTTTACTTCTAAAAAGTAGTTATTTTTCATTAAATTAAAAGGAAAATTATCTACTACGAAAATTATGTTTTTGATTTGAAAATGTATTTTTTTGGTTCAGTGTGTAAATTTAAAAGTGTGTTTTTTTACCACGAAAATTGTAGAACTGTCAAAACCACCAACATAAAGCGAGTCGTCGTCCATGACGGCGATAGATATTTTCAATGACGATGCTTTACTTAGGGCGAACAATTTCTGTCAGAAGGATGGGTACGTAACTACGTGAATGGTAATGTTTTAGTTGAATTAATCATTCCTCTTTTTTATTCGCAGCGCTACCACATGTGACGACGAACGGCAGGCAGCAGATGCCAGATGTTGCTTAGGCACATTTGGGTGATAATGTCCAACATGGCTTTCTCGTGATGGAAAACATCACGATAGTTCAGCTTGAAAGTTTATTTTTCAATAGAATAACTTGCTCCGATTTTTAACAATGCCATGCTTTAGACTTGACAGTTCTACAATCAATCTGAAAATAAATCCTTTTATTTTGAAACTTTGTTTTTTATTTCAATCCAAAGAGCACATTTTTCTTTTGATTGCACGGAACTTTCTGGACGAAAGTTAATTTTGGAATGAAAATAATTTGCTTTCGTTTTCAACGATGCCACGGTTTCGATTTGACAGTTCTACAATTTATTCTGAAAATTTCTACTTTTAAATGTACAGAGCAGGAAATTTTTGAATTGACGGTTTGAAGAGTTTTGTTTCGAAAGCAAACCGTTTTCTACGAAAAAGAACCAATGCAACTTTTCAATTTTGGCTATGGTTTTTTTATTTTTAATAATCATTATTCTTTGTGTGTAATACAATAGACTAACTCTAAGACCAGTAGGTCCCTACCCTAGGACAGGACCTGCCAGCTCAGAGAGAGATGACCTCTTATAAATTTATGATTGCTATGATACGAAGGTCGCTTCGATGTTGCCAGATGTGTTTACACAGTAATCCCATTGAAAATACAGTAATTAAAAAAAAAATCTTTTGTCGTTCGGGAAATGCAGCTGCAGCAAACTAAACGTTATTGATAAGGTTTCATTGAATTTCATTGATGCTTACGCTGCAAATTCTGCTGTGGGGAGAAGGCTTGAGCAAGAGAATGTCTTCCTCGCTTGCGTTCCCAATGCAGGCCTTCACCCACTCTCGGCGAACGATCTCTCGGGAACCGATGGAAATGGAGACTCGGATGTGACACGTCACTGCGACCACATTTTATCGCTTTGCACTTCATTTCGAACAGATTTAAAATAAACCACTGCAAAAGTGAACTTTTGTTCTAGTTGTCACAAACGAAAAAGTGAAAAAGCATTGATTACTAGCAACACCGCCAAACCAACAACAAACTGCCTGCTTGTAACTTAACTCGACGGAGGCGGTAGAGGTGATTGTCAAAGCGACCAATAAAAAACGGTATTTTTGGACAGGTTAATGGTCTTGTTTTTGCACTAACAGCTGGCAGGTCCTGTCCTAGGTAGGTCCCATACAAAACGATTTTTTTCTTGACTCAGTCAGTACTAGCACATATCAGTCCCAAGCTTAATAATGCGCCCCTTATAATGAACACACACGAACACACTCTCAAATATTCTGTCAAAATAACACAGCAAATCAAAACGAAGGCGCAAATATGTATAGCAAGGTGCTGGCTTCAAGGTGTACTGCGGGCCAAGGGGTTCTACATCAGTGAACCAATTTCAAATCGCTAGTTGCATATTGATTGTTGCTAGTACTGACTGAGCCAAGAAAAAAATCGTATTTGTCGGGACTAGTGATCCTCATAGCAAGAGATAAGCGGAAATTCGATTCAACGATTTGGCAACGGTGTTTATTCTATTCACAGAGGCTAATAACACTTGCCGCAGTGCAAAATTTGCACGATTGGCTCAGATTTGACAGATCTCGCTACACGATTGGCTCAAAAATGACTGCTTCCGCATATCTCTTACTATGGGGATCACTATTCGGGACCTACTGATCTTACAGTTAGTCTACACTGAAAATAAATCAATAATTTTTATTATTAAAATTGGCACTTATATCGGCCAATTTTTGCTTCGATTTGAAATCATGTGAGCCAGTATGATTTTCATTTGCCGCACATAATTTTTAACACCCGTCACTTAATACACAGAAGAAAAAAAAACTGCAAAATGGAGACACAAAGTGAAGTTTACCGTGTGGTGGTTGAGGTACTTGGTTTGCCAGCGGAAGTCACTGAATATTTTGAAGGTAATAAATTACAACAGATGTTCTTCTTTGCCATGTTAACAGTGTTTATTTTGAATACATCAGATCTGCCGAAGATTTTTTCCATTCCCGCAGAAGAGCTGCTGAATGCGATTGCTTCAAAAACTTGGGATAGTGATTGCACGGAAACTATCTTCAACAATCTTTACAATTGGCGGTCGAAGGAGGTTGAGAAAACTATTCTCGGCGATTTGAGTCTCCCTCTTAAATTCCTGGAGTGCTGGCAAAGTAAGTTCTGTGAAATTTCTTCATAATTATACTGTACCAAATAATGTTTTCCTGTTCGCAATTATCTCTTACAGATTGCGGATTTTTAGAGTTGGAGAGAATGACCATTGTATTTGTATTGTACCATTGTACCATACATACCTCTTTTATTCATACATTTCGTGTTATTATATGAAAAGATACAAAAAATCGACTACTAACCTTTTTATGAAAAAATAAAATCCATGCACCTTTTCACATAAAACGTATTTAAAAACTCATTTCAATTTTTCCAGGACAAGTTAATGCAATCCATGTGCACTAGAAATAATGTCTATTCAGCTGTTGAACTTAAAGATTATATATTTATTGCACATATGGTTAATTACTCTATGGGGCATGAATAATATTTGACCACATTTAATAAAAAAGAATTGCAGCACCAATACAGAGCAACAACTTTGCACTTTGCCCAAAACTATAGGTGATCGCACTTAAATATAAGCTGCATTGCTTTTTAAGTGTATGGTTGAACCGACAATTAAATAATGGGTCAAGATGACTATTCCAAGTCATGAGCCTGTGCACGCTATAAAAAAATTGACTTTTACTGGGTCATGTTTTCAAGCGTCCTGAAAGTGAGTGAGACTACACCAAAACACGGTTCACAGTAAAAGTCAAAAAGACAAACCAATTATAGTAGCGTGCACAAGCTCATTGTTACAATAACCATAAATATGGTCAAATTCCCAACCTTCATAGTATGCTTGACTATGGCCAGGGTTACAAGTAAAATTTCGACCTTTTAGTAAATGTTGAATCAACTATTTTTAATGATCATTTTGACCATCATCACAATCGGTTCAAAATTACTCTTCTGTCATCCTTAAGGCTAGTATGCAACTCCGGAGTAGTGTGCATTAGGACAGTAATGGTCAAGAAATGCGTTTACTGTTGGAATTACTTACCTACACACTTAAACTCGATTTTGCTGTTCGGTAAATAAATTGACGAAATATTTCGGTAAACATAAAGTATTACCAATTTTTCGGTAAACATAACTTGACAATAATTGTGTAACACTTTACCGAACGATCTGTTATGTTGTATTTCATTTACAGTGTTCGGTAGAAAAAAATACAATCCATACGGTAAAAACAAACAATCACTGAATACGGTAAGCACTTTATGCCTGGGACAGACATACAACGTACAGCGTTGTACGAACTGTCAAATACTTTAATCCAGTACCAAAAAACACGTACTAGACTAAAGGAGTACAACGCTGTACGTTGTATGTCTGTTTCAGGCATTACCGAACAAAACGTAAAATGAACTCTGAACTACCGGAGCCCGGTAAAGTATTATTGTATGTCAAACTGTAGGCCATTTTCTATGAAGTCTCGTGGTTCCAGTGATCGGTTGTGTTTCAGAAGGTGGTTTTGAAAGTTTAAATTAAAAAATTTTCTTATCGTGGCGGAAACCCAAAATTAACGGTGATGGAGCAGGTATGCCAGCAGCTGTACGAGCAGGATCCTCGACTCATCGAGTAGAGTAATTGTTTACAGGTTTCTCCGGTATTGATATGTTTTTACTGCCGGGAACATCCCAAGTAACCACAAGCATTATATCATAACACTAATTCGACCGACTATCAGCAACAGTAATACCATATCACATTTTTTCAACAACTCCCATGCTATGTAGCATTACCTATACATTAAGCATGTTATGATGCATTACTATATTTCTACAAACAGCTTAACGTTAAATACGCATTAAATGATCCATTAATGCATTGTCTCAATAAATGCTTCATTGCTAGCTAAAAGTAGCATTGGTGCAATATCATCTGGATGACTTTTTCCAATTTCACTTTGGAAATGAGAAACATATGCTCGAGCAGAGCTGCCTGTCAGATTCAGAATCGTCATCTTCATTCTCCTTAACCAGAAAGTTTGATCTTCAAATTTCAGCAAAAAGTATGATGCATTATCGAGAGCCGCGGGTTTTTCTGGTTGTTTATATTCAGAGGACGGAGCTGTTTTTTTTAACGAGGAATCTTTATTCTCATATCACTTTTCATTAATGATCCAGTTTTAACTGCTCGAGCACAAAATTTGTCAGCTTGTTGTGTATGAACGGCGGTGGTCATGATTTCATCTGTAGCTCGTATCGGGTTGAGGTTTGCACTGATTAAAGGTTAAGGGTATCGCAGTCTCAATGGCGGGTTTAGCCAAGAAAAATCTAGAAATAGCTGCATGAATGTTTTTATAGAACGACAAAGAGGTATGTCTAGGTGTGCTTCCTTAATACAGCAGTTGTTCAGATAATTCCATTGCTCTTGTGGCTAGGCATTAACACAGTACCGGCATTCATCGATCAATCGTGAAGCCTTGGTTCCGAATCCCGATGTAGGAAACACAATTGCAGCTTATTGAAAATATATACCCATCATTGTTACGCGGCAGCTCACACAGTAAAATAAAATAAAGATAATATCCCTATAATAAAACTGTAACAGAAAAATGAATTCATCTAGAAAAATTAAATATTTTCATGTTTTTTCCATCTCAAGCTCTATAGCTTTTAAATGCAATAAACATTTCAGTAGAAGCAGTAATTCAACTGCTGAAAAGTAACTATCCCTAAATATACTTATTTTCGGCTTCAATAAAGCATGTGCGCTAGCTTTAATTTGACAGAGTGGGCCTTTTCGACTTTAGTTCTACTTAAGGACGCAATTAAGATTAGATTGCTTTATACCAAAACTATATCGTAATATAATGCATAATTGATGTATCTATATAGAGCTTCATGGTTACTTGGGATGTCTCCCGGATAGGTTTCCGGATTTGTATCATTATTAATTATCATATTTTAGTTCATATATCCGAACAAGAATAAATGAGAAAAAAATTAACAAAAAATATAGTTTTGTTTAATAAGACAATAACATCCGAATATACGCCGACCATGCATACGATAAAAACAAACAAAAAATACCGAAATGTTTCGGTACCAGACTACAGAGATTACCGAACTCGTACGGTAGCTTTTGGCAGATCATCAAATCTCCCGTTACCGAACTGCACGGTATTTCTCGGATAGCCAGGCGAAAATTCCAGTACCGAATGTTCAGTAATTGATTTAACTACCGAACAGACTGCTGAATGTTCAGCTGCTGAAAGTTCGGTAAAAAATTACCGAATACCGTAAAATTTCCTAAGTGTGCACTGATAAAAAAGCAATGATAATATCCATGTGTCCCATATATGATTTTTTGCAATATAATCAACAAATGATATCTATTGGTAACCACACATACTTCCTATGTGTACACATAATCACTGTGTGTGGCCACACATATTTTTCATTTGTCACATAAACCCCATTTGTGTTTCTCAGAGTGGTGCCGTTTATGTGAACCAGTGCTCTTGACTTTCAAAAACATCCCAGTGTAAGGATGATTTTTACTTTTTCCCGGTTTTCATGGTTTACCGCTGTCACTTCTGACAGCCAACTGAGAAATTTTGTTTGCTGCAATGAATGAAGTCGGCTCTATGTGCCGGTCAAAAAATCTGCTGTCACTGTTGTTTTGATTATCAGTCGGTAAGCAGCGAATTTCGTTTGATGAAATCTGAACATCATCTCTTGTGATGATTTTTCATTATGAAGTGAATTTTGAATCCTAATCCAAACATGGAACAAACCAGGGCCGTCATCATCGTCCCAGAGGAATAAATGCTAGCAATGTTGTGCAAGAACACCTGGACTGGGCTGCCCTGCATTTTCCGGTCGCCGACGGAGTAATTGATATTCATTGTGGCTGATTGAATTTTATTTCTGACATTTCAGAAATTCGTTTCTTTGAAAATGAACTTGTCGTACACAAATGAATATCAAAGCATTTTGAAAAATGGAACGTTCGTTCTTCTGGTTACGTTTGTTGTCATGAGTTATCATTTGATTTTCGCATGGAACTTGTGGGTAGTCAAAGTTATGTTGCCTGAAAATCCACGCTTTTGAATCTAATGAGCATGACTTTTAACAAGACTGGTGTGAACACATCAGATTTATGTGGAATTTTCTATGGATTTTTGCCAATAAATATGTGTGGATTATTTTTCGTGTGTAGTATGCAGCTGACAAGGAGGGAAAACTACGGAAGTTTTCGTAACGTTAGTAACGCCTGCCCTTGTAATCTCAATGGGGCTGTCAGTTTTCCTTGCGGAATAATATTCTGTTCGAATATTCCGTAAGGAAAACTGACATGACACCCACATGCTGGAAATTTATTTCGCTACAAAAATGAAGCTGATAATTACTTCAGGTCTTTGCGTCGCCCAGCTGCATACCAGGCTTTATTGCGGGAATAATGGTAAAATTGCCCATCAAACTTTTCTCTGTGTATGAGTGTATTGAATAAAGTTTTCGTAACGCTTGTAACTGGTCAACCGCTCACCACACAATATGAATGTAACGTATAAAACAACACATCGTCCCATGGCATCAATGGTGTTTGGTTAGAACACACTTGACGATCATTCGTTCGTAGTCGGTTTTTAAACAGTTCCACAAAACTATCGTATGGTAAGACTAGATGAAATTTCTATATTAAGTACATAGTAAATGATTCTTTCTGTGTACGTACTGCGTGCTAAAGAATGATAAAAACATGATGATTACAAATCGACACAAAATTTTCATTAGGGCCTAACTTTTTTTTATTTCTTTCTTTATTGTGGCACTCAGCCTCTGGGCTGGTTTCGCCACTAAGAGGCCTAACTTGACAAACGTAAACAATGGCTTCTTCTAGTAAATTTCTCGTGGCACAAAAAGCATTACCCATGTAAGCCTCCAATTCTATCGGATAGGTGAACACTTCCTCTTCGAAATGATCGTGGTGGATAAGGTCAGACGAGTTTTCAATAACGAAATTTAAGGGAAAAACCATTGTTTACGTTTGGCAGTTGGGCCCTAATGAAAAATATGTGTCCGAAATATTCTATACATCGCGCTGAATATAGCAATATGTAAGTGCTTACGTGCAGTTAATGTCAGAAGAGCCAAAATATGAGTGCGTATTGATCAATAGATACAGAAGGAGGTAATACATATTGTCAAATGAATATGTATTAGTAACCCATGCGTTACACATGCTTCTATAAACCTTGGATTGAACTTCTAGACGGCAAACCTGTGTTGGTGTTATTTTGTTTAGCTCCTTTGCTTTGGTTGGATGGATGATGGAAGTTGTTGATTGTGATGATTGTTATTGTGCGTTGGAGGAAAAAGGTTTTCCCTTTTGATTGCTCGTTCTGTCCGGCCGTCGATTGCCGTCTCGTCTTGGCCGTCGCCTGCTTCGTTGTAGCCGTTGTAGCTTTTAGTCATCCGCCGTCGTTCGTAGCCGTTAGGTTGTATTTTTCTAACGAAGAGAGTGATCAATCGTTCGCGGTTTTGGGTGTGTTATGGTTATGGTTTTATTGAGGGTGTCAAACATTTTCTTTAAATTGGATGAAGTTCAGTCAACAGTGGGGTCCCAGTGTCCTTGGAGGACGATGCTAACAATTAATAAATCTCATTTTTTGCTTCCATCTACGTACAATCATAAAAAAATTCTCCATTGTGTCGTGATTGACTCGTCATCAAAACTATTGAGATAGTTCCTGATGAGAACCTAAGACGTCGTATTGCTTTATGAGTGCTTCAATGAAAATATAATTAAATAGCAGTGATAGAAGTTAACAGCAGATCTGGCGAATATAAATCTGACAACGTGTGAGAGTTTAGTGGAAAATATAAAAAGTAGCAACAGTGAAGATGGCAGAGCATAACTTAATTTTTCTGACCAACTTGAAGCATAGATCCAGAGTCTGCTGTTGATGCTGTTGTTGCCGTGGCGTGAAAGTGGAGCCAGTTGCCGACATCGTTGTCGTCGTCTTCGTTTTTCGTAAGTGGAACAATAATTGAATGAATACGAGCAAGAGAGAAGCAAAAAAAAGCCGAGCACGGTCTTCTGT
>JASCZW010003741.1:0-41395 GCA_034211315.2 Aedes japonicus | reverse complement strand
AGAATACACTCAAAATGGGTATAATCAATTCCGCTGTTAAAATTACCTAGCTGAAATAAACCAAGACTGAAAAAGGTGACAGCTATTGTGAGACACACTGTAGATTTCGTTAGGAAAGAAATCAATCCGCGCAACTGTCCACAGCTTCCTTCAATTGAACGCTACTGGGCTATCGTCAAGTGCATTTTTAAGAAGAGAGGTAAAGTGCAAGGCCATGGAAGAGTTTGAAAATAATTGGTCTGTGGTTTCCAGAAAATGCGAAAAAAAAACTACTGTCCAAAACCTCATGAGTGGAGTCCAATCCAAATTCGGAAAGTTCACATAGCAGCTAATCGTCAATCTCTTTGAAATCATTCGTTTTGTTTTCCTCACTGAACAGTTCAAACAACACGGAAAACTGATGTACGGGTAAATTGGTATAATCCGATAAACTTGCGTGTTCCGCACTCGCTTGATTAAGTTATATTATTGTTCTGAGCTTTTTCAAGTCATACCTGCAGTGCCTGACGAATTGACGTCTATAGCCGCACTAAAATTACCCCACCTTACTTAGTGCCCCTGTTTGTATCCAATTAAAAATTAATTGACCATGGCTTCAAGGATCGTACGAAATTAAATGACCACATGGCTTATTGATTTTTATTTGTTCCCTGCATTACATTCGACGACCACTGCTGTGTTTTCCAACGAGAACACCAATATTGGATTCAACTTTCCCAACCGAGTTCTTTTCTCGTTCAGCGTCGCGAAAGGGGGGGGGCCTCGGCCACCTCAATCGACAAACATTTGGCAGATTTAAGTAGCTTTAATTGGCCGATCGATGGCTTCTGCGGCGTAAAAATTGGAAATCGACCATGGGTATTGACGCAAGTAAGACTCTCCGCTGGCTGGTCCGAAGAAAGTGCAACACGTGAGGTCCGATTCGTCGTCGTCGTCGTCGGCTGCACGGCAAGGTGAGCGTTCGGACTGGATTGTTTGTACATGCCTCCATAGATAGGTAAATCCAGATGCGCGAAATTATTGCCGTTTTTCGTTGTTTTGTATACGGAAAGGAAAAGCGTTTTCTTTATTGCACGCCTTCCTGGACCGGCCTACCAGCCGACCGACCGACCGTCCGACCGACCATAGAAATTTTTAAATGCTCCATAAATCATTGACTTGGTCCATTGCTGCCCGCTGACAAATCATTGTTTACAACTGCCGGCTTGGTGTTAAGTAGAAATGGAAGTAAATCATTTGAAACGGATAAAATCGTGCTCGACTTCGCCATCGGAGTGCGGTGCGGCGACTGACTTCTTGACGACAACGACGACGCGACAAAGAATGTTTAAATTATACGCGTAATAACTACTCCGAAGCATTCCGGAGTGCGAGTACAGAAGAGTAGATTGTTTACAAATAACTTGGAGTCTGGTCCAAGTAAGCCAATCCAAATCAGATGATCTCGGTCGCAATTTCACATCAGTTGCTAGGGATCCCAAGAATCAATAAACAAAGAGCACTTGATTTGATTTGATTTCTCTACGCAGACCGATGCGTAGGTTGCGAAGAAGTGAATTCATGATGTGTGTAATCCGGGAGGCAGGAAGTTCGTTAATTGAAGTTTGCTTCAGTCTGCACCGATGATATGGAAGTACACTCGGTATATAAAAGCGCGCAATATAGTGAAGTGATGAGGCGCGAGATGCTCAGTTTTCCACGCTCTCTCAGCACCTAATTTATTCCCCAACCAGCTGGCGCTTCCCGTTTCAGTTCTGCGCAGCGTCTGCCAAAAAAAAAAAACGAAAAAAAAACGAAAGATGAAATGATCCGAGCTGAAAAGAAGCTAATTTTCAATTAAAAGCAGAAAAAACCGTTCGAACTAATTTCTCCTCGTTCACCTCCGCCTCCACGCCGGAGCGAAACAGAATGAACCACGCTGATTTAACATCTTCTTATAAGCATATAGCAGTGAAATATTTGATTCGATGTGTACATGAAACATCGACATGCAAAATACAAGCCCAGAAGGTCGTTTTCCTTCGCCGCAAACTTTCGGAAGAGTTAACCCTTCCGATCCAGTGCTGGCATTAATGACGCATTCTAAAAGTTAGGAACAAGTCGGTGGGTTTTAGAAAATTGGAATTATGGAATGAAGAGGAAGGGAAGAAATAGCATTTTTTTCATTTAATTCCACTGCCTATCTGCTTATCTTTGACTTGTTAGATCCAATAAAGTAATAGACAACTAAAGCAGAATGCCAGGTGAACTGATATCGATGTACTTGATTACATCTATTTTGTGTACAGTGTTGGCCCAAATTACTGAAATAGTTTGTTTTATTACAGTGTAGAAGTTTTCTGCGCATAATTGAACCACCTAATGCCTGGTTTCTGAAACATATATTTGTATACAATGTTTGCTCAAACTGGGAAGTTTGACATGAATAAAGGGTGTATTCGATAAAAATGGCACACACATATATACTCATCAAAATTAAACTGAATATCGGATTTTCTTGAAATTTTCAGGGAATGAAGAACTACTAATGAGTTTTGATTTATAACATTTGTTTTATTCAATTTCGTCTCCCATCCCCAATCCCCGCACCTTCCTTTTCACTCCACCCATCAAATTTTTGTACAACCGATTTTCCCAGTGTTTTTGTTGTTTTTACCGAAATTTTCTTCAATTCTAGCTCTGTTTTTATAGTTTTGGGAAGTTTGCGAAGTTCCGTTTTCACAATTGCCCAGAATTTTTAAATTGGACGAAGTTCCGGTGAATATGGTGGGTTCATATCCTTTGGCACAAAATTGACTCCGTTGGCTCGGTACCACTCCAATACGTTTCGAGCGTAGTGGCAGGATGCTAGATCAGGCCAAAACAGAGTTGATCCTTTGTGCTTCTTAATGAATGGCAAGAGACGCTTCTTAAGGCACTCTTCCGTGTAAATCGCACCGTTTATTGTTCCGAAAGTGTTGAAGGGAGCACTTATTTCATCACATCCGCAAATCGCCTGCCAGATTAGAAACTTCTTTGCAAATTTCGATAGTTTCTTCTTTCGAACATCCTCCGGAACATCGAACTTCGACTTGGCAACGAAATATTCTTGCCCAGGAAGTTGACGGAAGTCGGCCTTGACGTATGTTTCGTCATCCATCACGATGCAACCGGATTTGGTGAGCAGCTTCGTGTAAAGTTTCCGGGCGCGGGTTTTCGCAGTGATGTTTTGTTTTTCATTCCGGTTTGGGGCTTTTTGCACTTTGTAAACATGTAACCCAGCACGCTTCATGGTTTTCTGCACAAAACCGACTGACACCTTAGACTTTTTAGCGACATCTCGAATTGACATGTTTGGACGGTTCTTGAATTGTTGTACGACTTTCCTGGCCATTTTACTGTCCATTGGACCACTTTCCGACCACTCCCTTCCATCCTTTGGACACTCAGACGCTCCTTGAAGGTTCTTATTACACGAGACACAGTTGTATTTGCAATTCCAAGCCATTTAGCAATCCACCGGTGGGACGCCCCTGGATTTTGATTGTGAGTGCACAAAATTTTCTCACGGACAATTTCTTGTTTCGACGACATGACTGGAACTACTGAATGTATAACTATGAAACTTGGCAGATGTAAATAATACACTATGGATAAGATCTACTCAAATTTCTAGGTTTTTTACTCATACGATTCAAAAGTTCCAGAAGATTTTCTGTGTGCCATTTTTATCGAATACACCTTTTAATATGCATTACAGCGAATTGCTGTTTTACATTATTTAACAAAATTGGCTTAAGTCACAAACTACATCATAACGAATTTTTTCTCGTATTCGTCACTTTGTCATTTAGACTTAAGTGCTTTTCTATACTCCGCACTGACCTATCCAGTTGATTCATTTTGGCGTAAGCAACATGACCGGTGATTGCATGTCGAAACAGATTTGACAAATGCGACATATTATTTTGCAACACGACGTAACACACCCGGTGGATGTAACGTGATAACTTTCCAAGCGACCTAAAATGTGGTCGTATTGAGCATGAGCATGAGCATGATTGACCGCCCGAGGTTGCTACTCCGTTGTTGCCAGATCAGCTGTTATTACACAGAGAACCAACAGATGATGCTTGGGTCTAACATACATCTTCAATGTGTAAAAACTGATCCCAAACTAATGCAATACCGGTGCCAGCCCCGTCCGAATGCAGGTCAAGTAAGAAAAGGGTAAGAATATGTTGACGTGATACTCGCTTTATTGGAAGCCGCGGAATCCACTGCACTTCCACGAGAAATCACTGGGATTTTGGATAACAGGATTGGGTAGCAGCAGGGTTCGTTTTGGTTAACGATAAGCTATTAAGTTGTAAGATTTCAATCGGTTCCATTAGTGCTAACATTGAAATTATTTGTACTAGACAGCACTTTTCTCACAGTGTAAGCAATGATGTATCCATTCTTAAGCGGCAACAAGCTTATTTACATTAGACTTGTGCTGCCATCTGAGTGTGACTTCCTCTAGGTTCAAATATGTCAGTATGATTGTTATCCCGAAAGTGTTAAAAACCTTTTCAGTTACATAACTAAAGGCAAATGCAATGAAAGCTGTTAATTGCGTAGTTGTAAATTTCCACTGACCTTCGAATAGCCGAACTATTTGAAAATGAAAATCAAAAGAAAATGCCAAAAATATCTCACTCTCCAGAACTGACCAAGGGTAAAAAAGGTATGAAGCCCATTGTATTCCTTTTGGGTAGCAATTGCGTCTTAAATTTTAGGTTCAAACCATTTAGAATCGCGTTCGTTCTTTCTTTCTGGTGGAGTACGTACTAGTGAGAACATTACTTTTTCATAGTGCAAGATATTTAAAACGCCATTTCGAAAATCTTTGGTGAATTTATTTGACTAAATTCGAAGTAAGTGTCCGCGATTTAAACTAGTTTTGAGGGAAATACTCATTGTTTTATTCTTATATAGCTGAATTTAAATAGTTCATTCCAATTAAATTTGAAATAAAGTGACTTGAACTGGGAAGGACATATTAGTCAGGTAAGCTTTAGTGAGATTTCGGTGGAAATAAGTGCAGTAAAATAACACTACGTTGTTTAGGCCCATCAACGTGGGCGGTTTCTTCCGGTTTATCCCGGTCTATCCAGGTTTATCCGAGTTTCGAAACTGTGGTTGTCATCATCACTAACCACGTGACTCGTTTCGTCAAGTTACAGAGTACAGAGCTACGCAACCTTACGCTCCAATTCCGAAGCCGGGGACGCCTATACCCCGAAGAACGACGCTCACACACGAGTTGCCTCATTCGGATCGCCTAACGCCTGAAAAAGCTTTTCGGAGAATCACCGACGCAAGAACATCGAAAGACAACCGCCGCTGGACATCGCCTAGTCACCAGGTTAGATGTATGTGTAGGGCGTGTGAATCAATTTAGGAAAAGATCTTATAATTTAAAATCAAGCTTCTCCAATCAGTCGTGACGTCACTTAGCCGCTAGGGTTGTCTAGGCTAATAAACATGAATCGAATTTGATAATCGAACACGAAATTGATCAAACTTTTTAAATTCAGCGAATTATTTCTCGAGACCGGTTGAATAAAAGATTTGCCCTAAATTAATACTTCGAGTTTAGCATTACTTCCCAGATCTCAGTCGTCCATGGTTGGAAGAGTTAACGAAGTTGTTTAAACCTTTTTATCTGAGATTAATTGCTACCATTTAGTTTTGGAGAGTATTCAGTTCGATCGTAACTTTTCTCGGAATAATACTAGTTTTGGTTAAACGATTGGGTCAGAGTGGAAATTGGTTCTGTTTTAAAACTGTTGGCCTGCCCTAAGGAGGCAGTCTCATGCCGGGATATTTAGCAGAAGTAACGGTCCTTTCTCTAAAAGTTGCGCTTAAGCCGTTAGCTTAATCGAAACAAAACGGAACGTTACAAAGTGAAATATTTGAATATTAGTACCGAATTCCGATTTGAACTGATTTAAACCAACAGTAAGGATGCTATTGGGGCCACTCACAAAGGGTGATTGTGTTTTTTTCATTGGGAAAACAAAGTAATTTTAAATAATGCTGAAAAGCCGATTTTGACCGGTTTAAACCAACAGTAAGGATGCCATTGGGGCCACTCACAAAATGTGATAGTGGTTTTTCCTTGGAAGACTAGGAGATGTTTAACAATGCTGGAAAGCCGATTTGGACCGATTAAACCAACAGTAAGGATGCTATTGGGGGTACTCACAGAGTGTGATAGTGGTATTTCATTAGGAAAACAAGACAATTCATCCCAACGCCTCAGGTCCAACTTGGACCGATCTACACCAACAGTACGGATGTCACTGGAGTCATTTACAAAATGGGACAGTGGTTTATTTGTTCCAAGATAGGGTGGCCCAACGAGCATGGCGAACGAATAATTTGGATCACAATTAAATATGTACCTCTCCATCGACCCGTCTTACCCGGCGAACCACGACTTCTCATGCTCACTCGATCACTCGCGCGACGGCAACGCAATGGCGACGCAATAGACAACCAAAACAATAGACATAAACGCCCGATAACAAAATATTACGGAACAACGCATCAACACAATCGATTCAACCGATTTAGGTGATGGTCTGCGCAAACCTATTCAAAAAGGACATATAGATACAATGGGTAACAATTACCTGTCCTACTCCACGTCCTTGAGAGCACTTACTACCTCACGAGTCGCCTCTACCAAACTCCACAGGCGTCCGTCAAGGCTCTGGTACACCAATTCATCTCCATGCCCAACCGAAGCACCACTACTTAAAAAAAATTGATAAATAGAGATATTAGATATTGTCTTCAAAATTTGGTAGAAATGAACATTGAATGAGGATAGTGAGAACATTTTATTGAATAAACGACTACAATACTCAGTTGTTTATTAAGCTGAAACTCATTCGAGCTATATCTGATGAACTTAGTCGACGAATCAACCCTCTCAGATTTATCGCTAACATATTATGACAAATTTACAGGCTCACAACTGCATGCTAGTTTGTGATTAGAAAAGTGTCCAGACTCATGGACAAAAAGTCCGGGTACCGAACTTTGGGTTTGGAAACCTGTGTTGCTTAACAAATCCTCAAACAAATGTGCAAAAACACTTTGGCCAAGCTATTTAGCGTCAACCAGTGGGTACGTGTGCTCAACTCCAAGTTCCCCTTCTTTCAAACTCACATTCAGTTCAATTTACCCTTTGAGTTGGACACATCACAATGAAAATACAATTGTGATGGAGCACGGACGTTAGGTTACTAGATATATAAAAAATACTCTACAACCCATTCAGGATTATATCTGAAAAATCCAAATTTGGCCAACACCCACCGACTTAAAATGTGCTCGTATTTTCCCTAGCTATAGTTAAAAGACTTTAAATTGAATTTATTGAGTAAATCGATTAGGACCTCAACTAAATTATTACGACTTATTGAAAATTTGTTCTAAAACTGTTAACCTATAGAAAACATAGTATTTTTTACTTCATTTCGATCAGTTTAATAGCATTTCCTGTTGCTTGCAATATGTTTAACCATGCTTATATAGAACACAGCTTTGTGGTCTTGTTAACTACAGGATTATTTTCCGTGTACCATTTTTAATCCTTTTGAGAGCTGCTTGATATGTGTTCGTCCAAAAATGTTCATTTGGGCCTAACTGACAAACGTACAGGGATGCCATATTCACAGACATGTCTGTAAATTTGCAGACTTTTCATTCTTATTGCAGACTTTTTTAACGATGCAGACATTTACCAGACATTTTATTTATGTTGCAGACTTTTACAGACATTTGAAATATTTTTTAAATTTCTCTGACTCGGATTTGAAACGTACGAGGATCTGAACAGTATAGTATATACGGTAAGAAGCTTTGTTGTAATATTTTGAAATATCGTAGGTATCATTTAGAGTAGAAATCCTTGAAGAAACGAAAGCGATGGGCCACTTGGAGGCACAATGGGCCTGGAGATAAGTATCGTATAGGCCCTTTCCGAGGGTAACATGGAGGCCCTACTTATGTAGTGTTCAATCCCACGCGTGTTCAAACCCATGCGAAAAATTACTGTCAAAACGTTGGTAATATTGGTCCTTTGCTCTTAAGTCACAACGAAAATCAAGGTTCACAACAATACAAATCACATTTGAGAAATTTAGAGACTTCTTCGTAAAAAAAAACATTTCCTATGGTCAGGTAAAAACTTCTCAGAAGTATTGGGAGCGACCAGTTCATGCTAGAAGAACCTTCAAAAATTCATAACCGAAGTTCAAGATCAAACTTACCAGAATTTCAAGACAGAACTTCCCCAAGAATCAGGAGAGGACTTATCAGAGCTTCAGAAAGAAGTGTAGGGAAGAGGACTTCTCTGATGTTTGGAATTTTTCAGAGGTTTTAGAGATCTTCCCAGAAATTCAAAGTTGAACTCCCCAGAAGTTCAGAAAAAAAAAAAACATTCCCAAATTTCCAGGAAAAGCACTATCTATAATTTATCAAAAAATCAGGAAAAAAATCGTCTGACGGACGATGTGTTATAGAAGCTGAGGAAAGAACTTCTCTCAAGTTTAGGAAATAAATTCACAGAAGTTCCAGAAGAAACTTCTCGAATGGTTAGTTGGAACTTTCTAGAAGTGCTTGGCAGCTTTTCCAAAGCTCAGATGAGAACATTCTGCATTTTTTTTTTTTTTTCAAAATTCTTTGGAGAGAAAAAAATGGAACTTCCCAGGAGCATTGGGGGTGCTTTGTTCTAATTTGAGCACGAATTTCCCAATAGTTCCGGAACAATCTTCTCCAAAATTCTGGAGAAAACTTCCCAAAAGTTCTGAAGAGGACTTCTCAGAAGTCTAGGAAGAAACTTCAAGAACAAATTTAAGGGAATTTTCCTAAAAAATTTGGAATAAAATTTTCCTCACAGTTCCGGATGGGACCAATCAGAAGTTTGTAAAGAATAAGCTCAGGAAAAAACTTCCCCGAATTTCAGGAAGAAACCTACCAGAGAGGGCACAACCTGTAGGAAGTTTTTTTTGAAAAAATCATTAGAGAACTCCTCAGAAGTTCACAAAAGCACAGTTAGAACTACCCAGAAGTGCTAGAGAGTTTCCCTAAAGTTCCGAATCGAACATTCCAGCATTTCAGAATGAGAACTTCTCGAACCCCAGATTTTTTTGATAAAATCAGGAAGAAACTTTCCACAAGTATAGGGGGATCTTTCTAGTAGTACAAGCAGGAATTTCTCAGATATTCAGGAACTTCCCCGAAGTTCAGGCAAATACTCCCCTGAAGTTCAGAAGAGATTATTTCGGCAGTTCAGAAAAGAACTTCTTAGAAGGTCAGGAAGGAACTTCTAACAATTTAAGAAGATTTTTCAAGAAATTCTGGAGAGTACTTTCTCAAAGTTTTGCAGAAACTTTCCTCGTAGTTCAGGATAGGACTTATCAGAAGTTTAGAAAGTACTATGTTCAGGAAAAAAGTTACCAAATGTATCTGGAAGGTAAAGTTGGGTTCTTAAATGTGAATTTCGTAGAAAATAAGGAGTAGTTGCCAAGAATTTCATGAGGAATTTTGCCTGAAGTTCAGGAGGAAACTTCCCAGAATAAAGCAAAAAGCCTCGCTGAAGATCAGAAGAGAGTTTCCCTGAAATTTAATAAACAATCACTGACTAATCGAAGAAGCAATCTATACAAAAATCAGTCATATGACCATAACGATATTGATGATAATGTGTGATGTTTGCTCTATATTAAAATATAGTACACACCATCAATGGTTATTGTTTTTTTTTTAAGACTATATATTTAAGAAGTGTTACATAAAATTGTAAATATCATTGTACCAAACGGTCTACTACTAATTGACGACAAATAAAATAAAAATATAAAAATTAAAATAGAATCAAAAAAAAGTCTGTTGATTTTATCAAATGAAAATTGTGATTTTAAAATACAAAACTGGAAAGAGCGTTACAGGGGAATAAAAACTATAGAAAATTGTGTCATCTATGCGAATGCTTCAAGCTTCAGTGTTACTTTAAAAATATGTAACAATAGTGTAAGGTTGCATACAATCCAAAAAATAGATGCAGACATGTTAACAAAATCACACAAATAGCGATAATGATATAACTCGCTCTCTTATTACGTCGTATTCGTTGAAAAAAGTCAAATTTTCTAAAAAAAAATTACAGATTTTTATAAACATTCCCAATTTTTGTCACAGACATTTGAAAAATATATCTGGCATCCCTGCAAACGTAAACAATAGTATATTCCGTAAATTTTTCGTGGCCCAAAGGCTACCCATGTAAGCCTCTGATTTTAACGGATAGGAGAACTCAAAATGACCGTGGTGGATGGGTTAGACTAGTTATCAATGACGAGAAGTTCGCAGAAAAATCCATTATTTACGTTTTTCAGTTAGGCCCAAATAAAAAATCTTTGTCGAATTGTGCTTGCTTATTTACTTATAGCTGCACGTTATACTCAAGGAGTTTCAGCAGATTTATTTTCCTGAAAATCTTGTATCTTTCAAATCATGGATTGCCGAATGCTGGCCCAAAAGGGTTAAAATAATTCCCACATAAAAGTTGAAACAGTATGGGTCAGTGTATTTAAATCAACTACCATTTAAACCTTGCCTTGCATAGCCCTCGTGAGCAGTGTTAAATCAAAACACTCCAAATCCGGTGTAGCTGTTAAGAGACCTACTAAGCCGTGTAACTACAGAAGAAAAAAAGAATCAAATTAATATACAATTTCCAGTACCCGAGAGCTCGCACTCATCATCAGTGCTACACAGCTTTTATATGCATCCAAATTCCTTTGTTATTATTTAGCTCCATTTTTCCTCTCTCGCGCTAATGCTATTATTGTTGTTGTTTTTTCTTCCTCTCGCCTCATCTCATCAACTCCCGCTGCGGATGCTGCTGTTGCTGCTGCTGCTGCTGGCTGCCACTGCTGCCGTTTTCCATTTGCCGTTGGCTGTTGCGGCACTGCTGCTCCGGTATTCTGGACCACATTCTGTTCCGCGATTCTGTGGTATACGCCTCGCGTGTTTGGACGATTCGTTCGCCCCCTTCCCGTCTGATCCGTCATCATCAACGTCATCGCCGTTGTCATCGCCGTCGTGTTCGTCGCCGTTGTAACTGTGCTGCTGATCCCGGTGCTCTCCCTTTCGCCCCACCCGTCGTGCCACGTCCATCGTCAACATGTGCACATCCAAATCGGACATCTACTCCAATCGCCGCTGGATTTCTGCGACAGCTGTAAGTATCAAATTCATTGCCCACCACTAAGGTTCTACGGCTGAGCCTGCTTTTGTGATTGCACCGAGCTGTAAGTTGATATCGAATTGCCAGCTATGGCGTTTAATTTTAGTATTTGCAATGCAAGTACGAAGTGAACAATTGCATCATTGAAGGTTTTGCGGCAGGCGCCGATTAATATCACATCTATGTATGACGACAGACGGATTGCTGCGATTGGTGATTTTTTTTGCCGCGCTGGAACGAACCAAACTCTCGCAAGTTACAACATTTAAAGTAGGTACATAGTTGGTCTAGGTTGTCTAGGCGATTGCAGCGACATGATGCAGCACGTGTGCATAAAGTCGCGGTTATGATTTTATTAGTTTTCCTAGAAAGCGAAACAAAAAGGGTAGCTGCATTGAGCCTTGCGAATGTACGCTGGCCTGAGTATGCCCGCGGAAGTGAATAATCACGTTCGAAGTTGTGTTGCGTCGTTTTTTGTTCCAAGAAGTTTAAAACATAATGCTTTTTTTAAGAGCCCCAGATGGGTGCATTGAAGTGAAGAACGTGATGTTTTCTTGTTGTGAAAGGTGATCTGTTGTTGTTGTTACTGTTGTCGTTGGGGATAGCCGTTCAGATATGACTGACGGGAGGATCAATGTGAAGTTTAAAGTCATCTTCAAATAGCACTTAAGTAACTGTGATTTTTTCGAACAAGGTGTGGGCTGATTATCAAACCCATTTTTTTTGCGAAACGAAATGCAATAGTTACATTAAGTGTGTGTTTTTGTTAAATTAGTGTTGTACTTGTGTACACAATTCGAACAAGGGCAGACTGTAATGGCTGTCACGTAATAAGTATGCTGGTGAAATTGTTGGCTTATATCGCATTCGTTTGTTTGTACCCATAAATTATGAAAGTACAAGCTAGACAAACATGCAGAACGACGAGTTATAGTCTAGTAGACAGTGTTGAACAAGTGTTTCATCCATGTTTCATTAGTTTTTTTTTTAAAGCTATCTGCGAGGCCAACAAGTTATGGCAATATTTTCCGAATCAAGATATATGTAATAACTTGTGATAGTTTTAGTTGTGGTGGGTCATTTGTGTAATTAGTTCTTTGGAATAGTTATCAGTCAAAACAGATTGTCTTAAGAAATCTTTAACGTAGTGATAGTGTTAAGAATCCATATGGTCGCGATAACGGCCAAATAGTATCACCACTTCGAATCTTTGAATGCTTGAATCTAAGAAACTACAAAGATTTCGCTATCCAAACTAAGGTCTGTATCCGCAATAATCCGGACACCTAAAAACATGAATAAAACATAAATTTCGCATTATATTTCCGTCGTAGTTGTCCATTAGGGTTTGTACAGACTCTTCAGAAATCGTAGAAGCCGTCTTTGTCCAAATTTGCTGGAAGTGTTTGATGTCTTTGATGTCCTTGCTTCTTTCCAGAAAGCTTCCGCTTCACCAGAGCCCAATATCACTCGATTGGTCGTAGCTCTGGGCAATTTGGCGGGTTTGAGGTTTTTGGTACAATGTTCAATTGATTTGTTTGGAACCACTCCATCACACTTTTAGCATAGCGGCATGATGCCAAATCGGGCCAGAACAAAGGTTTTTCTTTGTGACTTTTGATGAAGGGTAGCAATCGCTTCTGCAGACACTCTTTCTGATAGATCTCCTTGTTGATTGTGCCCGTAGTGACGAAAGATTTACTCTTTTTGCCACACGTACACATTGCTTGCCACACAAGGTAATTTTTGGGAAATTTCGATGCCTTCTTCGTTCTGAAATGCTCAGCTGTAGCATTTCTGGCCATAGCAGAATAAAAAGCCAGCCCTGGAAGCTGCTTGAAATCCTCCAGGACATAAGTTTCATCGTCCATAACAACGCATGAAAACTTCGTCAAATATTCGCAGTATAAACGTCGAGCCCGTGATTATGCTGCCAAGTTCTGTTTGTCGTTGCGATTTGGAACTGTTTTTACTGTATACGACTTAAGTCCCAAACGTTGTTTTGATTTTTGGACAAAACCAGGCGACATCCCTATTTTACGAGCCACCGTTTGAATGGAGAGATTTGGGTTTTTCGTTGATATCCTTTCACCTTTCGGTCCATGACAGGATCAGCGCGTTCAATGTTTTCGCTCATTGTCCTCGGTTTCTTCTCCACCGTCAAACGTTCCGAAAAATGATTTGAGCACATCGTGAACAGTGAATTTAGGCAAATCCAATGTTTTTGCAAGGTCCCGTATTGACAAGTCAGGATTTGCCGTACGCCCGTACAAAATTCGCTCGCGCACTTGTTTTTCTTTCGTCGCCATCTTGAATACTAAACATGAAATGTAAACATCAATCATAGTCTTTTTCATCATAGACTCTCAGCTATACCACAGTGAAATTTTTCATTCCTACGTGCAATATTTCAAAAGTTACAATGATTTGAAGGTGTCCGGATTAATGTGGATATAGATTTTACTACATAAACTGTTACTGCACTGCAAAATACAAGTGGTTAAAGTTTCCGGCTAGAAATGTATATGGTTTTTGAGACTCGCAAATCTGTCATAATAGCGGCCGTTGGTGTACTTTACACTCAGACAGTTTTCAACTCAGAAGTTACTAGATAATAAACATAGATTTTTTCCATCTGGAATTTCACGTAAATTTGTTCATAAGTAGGTTTCAGTTTTTCTTTATTCCTTGTCGGGTATTTTCATCACTGCGACCATTTTTTAGATCTATTGTGATGCATCCCCCTTTTTTTAGCTCTTTCCAGGTGACGTACCACTATTGTTAGGAATGGTCGTCAACGCTTGTCCCAGCACGGCATTACACTTCAGACCGAATTGCACTACCATGCTGGGAGTTGTTCTCCAGGCGGCAATATCGAAGGGGTTCTATTACGGCGCTTTGTCGAAGAACTGATTTCTTTTAATGAAAATCGCCGGACAGTGGCATAACAAATGCTCGGAGCCTTCTTTTTTCCATACCAACAAGAGACGACATGAATCGTCTTGAAGCTTCCCAATCACCTTCAAGTGATGGGAGGCTCTGACAATGGCCTGTTAAAAAGACCAGTATATACTACTTAGATCGTTTTTGAAAGACCGAGCATTTGGCGAAAGTCATAGAAACATTTGGAGTAATGAACCGCTTCGATTGCCTAGCTGTGAAAGTGTTGTTCCAGTTTTCATTCACTTTTTCGAAGATTCCCAGGCTTTGAGCCATCTCTAAGAGAAGAAGCAGATAAACTACAAAAAGGGCGCAGGTCCTTCGAACCGAAGAGACGATCCGAGTTTTGCTAGTGTATCCAGTGACCAGGAACCCAGTATAGATTGACTTGATTAAGACAAGACAATTTTTGAAGTTCAATGAACACATTCCTCAAACATGCTTTGATGTGCATGCTGCAGACTTTAAAGCATTTAGAGCTGCTTGACTGTCTGACATAATACATATCTCGGTTTTTTTTTAATTAGGGCGAATCTAAAATTTAGAGATTCTCTCCGGGCTCACTCTCTTTCATTCATTACAGCGCCATTATAACACTTTCGATGCATTCTTTAGTACAGATCAAGACACAACAGTGCTGGCGAGCATACTGTTCAAATGGTAGAAAGAAAAACGTAAAGGTGATTGGATTATGCATGAAAGAGAAAGAAGTCAAAGAGAGTCTTTCAATGTTAGATTCGCCCTAATGAAAAAAAACCCGCATTAATCCACCGATGGTGAGACTGAACCCTTCTTACACTTCACCAGAATAACGAACTCAAATGTGGCCAATACATATTTTCATCAGAAATTACAAGAAGATCAGGAATCCAGGAATATATTCAGTTTATAAAATGAACTATTTGTGATAGAACATATTGTTTATCGAAGTGATATATAAAAGATATTAGAATCATTAGAAATTTCGTATATTTTGTTCACAGAATGGTATTAGACAATCTAAGCGTCAATGTTGATTATCAATATAGATTCAAGATGCTCAATAAGTACATGTTCGTTGAAAATTTTGTAGTTATGGTAAATGGAGACTTTGTGTAATTTTCCAGATATACTCGATGCAGATCAAAAACCACTCGAGCCAATCGATGCTGCTCTAATTCTATAGAGTGGCTAGTCCGCTGTATGTGCTATAAAACGCACCAAAATTAGACACAATAGAATGCAAGCGGCATCGATTGGTTTGATTGGTCTTGTTTGGTTTACTGCAACGATGTATTTTCATCTCACAATTATGTGCTCTCATGTATTGTTTGGTCATATCTCCATGAAGATTATTCAATCCTGTGAAATTTTGACCAGTTATTTGGAATTTTACTTAGCTTTGATGTTGATTGGCACCAACAAAACTAAAATCGGTAAACAAATAGCTCGGTATGTAATCGGAGACTAAACTGTTTTTGATCACTATTATAATAGGCCGTCAAGTACTGTTTCGTTCATATCTTCGTAACGAATGTCCGAATGAAAAATCAATAACGTTCTATGGGAATGTTGCAGCTTCCCATTACCGTCAACAGAACTGAAATCGGTTCACAAATGGCTGAGAAACCGATGTGACATTATTTGTAACGCATACACACACACACACACACACACACACACACACACACACACACACACACACACACACACACACACACACACACACACATATACATACACATACATACACACAGACATGTGCTCAGTTCGTCGAGCTGAGTCCAGATGAGTATATGACACTGTAGATATCGGATAAAAAGTCGAGTTTTCAAGCGACTACACAAGCATATTGCTTGTTTCTACACAAGCATATTGCAGAACATTCCAGAATTGCTTTAATTTTTAGCTTGGAATACAGTAGGCCACCTGCCCATCGGAATTGACATGTCTATCCCTGGACCAGTTACTCCTGCTCCAACTTTATCGGTCATTCTTGAACCATCTGTAAAGAAAACTATCGATCCTAGACGAAGATTCGGACCATCGCATTCCCACGAATCACGCCCAGGATCAAATACTTGATATGCACGGTCGAAGTTGTATGTTTTTTTCATCCAATCTTCGTTGTTCATAACTAAAGAATTTAGTTTAATATTTTTTAGAATGCTTAGATGTCCTATTAGATCACCATCAAAGAGGTTCATAGATCTTTTCATTCTCATAGCGCTCTTTTCAGCTTATAGTTGTACAATTTGGTGCAATGGCAGTATATATATAGTAAAACATCCAGTGCTTTCGATGGTGTACTTCTCATTGCACCAGTGATTGAAAAAGTTGCTAGTCTTTGAAGTCTTTCTAACTTTCTCTGAGCAACTCTCTCTTTCGTTTTTGGCCACCAGATCAATGAAGCGTAGGTAACCCGGGGTCTCACAATTGCCGAGTAAATCCAATGAATCATCTTCGGCTTCAGTCCCCATTGCTTCCCAAATTTTCTTTTACTTATCCATAGAGCATTGGTAGTTTTGGTTAAAGTCTGCTCTAGATGTGTATTCCAATTAAGTTTGCTGTCAAGGGTTACTCCAAGGTATTTGACAGTATCTGAAAGTTCCAAAAGGGTACCTTTGAATGTTATATTTTCGATTGAGTATATTCTTCTTCGTGTAATAGTTGTTTTGGAAGGGTTTATGTACAGCCCTTCCCTATCACACCACGATGAGACAAAATTTAAAGAAATTTGCATTCTGTTTGCGATGATACCGTCATATTTTCCACGTACTATTATAACTATATCGTCTGCGAAGCCAACTATTTCGAAGCCTAGAGCTATCAGATTTTTGAGAAGAACATCAACTGTTAAAGACCACAATCATTGCTGTAAAATGTCATTTCGTGCAATTGGATAAATTTACCGATCACTTTGTTCGACAGCTGAATTCATGAACATGGTGTATGATAAAATTGACAAAAAATTCTACAACTTTGTCTAACAGTGCTGGTATATAGAAAGTGTAATATTCACTGTTATATTCAAATGATATTCATTGATGAATATCATATGAATATTCAGATATTTCACTCTCACGTCTAAGATTTAACAGTTAGAACAATACATAGTGAATCAAATTTATGAAACTAAGCAGGCACTACAATTTCTCCACACGTGCTAACGGGTGTCCACTAAAAAATGAGAATGATTTCAATACTTTTCCATCAGAACAAAAACGGCCGCATAAAAATGTCACTTTAGCTGAATGAATCGTTGCACTCTCCAGAAAATTTTCATACACTCTTATTTCACTCTAACATGTTCAGTCGTGTTCAGCATGCCGTCGAAACAGGAAGAACTGCGCGCGCGCGTTGTACAATTCTTTCAAGCGAACGAAGATCGTGGAAAAAAATACACGGTGGACCATTTTTGTCGTGAAAAAGTTCCGGTATCCACCGTATACCGTATCCTGGCATGCATGAGAGTAACCCGGAAGAAAGGTTGCGGCCGTCCAGCGAAAATAATGAATGAGAAAACGCTCCGCTCGCTGCGCAGCATGTTCAACAACAAGGATTCGGTAGGTCAACGGGAAGCAGCCCGAAAGTTCCATTGTTCGAAGTCACTCATCTGCAAGACGCTAAAGAAAGAAGGAATAGTGTGTAGAAAGAAAACCAGATCCCCAGAGTACACAGATGAGCAGATTCAAACCGTGAAATCCCAATGCCGCTGGATGACTCGGAATTACGGCGGAAAATCTTTCGTTCTGACGACGAAAGCTACTTTCCTCTTTCGAAGTCTCAGATACCGGGAAACGACCGATTCTACACTAAGGACAAATCTACTACTCCTCCAAAAGTAATGTATAAGTTCAAGCACAAATTTGAATCGAAGGTTATGTTATACATCGTAATATCCGATAAGGGTATTTCGAAGCCGTGGTTCAAACCAAGCGGTTTGGCCATCAACCAGAGGTGTACCAAAGAGAGTGTTTGCAGAAAATACTCATCCCATTTCTTAAACAACATCACTCGGATGGCAAATACGTGTTTTGGCCGGACAAGGCATCATCGCACTACGCAAAAAAACGCTAACGTTTTTGGAGAGCCAAAATATACCATATGTCCCAAAAGACCGGAATCCGACAAATTTGCCACAGTGCCGTCCTATCGAGGATTTCTTCGGTCTTTTGAGCTCCATGGTATACAAGGATAATTGGAAGGCCAAGAACGCCAAGCAACTTACCAACAGGATCAAAAGCTGCATCCGAAAAATCGATGTGGCTGCCATCCAACGGTCATGTTCCAGCATAACGACTAAGCTGCGCCGCACGGCGGACCACGGACCATATGACAATATTCACTAAACTTAGTTTGAAGATTTAAGTTGACCCTTTTAATAAAATAAATCAGTTTGAACAAAACTTCACTGGTATTTTTTTCCTGACCCATTCTCTCGTTCTCATTATTTAGTGGACACCCGTTAATGTGAAAATCAGCTCCTGGAACGAGTTGTTGCCAAATTTAGAGCATTGGGCCGAAATGCCTATTTACAGCACTGACCACAATAGAGGTGGTCCATCCCTATCAGTAGACTTAAAGGGTTCAAAGGAGTCAATCGCCCAATCCAGTTTGCTATTGCTGAATATGATGTTGGCTAAAGTACTTGCATCATCCCTGGTTCTTTCTAGCTCAGTCGGTTCGTTGTTTATTTCATGAACACCCGTCCTGGTTTCTTTGATGCCAGTTGTTGATGCGCATGTACCTTGATTTTCGCTTGAGCTAATAATAGAACAAGGAAAATGTGTTTCCATCATCATCTCTAGTGTTTCAGTAACAGAATTATTAAAAGAGCCATCCTCTTTTTTCAAAATCCCAACCCCATTGAAATGCTCTTTATTTTCTGCAACCTGGCAGTTGCTGGAGTATTTTCAATGTTTTCACATGTATGCCTCCAATGTATCCTCGTTGATCTCCGTATTTCCTTATTGTAATCCGTGAGGGATTGCTTATATGGACTCCACTGTTGTGTTTTTTTAGTCCAGTTAAACAATTTCCGGGCTTTTTTACGAAGTTTTTGTAACTTGTTGTTCCACCATGGTACATCCCTATTATCCCTATTATAAGCAACGCTCTCCTTAACAACGCAACTTTCGTTAAACGCATTTTGGAACATATTTGAAAGTTGTTTAGAACTTTCTTCTAGTTCTTTTCGAGAATTTGTGCTAACTATTAGCGTATTAACGTTCGTTGTTAACACTGAATTCTAGAGCTCCCAGTTTGTCTTCCTAGGAACCCTTATAGTTTGTATGAGTTGTTGATCAGCCCTATATTCAAATGATATTTGCACGTGGTCAGACAAAGCTACTTCATCAGATACATACCAATTTTTGATTTTGTCAGAGATAATCGGACTACACAATGTTCAATCAAGAACTTCTTGTCTAATTGCATTTACAAAAGTGGATGCATCTCCTCTGTTACATATGTCTCATCTTATTGTTGGAAATATACTCTAAGAGGTACTCACCTCTCTTGTTGATGTCCGTACTAGCCCATATAGTGTGATGAGCATTTGCATCACAACCAATTATAAACGCCTTATTTTGTTTTTTTTGCAGAACGAAACAAACTCCGCTACTTCTGCTGGAGATACTTCTCCAACGTCTCCTGGAAAGTATGCTGACGCAACATATATTTCCGTTATTCCTTGAGTTGTTGGCACCTCCATCATGACCGCAACTATGTCTCTTTTGATGAGTTCTGTATTGGAACTATGTTTACTAATCCACTCACTAAGATTGCTGCCTTGAGTAGCTTCCTTCAGAGAAGTTGTAGGAACTCCCAATATCCTACTGTTATTTGTCCATGGCTCCTGGATAAGAGCGATATCCAGTTTGCGCTCTGTGAATCTTTCAGTTAGAATCCACATACAATTCTTATAAGCAGCTTTTGAAGCAATTTTCACTTAATTTTCGTGTAAAATCTGAGTGAAAATCACTCATTTTTCAGTAAGTTGTTCAAGTTTTAGTATTTGTTTTTGTGCCAAGGGAATTGATGAAATTTTTAGTTTAAGAGTTTCAAATGTAATTTTCGCAATAGTAATAGTAACAGAAAAACTCATTTTATGTTGATTTATTTTGCAAACAAAATATGTATACATTTGAATACAAATTTGTTCTTATACCTTTTTAATACATACATACACTACACATTACACACATATGTTTAACCTATTTATTGATGATGATGATATACTACCGTCTATTGTAGCAAGAAAACTTTCCATAGCAGTGGAATAATCTGAAAAACGATTTGATCAGAATTATATTGTTGTTTGTGACCATCAAGCCCCTGTATGAAGAGCCAAACCCGTTTGGACGGGCCCGTAAGCAGAGACACCTATGCGAAACCCGCGAATATAGGGAAGAGAATTTCCTTCCAAAAGCATGTTCCACACACAGCACTAGAATCGAGTCCTCGATTGACAGAATAAACCCAATAGAAGAGCCCGCCCTCGTTTCGCGAAATGCTAACAATAGGGAGGAGGCAGTCCTATGCTCCCTATCCAAATCGTTTCACCTGGGTGCCCTGATGGTCCCTCTCTTTCCCCGCTTTATGTTATGTCATGGATATTTAGTATATTTTGTAGTGGTCATATGACTACTTGCCTTGTGTTAGATAATTTGGCTGAAAATAAAGTTTGTTAGGATTACCTTGCTTTCCTTATTGCTCTGTGTCGTCTCGGTATTTCTGCCTTTGAAGAGCTCTGTACAGCCCTTCCCTTATACAATAGCGCTAAAAAGTCATTTGACAAACAGTATTTACGTTATCATTATACTCAATTTAAACTTTTTCCGGAAATCTCAAAGTAGTGCAAGTATAAATAAATAATAAAAGACGGTGGAGTGTACTTCAACAATATTTAATGTTTATAGACTGTTCCAGAAAGTATAAGCACACTTTCAAAATAACAAAAAAGTCATGTGTTTTTTAGTTTTGATAATTTTATTTGGCAAATCATATTTGTATTTGTGTTTTATATGATAATTTACTCTCGTTTAATCAAAATATTTAATCATAGCCAAGACTCCTAACTTTTCCTCGAATATGACCCATTAGCTTCTGCACAGTGGTACTTCCCACCATTTTAACCACTTTTAACCAATCTTTTTTAAATGTTTGGATGTCTTCCGCTGGTTTTATGAATTTTGGAAGCATTGCTTTGGTTAAAGCCCAAAAAGTCTCGATTGGCCGTGCCTCCGGGCAGTTCGACGGATTCATGTCTTTCGGCACGAAACATACATTTTGACTTTTGTACCATTCTAAAGTGTCCTTTGCGTAATGACATGACGCCAAATCAGGTCAAAACACTACTTGACCTTCGTGCTGCCTGATCATCGGCAATAATTGCTTCTGAAGACATTCCTTAACGTATTTCTGAGTGTTCAACGTCTCCGTTGTGATGTTTTACCACACTCGCATATTGCCTGCCAAACCATAAAAATTGCCTTCTCCGTTTCCGGAATGTCTTTGTTTTCGCCTACAGTTTAGAATTATGGTCCGGGAAGCGTTTTGTAATCTAGTTTCACATTCGTTTCATCGTCCATTATTATAAACCCAGAATTTCTACACAATAACGGATCGTAGAGTTTGCGGGCCTGTGGTTTCACGGACGCGGCCTGTTTGGGTTCGTTTTGGGTTTTTTCTGCTTCCGGTATGTTTTTAGCCCAAGTCTTTCTTTGGCACGCATGACGTTACTCGACGAGGTCCCTAGTTTTTTCGCAACATCCCGAACGGAAGTCGCTGATTTTCACTTGTAGGCATCCCTGATCTTTTTATCGATATCCGGACTAACAGGACCGGATTTCCGACCACTCTTCGGCGCATCTTCAAACGTACACTGTTCTCTATATTTTCGAATCACAGATCGTACCACTCCGACGCTTACACCCTCTTCCTTGGCCAATTTTCTCAAGGAGAGTCCGCTCACAGTGGATAATTTGTGCACGAGACTTTTTCGTTGTTCCGGAGTAAGACCGCGCATTTTGATAGGTAACACAAAACTGAGCACTTTTTTGATGCTATGTCATTCAGAAATGTGCAAACAAAGGACGCAGCCAAAACATGTTGAAATATTTCATTATATTCAAAGTGACCGTTAAAATAAGGTGTGCTTATACTTTCTGGAACAGTCGTTAATTGACAACAACTCATTGAAAATAGAAGTTTAAGTCAGCTCTAACTGTATTTTCCAATGCTTTGAAGCCAGCAGCAACAAAACCAGTATATATCTAAAAATTAGTACCGATTTATAACAACGGTAAGGATGCCATTGGGACCACTTACAAAGTATGATAATAGTTCATTTTGTTGGAAAAACAAGATTATTAAATATGCTTAATAGCTGCACTGCACCGATTTGAACCAACAATAAGGATGCCATTGGGGTCACTCACAACGTGTGATGGTGGCTTCCCGAGCAGGAACGAATAGCTTGATAACTGGCCTTGGTATTGAGGAGCTCAGATTAAGAGGTAAAATACTTGAGGCCAACTTGTCCCAATTGAGACAATACCAAAATAGTACCTCTCAGGTATTCGCTGGTATCCGAAATAACAAGTTTTGTTGTTCGAGAGATATTTTGCTTGCAATTCTTATGTATTCCCGAGCAGAACCGGATAACTTGATAACTGGCCTTGGTATTTATGAGCTCAGATTAAGAGGTAAAATACTTGAGGATAATACCATAAAATTGTTCCCACAAAGTTATGCGAATACTAAATTGAGGTAAGACAATACCAAATAGTACCTCTCAGGTATTTCCAGGTATCCGAAATAACAAGTTTTGCTATTCGAGAGATATTTTGCTTGCAATTCTTAGGTATTTTGCTTAGGTATTTTACCTCTTAATCTGAGCTCTTTAATACCAAGGCCAGTTATCAAGATCAAAATTAGGTATTCATATGTTGTTGTCTCTGGCTCGGGTGATCATTGGGTAGATAAAAAACCTCCAATAACGCTTAAGAGCCGAATTGGATCCATTCACACTTGAAAAAAGGATGCCGCTAATAACAGGCTCATGAAAACACAAATTTGGTCCTGAAGGGCTGATTTGATCCGATTTAAACCAACAGTAAGAATGCTGTTAGGGCCACTTACAAAGTGTGATTATGGCTTATCATTGTGAAGAGTTTTTTCTTCTTAATAATGTATGGAAGTTGATGTGGACTATTGGTGATAATTTATCAAAAACACTTGCCTATCAAAACTATATGTATATATATATAAAGGAATGTAGGCAAAGCAAGATTTTGAAGGCGAGACAATGTGGCTCAAGAGACAATACTCTGAAAGTGGAGGTAATATCTGTGAATGCTCAAATGGCTGGAATCCCCCAGCACGGTATAACACTGGATCCTGATGCTCGTGTGAGTTCAGCAACAGTGCTCCCAGTTGAAGGATTTCAATCCACATAAGGCACAAGGTTAAGCTCTTTCCACACTAGCGGTAGTGTAGGCCACACAATATCAGGCCAGATAGTGTCATTATGAGAAAGATTCTTGACATAAAGGGTGTTCCGATCAAAATTTGGTCAAACAGTAATGTGTGTGAGTCGATCAAAGTTTTTATTAGTAAGTCAAATTCTTTCTCTTTTTTAAGTTCAGCGTTTTTTTTCCTTATTAATACACGAGAAATATTCAGCTAAGCTTCCTTTTTACCAAATGTGAATTGTCGGGTCTTTCGTTTTAAACCTGCCATAAGATTTTGTACAGTCTCCTTGTCCACTTTATTCGCCTCAAAACGCCAGCTCACAACAGCTTTTTAAGTCTTTTTAGGGTTCCGCTTGCCGATGGCCCAATATTGTTCGATTGGGCGGAGCTCTGGCGTGTTGGGAGGGTTCTTGTCGTTGGGCACCACTTGAACGTTGTTGGCAGCAGACCACTCCATGGTCTTTTTTCTGTAATGGCAAGATGCCAAACCCGCCCAAAATAGAACGGAACAATTGTGTCGGCTTCAGGAAAGGCAGTAGACGTTTTTGTAGGCACTCGTAGGCACTGCCACACCAGATATTTGTTCGCGAACTTTGACAGTTTGATGTTCTTCAAAATATCTGCCACCTTTCACCATGAACGTGCAAAATTTTGATGTGTTGCTTCTCTTCCTTCGACGACATTTTGATAACTGAAGTGCTAATCTCAAAATCAAAATAGAGGCATGATGTTACACGCACACCTCCTTAAAATGCTAAATTTTTTTTAGTGCACGATGAAAGTAAATGCATCAAGTTTAAGTCGACCAAATTTTGATCGAAACACGCTTTAATTATGTACATATAAGAGAAAAGTACTACAAGCTGACGTATTTTTTGTATGCTGAAAAAAAAAACGCTTTCTGAGTAGTCCTAGTAATAGTATAATTTTAATTATATTGAACTAGTTTATTTGTGGACGCAGTAGCGCCCGTGGCAAGTGTTTTTTTTTTCAATATTAACGGTTTATGTGTTATTCACGCTTGTAGATTAAATAAGAAAAGCATTACATTTTTCTACGTTTTGAATAGAGTTTTTTATTCGGTGAATTCAATGCAGCTTATATATCTGAGTAACGCGTTTTTTTGCGAGCGGTAAGAACCACCAAAGGTACTAACTTGAGAACTGTTTGTTTTTGAATTTTGACGTTTCGTGGAGATTATCAGCTTCGCTCGCTCCGATACATGGAACCATAATTCTACCCAAATTTGAGCTATTTTCGCCCACCACTATAGTTGAGTGAAGTGAACATAGTCGTGCTGGGTAGTTTACATTTGAGAGCCGTGAAAAATACTTACTCACCCGATTGTAAAATTTTCCCAAAGCTGAGGATAATTGAGTAGTGATAATGCGAAATCCAGAATGTATATAATTTTACTCAAAATTGAGTTATTGCGTTGAACTACCACGTTGTGTTGGTTTTTCACAGAAAAAAACGATTGCCAAAATTTTGAGTTATAAATACCTAAAATGTGCGCATGGGAAGAAAAATATACATTTTTTTTTTAATTATAAACACCGAAAATTGAGCAAGCGTTTGAAATTTGTACTCAAATTTAGGGTAGTTTTCTCTCTTTTCTTCACGAAATGTTGACAAAAAATAGAGCAAGCCGCACTCAACCCACCGGGATGTTCGGCACAATGTCCAAATTTGAGTAAAATTATACACTCTCGATTTTGCGTTCAAAATTTGTTTTAGTTTTGGGAAAAAGTTTATTACCGAGTGAGTAAATATTTTTCACGGGGTGTAAATGTGAACTACCCAGCGCGATGTTCACTTTACTCATATTGGCCTACAACCATTGAGGTGGGTGAAAAGGGTGAAAACAACTCAAATTTGGGTAGATTTATGATTCCGTGTAAAGAGCATCGGAGTGAAGTTGGCTGCGATGAGGATGGTGACCGACACGAAATGTCAGAATTTAACAACAAAGCATCCTCCAAGTCAGCTCGATCTTCTCGGCACAGACAAACGATGACTAATACAGATCGATTGAATTCGAAGATCAGTAGATTGACGATAGGTCACGGTGGCGCTCATGTCGTATTTCACATGTGGGCCCGCTTGTCGAACGATTGTTTATTGTTGTCTGTGTTATTTCCAGCAACTGCTGCATTCGGTTGTCTAAGAGTGATAGATTCTTTTCTGCATTAAAAAAAAAATCAAAATTTTTAACGTCTGTTGTCTGTGATTTTTTTTCATCAAATGCTGTGTCTGGTTGTCCAAGGCTGTCACTGGTTTTGTTTTCTGCATCTGATAGTATAAAAGAATTAAAGTGTCAAATATTTTATTTTTTGTGAAAATTTCCCCGCGTGCTGCGTCTGGTTGGCTAGTCATATGATGATTGTAGCTTTCGATAAGGAATCAACTACTTACTCTGTTAGTTGTTTAGTTTTGCCACAGGCAATCATAACATTTGATAGAGTAAAACCTCTTTCTGGGAACACTACTGCCATCTGTTGAGTGACGTTTTATAAACCCAGTAGACTTCGTAAGTTCGTAAGCGCCAAACACCAGATAAAACATCATGTGACCTAATATGATTCCAATTATAAGCCTGTTTACTATGATGTAAACAAATAAAATTGTAATTACATAATATTTACCGTTTTTCCTCATTTATTTTTTACTCTTATATCGAAAACATCATACAATTTTAGACAGTCGTTGAAAACTTTAATAAGAAAAGTTCAAAAAAGCTAACAGTTACATTGATTCACACACCGTCTAATCAGTAGACGAAAATAATAAAAAGTGAAACCTGCATTGAATCACTGTTCCAATTTCGCTGGTAGTTGACATGCTCGCGCTGTTCAGCCAGTAGATCATCACATCAACGGCCACGTAATGGAATGATAGTGACAGTTAACCGCCCACCCGCGCTCAAATCGCGTGAAAATTAAATTATCCATCTTCTCTTTCCCTTGTGGAAAGGACTCGTCATGTGTCTGGCCACATAAGACAGATATGTATCATGGCATTAAGCCGTCACTCATTCAGTCGCTGGACCAAATTCGACCAACCGTTGCACGAACCTCTGTCTCACCCCTGGCCATGATGGCCGGGGAAATTAATTCACATCATTTGTTTTGGGCATCAGACCCCTCTGCCGGGCATCATAATCGAATGGCGGAAAAGTATGCATTTTGGTCGAAAGTTATTGCCTTATTGCGTCGAGCGGCATTTCATAAAATGTGCAATTAAATCAGGTTGTTTAATTTTATGGTTATTACCGTTCAATTGACCATTGCCATCATCGGCAGCGCCGGTGGTTAATTTATTCTATAATGGAAAACCTTCGCGGCGCATCCAACAAGCGAATCAATGCGCAATGATTCTTCAAAATTTCCCGCACCATTTAAGGGGCAAAGCAAAGCGTTGGAATGACTGCAGTGTGATGCCCTCCTTAGAGTCTTTGTTTACAATTGGCCCCTTTTACCGCCCGCTCAGAACATCGCACTCGTACGCAATGCATGTATCTAGGTCATTAATAACACTTTATGTCGTGTGTGCCGGATTCCCTGTGGACGACAATCATTGTTTTCTATCAACTGGCCGCAGCCATCGTCTTGGTCATCGTGCATAAATGGCAACGCGTCATAAAACTGTATTTATGCCCTACTAATAGAAGAGTCAAAAACGGACAGTCGGGTCCCGTAAGCAACAATCGGGACTGCACTCGAACAATCAAAACAGTTGTAGTAACTCAGCTGAAAGTTGCATACTTCGATCTCGATTGCGGTACGGTCAATGGTCGCCCCAAGACCCGTTGTTGAACAACCACCGACCGACTGACTGCCCACGTAAGCGAGTGTCAACTCATATAGGTAACGCATCAACTATCCCAAAATACGTGAAGAATGCCACCTTTGAAGTGTGTGATTCGATAACCAGCCGCCGCCGCCTGCAACTCCGACTCATGTCCAAAAATGAAATCGAAATTTGTTCCACGCGTAATGTAAACGATCGAAGTAAGCCATTGGGTTGTGCTGCAGGTAGGAACACGCTTACTTGGATTGCTCTCGCTCGTAACGTTCATCATCAACACCCGATTTCGTGGTGAAGTTGTATGTTTTAGATTATATCGATAGTAGCCAGCCAGCCCCGGCACACAGCGCGATAATCGGAGTAGGCCTATATCTAATCAAAATGTAGATACAGCAAAGAGAAAAGAAGAAATACACGATTTGCTAAACAGTTTTAAGCCTGCCCCCGCCTCCCTGCCTACCGCGTTCTTCCAATGGCTCTGTTTTTGTAACTCTAACTGTTCGACCATTGTGTCTGGATTTGATTTAATGTTGCTATCTATATTCAATAGCTACCGTTTGACTCGGTTGCTGGCATCCATTGGATAGTAAATTTACAAGCCAGCACCTCGTTGGCCTCCATTGTCTTCTTTTGGGATGATGAGCAGCCCCGTTTGAACGCGTACACGCACCCCCCAAAATGGGAAGCATCCGAAATTTTCTGTGAGTTTTATTGTGAATGCATTTGTTTCGAAATGTGTGTTTGGGTCAATTTAATTACTTATTTGATTTCTGACCATTGACAAACTGACACCGAAATACCACTTCTGGGAAGGTTGAGGAGTGAAAAGAATAAACTGTTGGTGAAAGAAATGTACTGAGGTTACCTTGTTACCTTTACTTAAGGGGACACTCCCCTGAATTTGGGCAAAAATAAGGCAAAGTTTGTATTTTTTTGTGGGAGATTGAGAAGGCGTACGAACTTTCGGTTTTGACGAATGAATTTGATTATTATTCAAAATTTCAAAAAAAAAATTCAAAATGGCGTCTACAAAATGGCGATTTCCATAAGCCTCTGCGCGCAAAACATGGGGCGACAACTTCAAGCCCGCAGCCTCTTGTAGTGAACAAAAATCAAATCTAGTTGTTATTTCTGGAAGATAATGATATTTTCTACGGCCTGAACTAAATTTCGAAAATAATTTAAATCGTTAAAACTGGATCTGCACTGAGTGATCATTTGGAACTGAAAAGGAATTTAATTTTTTCGCTACTGTCTTTTTCATTTCAACCGTGTTCAAAAATTATAAATAATTAATAACTAATACCAATTTTTAATTCAAGCCGTACAAAAAATTATAACCTTTCAAATAGTTATTTGATGGTGGGAATCGGATTAATAGCCCGAGGCTTGAAGTTAGATTGAAAAACATGGTTTCGAGAAACCGCCATTTTGTAGCCGCCATTTTGAATTTTCACAATATTTTTATCTCTTTGAAATTTTGAATAATAATCAAATTGATTCTTTAAAAGTTCGTACGCCTTTTCATTCTCCCACAAAAACAATACAAACTTTGCCATATTCTTGCCCAAATCCAGGGAAGGGTCCCCTTAAAGTAAAATTTCCAAGGAATCGAATGAACATATTCTCATTGGCCGCACGGAATTGATTGGGGAGCAAATAACCTCATTTTACCCTGATTCCCCTAATATTTCCTTGTTGTTCAGACATTTCTTTGCTCGATGTGATTAAAGAACAATAAAATATGGCTAATCCCATGTATTTTTTTTTTTTGAGAATTGATTGAAGTAGGTTTCGCTTACCGCTCGGGTCTGTGAATGAAGATATGGTTGATTATACCCCGATTCCCTTAATATTATGGTCGGAGTTACTCAAGCTCAACAAATTAAGGCTAGTAACAAAATAAGGTTAGTCCCGTATAAATTTCCTGGAGACTTGATTGGAGTTAGTTTCACCACTCTGTTAATGAAGATGTGATACATTTTACCCCGATTCCCCTAATATTTTTTTGTTATTCAAAAATTTCTTAGGTCGGTGTAACTCAAGATCAACAAAGTAAGGCTAGTCCTACGTAAAATTTTCTGGAAAATCGATTGGATTTAATTTCGTTTACCGCACTTAGATATTGCTGATTTTACCCTGATTCTCCTAATAGTTTTGTGTTTATCATAAATTTCTTTGGTCGGAGTTACTCAAGATCAACAAAGCTTTTCCTTTGTAAAATTGGCTGGAAAATCAATTGGGATTGCTCCCCAAGCAGCTCCGTGCGGCCAATTAGACTATGTCCGTTCGATTCCTTGGAAATGTTTCGTCAACTTCATGTTACATTTACAGAAATCGTTCCACTCCAAGCTTAGATATAGAATTCTTTCGCATTTCGGGCACTTCTTTTCCCACTGTGCGTTGATTGGATCACTTACTTCGGCAATTGCCGTCTCGAACGCATTTAAATCGAGACTCAAATCTTTTACAGCAGATAAACTGTGTAAAGAGACATTTTTACAAGTGACCACTATTTTAGCATTTTGTAAAACTGTTTGAGTTTTTTTTTAAGTTAACATCTGAAGTGCTTAAATTTTCCTAGTTTTCCAATAAATCTCTCGAGTGGAAAGGTGCTTCTTTCGCTTCTTGTAGTTTCCTAAGCAGCTAATTAGATCTACGAGATATTTATTTGAAGTGTACAGTATGACACTTAAAAAAATGCGGAAAGTTTACATCACTTTCAAAAACATTCTTGCACAGGAAAGATCTTAGAACAAAACAGTCATGTTTCGATCAAGTACAACTATAGACTGTTCCGAAAAATATAAATACACTTTTTTTTTCACAAAATTGCACAAGACAAAAGTGTTCGCCAAAAATTTATTTTCAGTCGGATTTTCTTGAAACTTTCAGGGAATGAATTAATACATATGGATTATGTTTCGGCATAATTACTTTATTCAATTTCCTTTCCATCGCTGAAAGCCCGCGGTATCTGCTTTACGTCTACCTTGATGTAGGTTTCGTCATCCATAACGACACACATCGGTTTCGTTAACCACTCTCGATACTGCTTCCTTGCGCGGGATTTTGCCGCCGTGTTTTGTTGATCACGCTGGTTCGGTGCCTTGCGGACCTTGAATACGCGAAGCCCAGCTCGTTTCATGGTTTGCTGAACGAACCAGGCGGAACACTTTGCCTTCAGAGCCGCGTCGCGAATCGAAAGGTCTGGATTACACTTGAAATAATCCAACACCTTCCGGGCCTTCACATGGTCAGCTGTCTTCGATTTTCTTCCACTTCCAGCCCGCCGCGCGGTCGCCTGGGACTCCTTAAACGATTTTACCGCCCGAGACACAGTTGTATGAGTGATTTCCAGTTGTCTTCCGATCCATCTCATGGTCGCAGTCGGATTTTCCATGACGGCGCGCAAAATTCTCCGGCGATGTTCTTCTTGTTTTGATGACATCTCAATAACCACTGTTATGAAATTTTGCTCATGTAAACAATTCCAGATCTCAGATATTCATCAATGTTTACCCACGGACAAAAAAGTTACACACGGACAAAAACGTTACACACGGATAAAAATAGTGCCTTATTCTCAAACATAGTAAATGGCAACCTTCATTTCAATTTACTTGATTTTTCGTAGGGTAGGCGAGTTATCTAACTTTTCCCTTAACACTACTCATAAGCTTCTGCTTCTGCTTCAGCTTTCTCCTAAAGCTCGATTCATAGTACATCTGGGCGCACGGTTTAATAAACCACCTCATCCCTGGTGGTTGGAACAAAGAACGTTTGACAGGCATTTGTCGATGTTTTATTGACAAAGAAATTGGTGAAAAAAATGTCTCGATTGATCGACGCATCTCGAAATTACGGATCATAGAAATTGAGAAAAGGAAATTAAGTGTGCACAAACATCTAGAGAATCCTTCGCGGTCTGCCTCAAAAATGGCAAAAGTGTTAAAATTCCAATAGTCAAAGGTGTGTCTTGTAATCAAACGTTACAAGGATACTCTGAGTGTGGATAGAGCACAGCGCATCTATCATAAAAGTGGCGCTAGGGACAAACAACTGAGGAGAAAGGTGTTGAGATACGTGAAAGGAAACCCAGGTGTCTCCATACGTGATTTGGCAAAGAAATTCGATTCCAACTTTTCCACCGTGCATAACATCCTTTCAAGAGAAGGATGTAAGTCTTTTTGTGTCAGTAAACATCCGAATCGCTCGCTGAAACAAAATTTAGTGGCCAAAAAGCGAGCACGATTACTATACGAACAAATGTTGACGAAATTGAATGGCTGTATTTTAGTCGATGACGAAATATTTGTCAAAATGGATTATAAACAAATCCCCGGACGAAATTTTTACCTGGCAACTGGTAGTGGGGATGTCCCTTTCAGGTATAAATTAGTTTTTGCTGATACGTTTGCTAGGAAACTAATGATTTGGCTAGGAATCTGCAGTTGTGGCCTGAAAACCAAGGTTTTTATCACATCTCACACAATGACGTCGAAGTTTACATTAAAGAGTGTCTGAAATAGCGGATTTTACCCTTCATTTGGCAACACAAGACCAACGTTATGTTTTGGACGGATATAACCAGCGCCACTACTCTAAGGAGGTACTTGAATGGTATGCTGCAAACAATGTTAATTTCGTCGTCAAAGAGATTAATCCTGATACACAGGAGAGCTTGGTTCTTCAAAACGTCGATGTAACCTTCAGTATTGTCCTTAACAGCAGCTTTGATGAAAATTCATCATCTGGATTAACCTTACTCAATTTCGCTTCACTTTGGGAATTGGCCATGAACGTCCACTCCTCGATTTCCGTGGACGTGGTCCGTCAAGAAGCGATCGTTATCTCCCGTCTCATTTTGCTCAATTTTTGCTCTCAGTTTTTAGTCGTTTTTGACTCACTTTCGTCAAAAGTGGAGTCACTCAAATTTGAATAAATGTTAGTCGACAAATCGAAAACATCGACTCAAATCAAATCGATGTTTTTTAGTTGTCGACTTGTCAATGCCAGTAACATTTACTCAAATTTGAGTGTCTCCACTATTGACGAAAGTGAATCAAAACGACTCAGAATCTGGGTTAAAACGGCTGGCCGTGTATACTATCTCTTTTTCTCTCACGGAAATGTTACTCAAATTTCGTAAATAGTGGATCTACTCAAAAATTGAGTTGACCCACTATTTAACGAAAATTGAGTAACATTTCCGTGTGAGAAAAAGAGATAGCATACAATTGTACTCAAAAATTGAGTAGAATGAAGCGGGAGTGTTTAATACGGTATACACACGCTAAGATCATTTTACCCAAATATAGGTGAAGAATACCCATAATCACTAAAAGTGCACATACCCATTTATGGGTATGTTACTACTTACCCTTATTTGAGTATTTTTTCCCATACAAATTTACTCAAATATGGGTATTGGCTAATTTACACATAAATGAGTATGTGCACTTTTGAGCGATTATGGGTAAACTGAGCTTAGCGTGCACGCTAATATAAGAAAACCTAAAGATCGTTAAAAAGTACCGATAATCGCTCAAAAGTGCACATACCCAAATTATGAGTAAACACAGATTACTTAATATTGCACAATAGTTTTGAAGGAAGATTAACGTTAAACATTACCGATTATTTAGCGTTACTTTTACTGAAACTTGGGTATTTTTTGTAGTTTTATTTTACAGAATGCTTAAAAAAAGACATGCAATTTAAAAATTTATCCACTCGGATTACCATTCCAAATTCTGCACTTAAGATGAAACTGCTTAACGGATGAAACGGAGCTGGAAATTAAACATCGTAGTATCTAAGTCTTAACTTGATAATAACTTTCTGCCTATTTTTTAAACTGTATGGAATTGGACAGTATCGTCATTTCAGATGATTTTCTGCTCTTTTAATCACCACTAACTTTGCTTGAAAAGTTCGAAAAATCATTTTTCAAGAGCACCAGCTACGTCGTTTAACCTAACTTTTGCGTTACCCGGATTCATCCATTACTGAAAAAATTTTTCGCTCCGCAGATGTTTTTAAAAATTCTAACAGATTTTTTTTTTACAATTACACTTGTTTTCAAGAAGGTATAAATCATTACATGTTTTTTGAAGATAATATTGGATCCACTACCTTCCAAACAAAACCTTCACTTCTTAGTTATCTGATAATTAACCTATAGGATTCCTATTTCTATAAGATTTTCCAGTAGTAGTTGTTTTAGATAAAATTGTTTCGCGGTTCACACAACTCGAATAAGGTCGTAAGGGTTTTAAAAAAAACTATTACAACTTTATTCATATTTCTGCAAATTTTCACTGATATTTTTCTGTATTTGTAGCGTTAATTTTAAAAAAACATTGAATTTTTCCCTGAACGTTTAATGAACCCTAATGAAAACCTTGGGATTTAAAATAAATGCCAATTCCGATGCAACCAAAAATAATAATATTAATGCTAGCTTTTATGAAGTATGCAATTTTAATTACACTTAACTTATTTTTATTTTCTATTAATTAATTATTGATCATTTGTAGCATTTTTTGTTCTTTAAGTAAGTTTAATCCAGCAAAAGAAAGCACTATCAATATAAATTCAAAGTTTATTGAGCAGTTAAGCATAAACTTCAAATAAAACGACAAAACACTTTTTTTATCAATTTTTTTATTTTTTTTATTTTTATCAAGTTTATAGATTTATGATAATTTTTTTTTTAAATTCTGTTTTGTTCTGTTATGCTCTGATAAGTGCACTTGTAGCATTCTAGAGATATTGTAAAACCTCACAAGAACATTTTAGAATGTCTTTGGAATTATCGAGTAGGATTATTGGGTTCTTCTTAAAACTTAAATACCCTGCGCATCTGGACTGTTCTTTGAACTATTGGAAATTTTCTCTAACTTCTGGAAAGATCTCTGAATTTCTAGGAGGCTCCCAAAACTTATGAAAAAATCTTGGAATGTCTCCTAAACTATTGAGAATGCTCAAGAACTTATCAAAAGTTTCCTGGATTTCTGGTACGTTTTTTTAAAAATCTGGAAAGTTCCTCGATCTTTGGAGAAGTTCTCTAAAATGTTGTAATACGAATTCCTGAACTTTTGGGAAGTACCCTGAGCATCATGGAAATTTTTTGTAGTCCTGGAACAGCTTCTTATGACCGAAACGGAAATCACAGTCTACGTTGGACGTGACCCTTTCGGATTCGACTCTTGTTTTTCCGCTGCGAGATTACAAATCGGCATTACCTAATATCGTTTAATTGAAATCCATGCATTCACAAACTCATCTTCAGCCAAACGAATGAGCAAGCGTTCCTCGTCGTCTGCTAACGACGCACTACTGGCAGTAATTTTTTTTAATCAAAGCAATCCAGAAAGTTTGCAAAAAATCTGTGATATCTGAAAAAAGACTTTTGATCTCTGCACTGAGATAAAAGATTTGTAAGCGCAAGCATATTCTAGTTTCCTTTACCCGAAATTTCACGTTGAATCGGGCACAAACATCATGTTATTATTTTTCCTTTATTATCGCGATTTTCAGCCCTGGGCTGTTTCATCTCCCTCTCACATCTCCACTCAAATACCTTTTTTTTTGGTATTTTCGTAACATGTTCGGGGGTGAGATTCGAACTCGTGACTTTGGCGTGAGAGGTATGGATGTTAACAACTACGCCGAGTTCGCCCCAACGTCATATTAGTTGGAGTGGTTTTAGTATGATTTAAACTGAATTGCTGTTTGAAACAAACAAACATGTCCGTTTACAATTACCTACATTTCTTCTGTAATTACAATTATTTAAATAAAATGTAAACTAACAATAGAAAAGTTACATTTATAGACTTCTCTCAGTCCAAGAGAAATGTATCAATGTTTATGCTAGCCTTTCTACTATTTTCAGGTTTTTTTAATGTAAAATATTAAATGTTCACCTACTGTTGAGTGAAAACGTCAGAGCATGCAGAGATACCAGATGACAGAAAATGAAATAACCCAAAATAATGGTTGGTTTCAAACTGTATTATTAGTTATTTCATCTCCAAAAAACAAAAAAATCAGTTTGAATCCATCTGAAATTTTCATTTGTTTCCCTGAGTCAACAAAACCTGTGTTTTCGTTATAATAAACCCCTTTCAAGATGGAAACAACAAAAATATTAGTTTAGAACAACCATAATTTGTGCTGTATTGAGGTAATATCTTTAGGAAAAAACAACCAACCTGTCTGTTTGTTTCAAAACAAAATCGTTGGTTTAAGCTAACAAAACGGATTTTTAAATCAACCAGTTTTTTGGTTTGGATGTCAACAAACAAGTTTGTTGTTTCAAACGGGACTGTTTTTTCTCCGTGTGATGATGAATGTTTGAGAGGATGACGGGTGTTGACGGGTTTAACAACAAGAAGTGAAAAACCGGTGCGCAAGTAGGTCTGTTTTAGTTGGTTTCAAGTTTTGCTGATGCAAATCTTGTATAAAACTGTTCAAAAAATAGATCACCGCTGAAGATGCCCTAAACTTGATCGAATCCGTGTGAGACACCCCTTGACTAAAATGGTCGTACCTAAACGGCTTGCACGCTATTCGACAGCTACTCATTTTTGAGTCAAAAACCACTCAACCCGGCCAAAACGGCTCAAGCGGAGGAAACTGAAGTTCAAACTTCTATCAAAACATGCTACTTATCCGAGAAACACACGTTTTGTGTTTAAGTAACCTGGATAATTCTAATTTTTGGTAGAAATTTGTGTTTCATTTCTATGGGAGCCTTGACTTCCAGAGGGGGGTGGTTTCTAAAACCACCATACAATCATTGCCTTCAAAACCCCCCACATTACAAATTTGGTTCCATTTGCTTGATTAGTTCTCGAACCGTCGCACTGGGCTCATCGATTATAATAAAAATTTGAGTTTTATTTGTTTTAAGCCCCCCCCCCCCCCTTCAGAAAGGGGTCTTGAACTACCATAGAAACATTCTTGCCTTCAAAACCCCCCACATGCCAAATTTCATTCGATTTGCTTGATTAGTTCTCGGGTTATGAAGAAATGTGTTGCTCATTTGTATGAGAGCGCCCCTTCCTGAGAGTAGGGGTCTCAAACAATCATAAGAACCTTCCCCAGCCCCAAAAACCCCTTCTTATAAATTTTGACGTTGGTCGGTTCAGAAGTCTATAAGGGTCTATAAGGGTCTGACAGACAGACAGACAGACGGACAGAAATTCATTTTTATGTATCCAGAAATCTAGCCTCCAAAAACCCCCATATGCTAAAAAGGTTGCATTTACTTGATTAGTTCTCAAGTTATGCAGAAATTTGCTTTTATTTGTCTGGGAGACGCCCCCCCCCCCCTCCCATTTAAAGAGGGTGAGTGGTGGTGAAGTGCCATAGAAACATTTCTTGCCTCCAAAAACCTCAACATGCCAAATTTGGTTTCATTTGCTTCATTGGCTCTCGAGTTATGTTAAAAATTATGTTTCATTTATATGGGAGTCTCCCCTTCCAGAAGGCGGAGGGGTCTCAAACCACCTTAGAAACATTTATTTCCTTCAAAGACCTGCCAAGTTTGGTTCCATATGCTTGATTAGTTCTCGAGTTATGCACAAATTTGTGTTTCATTAGTATGAGAGCCCCCCTCTTACAGAGGGCGGAGGGGTCTCGAGTTGCTTTAGAAACATTTCTCGCCTTCAAAAACCTCTACCTGTCAAATTTGGTTCCTTTTACTTGATTATTTCTAGAGTTATGCAGAAACTTGTGTTTCATTTGTATGGGAGCCCCTCCCCTCCTCCTACCAGAGATGGAGGAGGGGTCTCGAACTACCGTAGAAACATTTATTGCCTTCAAAATCCCCGCAAGCCAAATTTGGTTCCATTTGCTATATTAGATCAAGAGTTATGAAGAAGCACCCCTTCTAGGAGAGGGGAGGGGTCTCAAACTACCATATAAACATTTTTCGCCACCAGAAAACCCCACATGCCAAATTTGGTTCCATATGCTTGATTAGTTCTCGAGTTCTGCAGAAAAATGTGTTTCATTTGTATCGGAGCCCCCTCTTTCAGAGGAGGGAGGGGTCTTTTACTATCTTAAAAACCTTCCCCGGCCTTAAAAACCCCTGCATACAAATTTTCATGCCAAACGGTCCTTCCGCTCGCGAGTTAAATCGTGACAAACCCCAACTCATTTTTATTTATATAGATTCAAAACAAAACTGTCCATATCCATTGAATATATCCGATGAAGGAAAAGTACATATAACAACTCGGATCTGTCGCTTTTTTTACATGTATGTGACATTTGTTTGAAGCGCGCCGCACACCTCTTTGACATACAGTTAACAAAAGGTAGAAGAAAATGTGTAATTGTATATTTCAGCGCTAACATTTGATAAGGGCGAATCTGCCTTTGTAAAAAAAACACTGTTTGCTAATTTATCAGAAGTTGAGTAGAATTCCTCCAAATTGAAAAAATCAGCGGATAGAGATACAATTCCTTTTCCTTGAAGAGTGCTTAAATTGTATTTGTGTCCTTTTGTTCATGAGAAAATGACAACGAATGTCATTGTTTACAAAAGCAGATTCGCCCTAATCTAATGTTGGCGCTAATTTATATCGAGCATGTGAATTATTATTGGGTTCTCCCTTAGCTTAGTCAGTAAAGGCGCAGCTACAAAGCAACACCATGCTGGAGGTGGCTATGGGTTCGATTCCCGGTCTGGTCTAGGAATTTTTCGAAAAATTTCTTGACTCCCTGTGCATAGCGTATGATTGTACTTGCCACATAATCATACTAATGCAAAAATGGTACCTGGCATCGAAAGTTCTCAATTAAAAACTGTGGAAGAGCATCTAGAAAACTAAGTTGAGAGCAAGCAATAAGCTAATTGTGAAAGTAATAAGCTTGAAATGCTAAAGAAGAAGAAGAAGATGTGAATTATTACCGTCTTCCGTTGGGTTGAAATTTCTGGTGTTAAGAGACATCATCTTCTTAAATGACGATATCAGTAGCTGTTTTTGGCATTTAAGGCTTCAGGCGTTTCATGAATCTTTAACTCAATTTAATGCCACGAAGCTTTAATATAGAAGTAACCATAACGATTAACCGATAAAAAATAGTTTTTTTGCCACTGCCACATGTTCATTTTGATTGAACGCCACTTTGAACTATGTAATGAGAAATTGCTATCTCAATTATTTACTAACAATCTGGGTAGATTCCACTCATCGAAGCCAAACAAGTTTACTCATTTTTTGACAACTCCAGAATGCTGGTAAATATGAGTACAATCTACTCAGTCACTGAGTTGTCTCTGAAAATTTTTAGGACATACGATCAAAACAGAAACGGCCTTTCAAATGTTTTTCGCAAAGTACTGTCCAATTAACTGACAACAATCGTATGTAGCGATGTTTTCTCTCCACTCGATCTCCACGACGACCACGTGCCCACCGCAACCGCCAATTCGAATCACTTCGCGCGCTCTCGTACTAAACTCCGCCTCGTCAAACACCCCCAACAGCACGGCACAGCTCTGTTGTGTGAACTAAAAGTCAGCTGTCAACCAACACTCACACATCCTTATCGGAGCTACTGTCGGAGACGCAGAGCGAAGAGCGAGCATAATTTTATTTGAAAATAATCCTCTCTCGAAGTGTCCCGATTTTCGGTGTGCGAAGAAAGGAGCATCGTTTTCTCCAGCCAGCCATCATCGCGTCAAGCAAATCCGCGAGAAACGACGTCGCCTCGCCAGTCTAGTCGTGAGCTACACTTCAAGCGGTTATTGTGTGTGATTGTCTCCGCGAACAGAGCGTTTCCCCGTTTGATCATCATCCATCAGAGGAAAAAAAAAGTGTTCAGTCGCAGGAAAGAAGAAGGAGCAACCGTCGGTGCTGTTTTCGCAATTTTCTCGGTTGATTGGTGAATTTCGGTAGGAAAAAATCGCTGGAAAGTGTCGTGAATAAGTGCAGTGTTGTATTGCATGTGAATTTCCCACTGAGCGGTGCGGTTTGGTGTCGAAAAAATGCGATGAAAAGTGCAGATGGATTTTTTCGCTTTCCTTGAAAGTGGAAGGAGGATTTTTCTTCCTTTTTTTCGTCTTTTCGGGCGGCTGGCTGGAGAGTCGCCCTCTGTCAGCGCCGCGCCGCTTGCTCTGCTGCGTGTGTTCTGCACTCGTCGTCGTCGTCGTCGTCTTCTTCAGTGTGTGATTGTGGTCGTGTGACAATCAGGCATCGTTGTTGTTGTTGCTGCTGCTGTTGACAGACGAATACACGCTTCTTCGGAGACTTTGTGCATCATCAGTAAGAGACCATAATAAAATACTGGACCCCGGATCATCATTTTGCGGATCGTAGCATAAAGGATGATAGTGCAACGGTGTCCATCAATAAATATCATTGGTGACTATTACGATTGAAGGCTATCTTGGGCGGGAAATCTTCCGCACCATAAGGGGAAGTAACACACAGGGAGGACAATGGCAGATCATTATTATTTTTGGGGTTGATTTTGGGTTTTTATGCTTTATGCTGCTCACATCCACCACAAAGGGAGAGTGCTGGTTTCCGTGCTGGTAAGAGATAGGGTAGGGTAGGAAGCCCATGAAGGGTGATGGTTTCCTTCCAAACGTACGGCTGTATTGGTGTGACTTGTGTGACTCAATTACGCCAACCAGAATCTATACAGCAGCGCAGGAAGAAGGAATATAAGGATTACGTACGCAGGAGACGGTGCTGGGGGAAGGCAATTGGAGACGAGACATTTTCGCCTGCCAACAAAACTACTCAAAGATATTACTTCAATTGCAAAATTTGTGGAAATCCATTTCCAAAGCAATATTTCGCAGAAACTGGGCTGAGTTTTGTAACTCTTGCATTCATACAACTGCAATCGAGCGAATCATCCACCACACAACACGACAGTGAGCCAACACCCTTAACTCGCATGCTAGCGACGGACCGTTCGTTCAACGTTTAGTCATTGCAAAAAAAGGTCCGATTCTTCCGCAGTCAGCAGAAGCACAAATGAAGTGAAAAAAAAATCAAGGTTACAAACCACTGCGGGTTTGTTTAAAATTTTCCCTCTATACCTACCTACCTACCAACATAATAACCCGACAGCAGCAGTTTTTGCCATCCAATGTTTGAAAGTTTTCCTTCTTTGGAACGGACCGTCCGGTCGTCGGTCGGAAACTGACAACTGGTTTTCTGCGTTGGATAAGTACTCGGGGCGTTGTTGTGCAATGCTGAATTTGTTTTCACTTGCAACAATCGGGCAGTCACAACAGCCAGAGCGCTTTGATTCATGACGCTATGTTGTTGGCCACCGAAAGTATGTGGGCTGTGTGAAAGATTCCGTCCTCTACGACTTCTTCGTAGGGGCGACGTTGAAGGAAAGCCTCCGTAATGGATATGTTTACCATCTTGGGGATCTTGATGAGGTATGAGATTGAATTCGTTGGATGATTCGTTGGTTGATGATAGGATCTAAACCGTTGTAAGCGATATGATGGGGATTCTAATTGAATAAAAATGCAAATCACTTTGCACACCTCGTTAAATCGGCAATTTTGTTAAAGGTTCACTCGAGCGGAGCAATTTGCATAATTACTTCATTGAGTGGAAAGTGATTAATCCATCCGATTGATCGTGATCTACGGTACCTTTTTGGGTTTATAAGTCGGTGTGAAACTTTTTGCCAAACGTTAAATATGACCCTTTTTTTTGACAATTCGTGAGGATTTCCAAACAATTTTAAAACTTCTTACTTCTTTTTTAATATGTTTAGTCTCGTATGTATTAAAGAAGGAAATGCAATTTTCGATCCATGTAATATTTGTTATCAACTCAACTTATGTTGAGTAACGTTTGACGGTTTGTAAAATAGACTTCTGAACCATGAATCATCACATATT
>JASCZW010003740.1:0-26636 GCA_034211315.2 Aedes japonicus | reverse complement strand
AAGTGAACGACTCACGACGATGGATTCTACTCCGTTTATGTGCAATACATAGACAATGTTTAATCAAGTAATTCAAGTAAAACTTTATCCTTCTCTTTCCACGACTTTTTTCTACTTTTTGTAATCAATTTGTCAAACCAAAGTTGTTAAATAAGTGCTGTAAAATGTCATTTCGTGTAATTGGATAAATTCACCGATAACTTTGTTCAACAGCTGAATTCATGAATATACCCGCATAATCACAAACCATTCCGAGACCATTTTCTTTATTGTTGACGACCGTTTTCGTTATTGTTACGACATTTACCCTTATAGTTGACAACTATTAGCTAACAATCTCCTATATAGTTTTAACAATATGTCAGATGGTAATAGCAACAATCAATATGCAACTAGCGATTTGACATTGGTTCACTGTTGTAGAACCCCTTGGTCCGAATTACAACTTGAAGTCAGCACCTTGTTATACATATTTGCGCCTTTGTTTTGATTTGCTGTGTTATTTTGACAGAGTATTTGAGAGTGTGTTCATGTGAGTTCATTATAAGGGGTGCATTATTGAGCTTGGGACCGAGCTTGGGACGATGTTCTAGTACTGACTGAGCCAAGAAAAAAATCGTTTTTGTATGGGACCTACTGGTCTTAGAGTTAGTCTATGGTAATAGGCCAAATAACAATATGCTGAATAGGCGGTTAAGTTAGGTTACCATAACAAAATGGCAATTTTCACGAACAAAATTTTTGCTGTACTCTATGCCATAAAATTGGTATATGATCCAGACCAAGTGCAAACAATGAAAAACCTTTCTATGACAATATGGCAAACGTTAACAATATGTGTAGAGGTCAGGGTGCGAAAAATTTAAATTCAATAAGCAGTATCCCGTGAATTTATCCAACATCCATCTCGTCATTCACCGATTCGGTGCAAAACTGAATTTCAGAAGAGCCAAAATTCGGTGATAGCAAGAACACATTCAGTCAGAATGTTTGCGATTATTGTGTTTTGTGATGCTCTCCTCTTTTTGTTTTGACTGATTGAACCGGAGATCTGTATAGAAAAATGTGTCGGTAGCATCCTGTGTGAATGAAGACACTCGGTGCGAGTCACCTTTTTGGAGGGGACCGAATGCTTGTGTTCGTTCGTTCATTGCCTCTTCTCTTTATTAGTAATTCGTGTGTTCAGCAAAGACCAAAGAATTGAATGCTGTTGTTTTTCGCACTCATTTCGGGCTGTCAATTTTTTCACACACTGGTAGAGGTTGAATGGTGAAAAAGAGATTAAACTCTTCGGTAACAATAACATAAAATGTGATAATATATCTTACTTTCGAAATATATGTTTGACTATACAGCAAGTTGTTTTTCGTTATGCGGGTGCTAAAATTAAAGTGTGTGCTAAAATTGAAGCTCTTGACAAATTCTGCAAGTTTGTCTAACAGATATGGAAATGTCCATTAATTACGTCACGCAACAAATGACTTTTTATAACACCCCCCCTCCCCCCCTTGTCACGTTTTTTGTATGAGCCTTCAATTTTTTTTTTTGTATGGATCGTCACGTTATCCCAACCCCCCCCCCCCCTCTCCCTCACTACGTGACATAATTAATGGACCTTCCCTATGATAAATGATATTCATTGACGAATATTATTTGAATATTCTGATATTGCGCTCGCACGTCTAAATGCCCAGCTACAATGAGGAGCGCAACGGCGCGTTGCGGCAGCTTTTGACAGTTAATCCATATATTTTATGTCAAAAACTGCCGCACCGCGCCGTTGCGCTCCCGATTGTAGCCCAGCCTTAAGTGCAGTTAGAACGATACATTGTGAATTAAATTTATGAAACTAATAAAGCACCACATTTTTTCATACGTGCTATTGTGAAAATTATCGCCAACGGGTGGTACGATGTCTGATGGCGTGACGTCAGTTCTTGCAGTGTCGCCAACAATTTAGTATAATAATTGTATTATAGATTGTAAAATAATGCTGAAAAAATCAAAGAACAGCCTAATTACTAAAGAAGGGAGATTACAATATTTCCTATATTGGCTTATTTGTGACAATAACGTTTCAGTCAGTTCGTCGGAATTATGCCAAACATAACTTAGCAACACAGAATTTTAATGAATCCAAAAATTCACTGTTCAACATCAGAGAAGAAAACATGTGATTTTCAAATTTCAATTTTAACAATGAAACCTACGAATGCCATATTTTGAAGTACAGCTAAATGAAAAGAAGGGAACAAACGGATAAAAAACAATGCCAATGACATCCCAAGTAACCACGAGGCTGTAATAGCATGCATATATAGGGCATATGCATTACGTCTAGTGCATCATTGAAGTTGGATTAAAGCTGAAAAGGGCCCCACTAAGATCGAACTAATGCTATATCTCTTGTAATGCCATAAGACATTGCTAAAGTACCATTACTGCATTGGTAATGCATCACTACATTCTTAAACTAATCTAACGCTTCATTACTTGACAACTCGACATGGAGTTTTCATAAGGGCCAATGTCGCAAACGTAAACAATGGCTTCTTTTGCGAATTTCTTGAAAATACTAACTCGCTCAAGTAAACTACCACTTCTATCATAAAGGGGAACTCCTGTTCTGTACAATCATCGTCATAATTCACTATAATTAAGTTAGCATTCTCGAGAAATTTGCGGAAAAAGTCATTGTTTACGTTTGCGACATTGGCCCTTATGAAAACTTTTTGTCGAACTGTTGAATTGATGCAATCCCGCAATACCGATGTTGATTTTGGGTTGAACAAGTGCAATAATATAATGCTTGTGGTTACTTGGGATTATGCCAAATGGTCATTATGTAAATTACCACTTGGATTCTATATTATTTCAATAAATAGTGTTATGCCAAACGACCACTTAGCTCATGTTATTGTTATGCCAAATCATCTTATGTTGAACGTCTTCATCCCAAACGACCATATGCCATATGGGCTTCCCCCATATTTTTGAGTGCAGCGAATATGAAAACACGAATCACCAGGTGGGCTACGGTTTTCGAAAATTTCGAACCATTCTCTTTTATACCAGTGTGATCGTTTGACATCTCGTTCCGAAACGTCAACTAGCTCTGTCCCGTTTTAGTTCTTTTTCCGGTCGGCCATTGGGATCGAAAGTGAACACATTTCACTGAGTGAGTAAAATTTTACCGATTTTTTAAATCTTTTCTATGATTAACGGCCGGAAAATGTACCAATTGCTCCCAAAATGTTCGGATAAAGTTATACCTACGAACAAACGGTGACAACTGTGCAATTTCTGAGGAAAAGTGATGGTTTTGTGTGATGTGATGAGTTGAATTTGTACCACGGTGTATCGGAGGAGTTGACGTTTTGACAACTCAAACAAACAGTGCACGAAGCTAAGTGGTGCGGATTTTCATCGCTGCAAATCCTTCCGCTCACTTTTTGGCCATTCGATTCTTAGTTTACGTCTTGTACTACTTTATAAGCTAACGGTTTGTTGTGTTTCTTCGAATATTTCAGATCATGGGCAAGATTATGAAAACTGGGAAGGTCGTGCTCGTCCTCGGTGGACGGTACGCCGGCCGCAAGGCTATCATCCTTAAGACATTCGATGATGGTACCTCCGACAAGCAGTTCGGACATGCTCTCGTTGCCGGCATCGATCGCTACCCACGACGAGTGACGCGTCGCATGAACAAGACCCGCATCCACAAGCGTTCCAAGATAAAGCCGTTCATCAAGGTGAGTTTCCTATAGTGTGCCACATGCTTCGCTGGTTTCAGTTGTGTTTCGGGGATCCTAGAGAATTCGGAATATGAAATTAATCCGAGGCGCACACCGCAGCTTTGTGTTCTATACAGTAGCATGCGTGGTTTCCAGAAGTAAATATTGCACAATGCATTCATCGATTTTCTCACCGTTCGCTTGTCTTTCTTCACACAATGATAGGAATAGTGAAATTAATGATTTGTTTTCTGCTATTTTTGTTTGTTTGTAGATGCTGAACTACAATCACCTGATGCCCACTCGCTACAGCGTTCCGGACGTTAGCCTCGATAACAAATATTCCGCTAAGGATCTGAAGGATCCGGTTAAGCGCAAGAAGGCTCGCTTCCAGGTCCGTGTCAAGTTCGAAGAACGTCACAAGTCCGGCAAGAACAAGTGGTTCTTCCAAAAGCTGCGATTCTAAAGTTCCCGCTTGTTTAATTTTAAACGTTAAGGAAGAATGAGTTTCGGAGGAAGAGTGCTGTGTAATAAACGAAGGAAGTATGGAAAATCGGGATGCTGATTTATGTACCGAAAGAAACACGTCGCATCCGCAGCGGCTGGATGAGAATTTTGATGGTTCGAAAGTGAGACTACTTTTTTTGAGCGTTTGCTAGTTATGATAAACCTCGCAACAACCTGATCCACTACTTTGAAAAGTTACACAGATGTCTTTTACCTAAACGAGATTCATTTGCATTTGTTTAGAAAATTTTGCAACGTGAGTGAGATAAGATAACCGTATCTTCCCTTCCCCATCAGTCTGGAGGCATGAGATGATTTAGAAGGAAAGGGGTAAAAGAGGTCCAAAGTAGTTTGGTCGCCTTGATGGAACTGGTGGTGGAGTGTTTATTGATTTGTAGACAGATAAAACATACTTTTATAGTTACCTTTTTCCCAATTCAATGTATAGGCAAATAAGTTAATTGTGCATCCAATCAGTTGATTTTAATTTATTTATAACAATTCAGCTAGTTAACTGCCGTTACGTTATTCCGGGCCGCTAATGAAGTAAGGTGATAATATAGTCGCGCTGACTGAAAATCAAATGGATAGTCGTCCCCAATGCAGTGCGACATTAGGGGGAACAAATATCTAGACAAAGTTGTAATTTCCAAGAGATCAATTACTCTTATAGAGCTAATAGAGATTATAACCCAGCATTTATCATTGGTCGTTAATTTCCATTGCATGCTTTGATTTGGTGATATTTCTCGAGTACTATTTCAAACTGGCATAAGTTGATAAGATATTATTTGATTTGGTAAACAAAGAGGGGAAGTAAGGTTCAAGGGTAGATTTATCATAACTCCCAGCAACCTCACGGAAAGTAGCATCACCATCATGGTTAAGGAAATGATATTCCTAAGGGTTTCAAGAATTTAATGTTTGAATCGTACTTGCCTTCATTGTTTATTTATTTTCTTATTTATTCGATTAAATTATCAACAGACTATTTTGGTGTCCAAATGATAAAAAAAAAAAAAGATTATCTTAACGCTGACAAAAACTGTCTTTTTGTGTAGTTTCACGACTTATTAAAATCGAAAACAGTCGACACACAAAGGCACGTTGCAAAAGCAATCATTGAGAGTGACCAAATTAATCATAAGGCAGCGACTCTTGTAACTCGGAAGGTTGAAAGGGTCCCTCCAAGGCAGTCTACGAAGAGCGTGTCGGATAAAAAGTCGTTGAATTGACTCAACACGTTCGACACCATTTTGGAAATGAGGGTTCCAGACCGGGGAAGCATATTCCAAGGTGGACCTCACCAACGAACACTACAGATTTCTTTATCCACACGAAAAATGAAGCCGAGATTTCGAGAATCTTTTGTTATGATATAGGACATGTGTGGTTTTGTACGTGAGTTTATCGTCGAGTGTCACACCAAGGTCCTTTACTGGGTTGCCTCTTTGCAGAGATAACCGAAGATAATAGGAGACTTCTTCCTAGAAAAAGTGACAACGGTACACTTTCCCGGATTCCAGAGAATACAGTTCATCTCGCACCACCTTTGTACTGTCTCTCAATTTTCTTGCAAGTGTAAGTGTCTGGGTAGGGAATCCAAGCGAGTGTAGATTTTAAGGTCGTCAGCAAAGCTCAGCCGATGAGATTTCAGCAACAGGTTGACATCGTTGAAATACGAGAGAAAAATCAGCTGCCCAAGATGACTGCCTTGGGGAATGCCGGACAGGGCGGCGAACGAAGAGCACAGCTCATCTCCAATTTTAATCTTGAGTGTTCTGCCACAAAGATACGATTTGCAAGGAGGCGCCAAAGCCAAATCTTTCCAGTTTTGCCACAGCGATGTCATGGTTGATTCGGTCGAACGCAGCAGATAGGTCCATGTAGACAACGTCCGTTTGTGAACCAAAAGAAATCCCATCTTTGATGAAGGAAGTGATTGATAGAAGGTTTGTGGTCGTTGAACGTTTCGGCATGAGTCCATGTTGATCGTCGCTGATATATTGCCTCACGTGGAAAAATACGGGTTCGAAAACGGTCAGTTCAATCAGCTTTGAGGCTGCGCACAAGCTCGAAATTCCGCGATAGTTATCAGCATTTGACAACTATGCAAGTATGATCCTTGACATTCAACAAGATCCAAATTTGCTCCGCCGCCTTCAGAGATACATCTTCAACGATGTGCGAGTCTAGCCCGTAACGTACAGCGATCAAAACGCATCTACCAGAAACCTTTCGACTATTTAGAGCACTTCGGTCGCACCGAAATACCGTGTTGGACGAACCAAAAGCAGCTATTGAGCCATGTCTCAGTAACGACGATTATGTCGTATGAACAATCAGAAAGTATTGGTCTAGACTAGAGTTCATACCGCCGACATTCTAGTAGTAAACTTGCAGTCCTTGCACACTGAGATAGCTACCAACCATACGGTGGGAGGTCCCGGAGGAGTTAGTGGTATTGGACGAAGTTCGTGAGTGGCCGTGACAGCTGCTGATCGCTAGCGGTGGTGTTTCGTTAAAATTTGTCACTGTGAGTCTGGCAGCAGTTTCGTGTCGCCAATTTGCAGAAATAATGCGACGTTGGGTCGATGAAGGTTGACTGCAAACGGCGAATTGATCAGCGCATGAAATGTGTGATCCAGTCTTCCTACTAAAACGCCGGACCGAGACGACTGCTGATCGCTGGAGGATGAGGCTCGACTGCAATGAGAGTCTTTCCAAAGATTTGCTTTTACAAGTTTACACATTAAATTGGCAAAAAAAAAGTTTGAGCCAGGATGTCTGTTCTCTGTGTTCTTACTACAGCGTTTCAACATAATACAAGGCTATCTTGATGACATTTTCTTTGTAGATACTTTTCATTACATTATGTTACAAGCCTGTAGTCTGAACAAGGTATAAGCTGTGTGGTATAAGTCTTCCTTTTTTAATTGAAATCAAGTGGTAAGACAGCTCCTTATCGTGAGCGTTTCCAGAGTTGCTTTTAAGGTACCTCGAGTAAGTCACGTAGCTCAGCAAGCGAGCACTGTCATTTGTTTGCTCTCTGTTTTTGCACAGCAGCTGTCAAACAAACCGCACGTTTGTGCATGAGCTCTCGTGTGTGACCAATTAGACACAAGCAATTTTCAATATTTATGTTTTTCTCTGTTTAACTCTAATTTTGAAAATAACCTATTTTCGATCAAACTGCATATCTGATATGCTCATACAATTTGATATCGTATTCACTACTATTCGGGTGAGCTTTTTCGCGAAGAAGTTATGTTGAATCAGCTGATATTTGCCATTGCGGCATCATTCCGCCAGACGGACAGACTATCAACTGGTACTGTGGTGTGGATAAACACAGGACAAGAGGCAAACAAGCTCAACCCACTGACTCCGACCCAAGCTTCAAGCTTCGCAAAATCGATGTTTAACAAATTACCAAAATGGAAAATTTTGAAATCTTTGTTAAAACCTAGTAATTGCAAACCGCGATCCATAACCTTCAATGGCACATTAGAACAGTCAGAGGACACCATTGCATGTAGATTTAATGAATATTTCGTCGATAGTATTTTGTCAATCAATCAATCCATTGATTTAGTAGATGAGCCAGACGAAATAAAACAGCCGATTAATATTAACTGTAGTTTTGAAAGTTTTCACCCAATAACGTTAGAGGATCTTAAATCTATTTGCTTTTCTTTGAACAAAACGGCTGGAGTGGATAACGTAACTGCAAGAGTAGTACAAGATTGCTTTAATGTCATCGGAAACAACCTGCTGGACCTTATTAATGAATCGCTGCAAACTGGGCACGTGCCACAAGTTTGGAAAGAATCTTTAGTTATTCCCATTCAAAAAGTCACTGGAACGATGAAAGCCGAAGAGTTTCGTCCTATTAACATGTTGCACACTTTAGAGAAAATTTTGGAACTTGTTGTAAAAGGCCAGCTGTTAACGTATTTAAATAGTAATAATTTGATTGCGCCGGAACAATCGGGATATCGCGAAGGTCATTCTTGTGAAACAGCGTTAAATTTAGTTTTAGCAAAGTGGAAAGAAAATGTAGAGCGTAAAGATACGATTGTTGCTGTTTTTTGGATCTGAAACGCGCTTTTGAAACGATTTCTCGGCCCTTGTTGTTAAAATCAATCAAGCGCTTTGGATTTTCGGGTTCTGCATACAGATGGTTCGAAAGCTATTTGTCTGACAGAACTCAACGGACGGCTTTTAATGATTCCGTGTCGAGCCCTGTGGAGAACAGCCTTGGCGTACCACAAGGGAGTGTATTAGGGCCCATTTTATTCATTCTATATATTAATGACATGCGACGAGTCTTGCGATTTTGTGATATTAATCTTTTTGCTGATGATACCGTGTTGTTCATTGCAGCTAAAAGCCTCGAGGAGGCCGTTTCACATTTGAATGCAGATTTACGTTCTCTAAGTAGATGGTTAAAGTACAAACAGTTGAAATTGAACATAAGTAAAACTAAATTCATGGTAATTTCGCGGAATCGAGTTAACGAAGACGTCTCTGTTAAAATTGATGATGTAACAATTGATCGCGTTCGTGAGATTAAATATCTTGGCGTGATTATTGATGATAGATTAAAATTTGACTCTCACATTGACGATGTCATCAAGAAAATAGCCAAGAAGTACGGTATTCTCTGCCGATTAAAAAACGATTTAACTATTGCTAGCAAAATACAATTGTACAAATCTATCATCTCTCCTCACATTGAATTTTGCCCTTCCATTTTGTTTTTAGCTAATCAAACACAAATATTGAGATTACAGCGTTTGCAAAATAAGATAATGCGTTTGATCTTGAGATGTAACAGATTCACTTCCTCCTCTTTTTGTTAGATGCCCTACAGTGGCTATCGGTGAAGCAGAGAGTTGTGTATTTGACAATGGTATTCATTTTTAAAGTAATAAACGGTTTGCTGCCTCGATATTTGTGTAATCGAATTGAAAGAGGAAGTGATATTCATAGATATAACACTAGAAACGCGGATGATGTTAGAACACCATATTTTTTGTACGGAGCTTCACAAAATTCGTTGTTTTTTAAAGGTATAAATGTTTTCAATTCGATGCCTATACACATCAAACGTGCAGCAACATTAGCAGATTTTAAGAGACAATGTATTTCACACATCAAAGCTGCCTTTTGAACAGCTACTCTGATAACTTTTTACTCTTGACTAATTTTGTATCTTGACGATGTTATTACAACGGATATTTTTGTATGGTTTATTGTTAAATGTTTTATATTTGTCATGGGGCACAAACAAACTACATTTTTCGCCTCGATGATGATGATGGATTTAAAGTTTTTATTTTGTTATTGTAATTTAAAGTAGTTTTCATTTTTGTGTAGTCTTCAAAAGTTTGAGCCTCGCGCGCGGTATACAGGTATAAAGGACTTCTTTTTGAATTTACAAAAAATATTGACTTATGATGCTTGAGAATATGCCATGAAATAGTAGTGGGTTGTCTGGCTGATTGTCGGAGAATTCTTTGTCAATTCTGTTGTGGTTGAAAGTAAAAGTTTGACTAGGGCCGGTCCAGGATTTTTTCGGTTTGGAAATATTCTCGATTTCCCTTATTGGGGATATCCTTGGTCAGCCCAAAACTAAGGTGGCGGTTCCATTAGTGTTGAAACCTCACTCGGTAGCGGGCAAGATCGGATATTGGATTGTATTTTGATAATGTCCTTATACAGGATTCTGTGATTTGAATTGTAATAGAATTTTCTGATCGCTGGGTTTATTTGCGAACATTTGTGGTTGACATCAATAGCTTTTCACAATTATATCGCTGTAAAGCAAATGAACAGTTTTGGAAGAAGTTTATATCTGTAGATACAATCAGTTCGTATTTGGTTTTGCATAACTGGTTGAATTGTTTTAAATAAATTATCTAATAGATAAATCGTCTAGCTCAAACCTTTGTAGGGGTAAGTGGCGGGACCATCATCACCAGTCTATAACCATCGTTATGATACCTGATCATTAGACTTCGGTAAAGCCGTCCGTATCACGTTTCATGTATTCAATAATCCTAGAACCCTCTTGGAATACAGGTCGCCGTTGTTCAATCTTCTACTGCCATTATCAGAATTTCCACAAATCGAAATTCGATGTACCACAAGGCTATAATACACGTGAAATAATCCACACATATTTATTGGCAAAAATCCATATAAAATTCCACATAATATTGATGTGTTCACACATAATTTGCACCCTCCAAGAATGACAAATGAAGTTTATGTGACAAATGAAAAGTATGTGTGGCCACACATAGTAGTTATGTGTACACATAGAAAGTATGTGTGGTTACAAATAGATATTATTTGTTGATTATATTGCAAAAAATCATAGATGGGACACATAGATATTATCATTGCATTTTTATCAGTGTAGCATGCGCATATATATGGCATATGCAATACGTCTACTGCATCATTGAAGTTGGATTAAAGCTGAAAAGGGTCCCACTAAGATCGAACTAATGCTATATCTTTTGTAATGCCATAAGACATTGCTAAAGTAGCATTATTGCATTGGTAATGCATTACTACATTCTTAAGCTAATCTAACGCTTCATTATTTGACAACTGTTGAGTTGATGCGATCCCGCATTGCCGATGTTGATTTTGGGTTTAATAAGAGCAATAATATAATGCTTGTGGTTACTTGGGTAGTCCGAAAATGTTACTGAACATCCTCGAGTAGTTTTTTTTATCGATGAACATTTATAATTCGGAGATGGTGATCAACGGTCAAGTACAGTATTTGCGATATATTGCAATTTATCATTTAAACACAGTTGAAAGAGCTGAAATAGTTTATTATCACAAATCAACACACTTTTGGAAAGCATTACTACATAGGGGAACTGTTCCATTATTCATCTCATGATCTTTAATTATAACTGTTCGGAAATGTAGGTTTGATGTATATTTATACAATACCATTTAAATTTATTGCCGACTACGAATCTTAATGTTCATGTATCGGACATTTATATTGTCATTACAATAGATCTACGGTTCTACTGTCCATCCCATGTGCTAGTATTCTCTACAATTGTTTAAAACCCCGTTCACATTACATCCTACATTACGTGATATAGAGTATCTTGATATCAAATGCCATGCCATTTCCAGTGAAAACTAGATGTATAGAGGCTGATATCAAGATAGCCTATATCACGTAATATAAGCTGTTGTGTGAACGGGGTGTAATACAATTAATAGTTATCAACCTATTAAATGTAAACATATTATCGATCCTATTGTATGGTTACAGCTACAGTGCAGTCACAAAAAAATCAGATTATTTTTCATTCCCGCATATACGGGAAACTTATCATAGACATAGACATCAAAGACAGGCATCCCTAATTAAGACGTTACAGACGGTTGAAGTTATTATGCATCAAACGTTTCATTTTTCCGAAAAGTTCCGCCTTTTTTGCAACCGGAACGAGCATAAACAATCAAAACAAAATCGTTCCCCCATTTTTGTTTTGACGCTCCGTCGGTTTGGTTCAGTGCTGGTGCGAGAAAAAAATTGTCCTTGTAAAACGTCTCAAGTCAAGAGGAAAAGTGATTGTGCCTTCGATTGTTGGATTGACCTTGCTGCTATACTGATAAGGGAGCGCTTCTGATAAAGAACTAAGTAGTGAAAATCGACTCTGCCCAGGATGCAACTGTTGTTGAAATAAAACTGAGTTGCTTCTGCAGTATTGGTTCGTTCAGACCTTCACAGAGAGTAATTTGTTTTTACTGATGGCGGAGGAGAGCAGAGCTCAAGCTCTTTGTGAAATGGAACTTTAGCTGCTGACCTACTGATCGCCGAGTGTTTCGTAAGTAAAAGCGAGTGTAGGGTGTTTCGAGGTTTCTACCCGCTTCGATGGACGATTTCAGGCAAACCAAATCGAAGTTGGCTAGTGTGTGATAGTCTAGTGTCAAAATTCGTCATCGATTCTGGAAGAACTTGTTATTTTTCGGAGAGTGCCTATAATTTAAGCGTCGTATGTCGAAAAGCATGAACATGTAATTACAGAAACAACTCACAGACTCGTGAAACGAAAACAAAAGCCTTGCGTTGACAGCGAAGAAGTGCATGCTGTGAATATTCAGATCCATTTATACATCTGTTGCGGGGGTGGTGTGCATTGTTAGTGGAGGCCGCAGTTTCGCACGGTTGGAATAATACGTAAATGCATAGTGCGTAATGGGAAGTGCATATTGTATGTCGTGATAGCAGCGTATGAAAAGTTATTTAAAAAATAAGCTGTTGTGAGTCATACTAGAAGCTCGGGAAGAAGAATTGCATTTTCCTGAAAGTTTAAATTTACGTCTTACTCAGCAGAAGGGCGTATAAATTTAGCATCTTCTAGTCAAATTTGGGTGAGTACTTGTTGTAACTACATGCTATCGTTCTAGATAATCTATCGATAAATTTATCTACAAATAATAAATGAAAATCAAAAAGCATCTGTATGTAACGATTTATCTCAAGAACGGATTGTCATGATTTTTGTTTTGTTTTGTTTTGTTCATCTTCAGACGCAAATGGTTTGAAGAAACAATAATAAAAACAATTCAGGCAACAGTTTTCAAAAGGACGTAGCTCGCAAAAGTAAACTGATTGCTAAAAACATGCAACTAATTAAAATACAATTCATACACTACTGAAAATAACAATTTAATGAATGTTTCAGTTGCTGTTTCGCATGTTTTTGTAATAATAGAGCTATACTGACGAGTCTGAATTTGGAGATTCTAATCGACGTATGACAAATCTCGTGTAACAATTGAAAAGCGCCTATCTTCATTCACTGGTGAGCAATTGAATTTGTGCATACAGCTTAGGTCGTTAGAAGAAGTTGTTAACTTCCACATTGAAAAATAAATCCCAAATCAATTGCTTTCATTGAAGAGAAAGTCGACAAAGAGCATCGATCAATGAAGATAGGTCCTTTTTAACATTAGGGATGTCACATCGGCGTAACTGTAAATTATATTAAAATGTGGTTTGATGTGGTAAAATAAAAAAAAACTAGCGTTTCCCATAGGGTAACGGGATTTAATATAAACTTAGCTCCTCCATTGGGGCCTCTGTACACGCATCTGCCTCAACTTACGAGACCGGAGACCGACATAATATTACTGCAACAGCAGACACTTTTTCGGACTATCAATCGTATAAACATGCAACGAGCACGTTTGGCACCAAAATTCCTCAGAGTCGAGTGCTACGACTGGCATGGTCGGAAAGCTGGGCTGGAATGGTGGGAGAATAGGTACTCAACGATCTAGCGATCAGTCGGCATTGAGCTCTAATGTCGTGCGGTTCTATTTTCTATTTGCTCAAGGAAGATGTGCTATTGCTACCTACTGCTATAAAATTTTTTAAACAGCACTTTTCAGTGCTAAATGCTACCTACAATTATTAGATTTCCTCTTATTCCAAATTACGGTCCTTGTTGAGGCTCTTTGGGTAATCCGGCTTGGATATCGCATTGGCAAATTCCTCTTCGGTCTTTCGAATTCTTATAGTTATCTGCTTGGACGTCGATTTGGAGTAGTTTCTTCTGCCACTATGGCAAATAAACGTTAACGCAAAAGGGCAATCTATAAATCCGCCTTCAAATCAAATTAATGTGAGTAATCAATTTGATATGCGCACAGATGATGAGAGTCCATCATCCATCATCTAACCAAAATTTGAACAATTGATTGAGAAAGGAAAAAGTTCCCCCTATTGTGGTGGCAGTCTCGAATTTGCATGGTTTTTGCTTCGAAATATCCCCTTCAAATTTTCAGACAAGGTGAATGCCGTTTGCTTGCTGAAACCTGGGACGGATTCAAACGTCTTCTTAAGTATCTTACCCAGAAGAACCACATTTACTCACATATGACATCTGTTTAAGGTTGTGTGTGTGTGTGTGTGTGTGTGTGTGTGTGTGTGTGTGTGTGTGTGTGTGTGTGTGTGTGTGTGTGTGTGTGTGTGTGTGTGTGTGTGTGTGTGTGTGTGTGTGTGTGTGTGTGTGTGCCGGCAGTGCTCTTATGGAAGAAATTTGCCTGCACCTATTTTTGACATTATGCTATCTATAGATGCAAACACTTTTAGCCCTGGAGATAAAAGGTGATAAAAAGCTCTATTGCAGTTCCAACGACCCATTTCGAGAATGCCTCTTTCTACACGTACATTCTGAGGTCGCCATCGTGTGCAATAAGCCCCGCATGAACACACCCATATATCAAAAGATATATGAGATGCAATCACACTTCCAGAATCAAAATTCAGTTTTTTGATTCTGGCGCGTATTTAGTTATGGTTTTATTTTTATAATAAGTAAAACTGTAACATTCTTACCAATCTTCGTTGTTTCTACCCTTTTCTGTTTACTTTCCTTCTTGTTCAAGTCTTTATCGATCTCGTCCTGGTTTTGTATGCTCTTGATAGCCATTTTGCCTCCGGATTAATGAGGATTCCTCCAGCTTCGTGACTTTGTTTGATTAGGAGAATATGCTTCCACTGTAACCCTTTCAGGCTCGTCTTTGTTTCTTTTTTTGTTCTACAAGTATACAAACATATTCGCTTCTCTGTCAAAAACAGCCAAATCAAATGTAGAATTTGTGTGGTGATGCTTTCCAGAAAATTGCAGACCCATAATAAAACTCAGTTATTATAAAACTGTTGAAACTATTAGCATTTATTAGATTCTTTGAATAGCAGTAATATAATTGAATTTATGCATATTCTATACCTATTGTATGAAAAAAAGAACAGGTGTCGAATAAAATTTAATATGCTACCACTAGTGGGTTCAAATGTACTTCTGGTCCACATCACCCCTGGCAACACTGGTTTGCATCTTTCCCGTTTGGGTAAAGATCCAGATAAGCCCTGAAACCTGGTAGTTATTAAGCTACCACAATGTTTTGCCAATGCCCAGGGCTCGACGTCTGTTTAAGGTTGTCTTAAAAGGTCTCCCCAGTGATGAATCCCTGAAACAATCAAAAGCGAACTGACAAAATTACTTGTAATAAGCTCAGTTCAAGTAATAAAATGAAGATGAAATCCCGTCATGGCGATTCTCACAAAGGGATTTCAAACGATTTTTATCTTGTTCACTTCAAGTCATGTGAACTTAATAACCTTAAGGCTTTAGAAAAAGCAAGCCCTTTGCTCCATGTCCGAGTGAAGTTGGAACATTTCAAGAAGACTGGAGGAAATTCAAAACCTCTCCCGGTGCCGTAAGTGCCAGGTATGGGGTCACGGAACAAAGCATTGCCATATAATTGATAAATGCATGAATTGTGGTGATTCCTCGCACACTAAGGACGACTGTCCTGTGAAGGAAGATTCACAAAAAATATAAAGGTTCAAATTGCGTTGAAAACCATAAATCAAATTTTGCAAAGCTGTTTTGCAGGCGCGCACTAAACGTCAGGTTGGAAACAATACACGTTCCTAACCAGCTACTATCCATTTTCAGCTTGTAATATCGATCAGCGAAAAACAAATTCCTACCAAACCGTCGGTAGAAACAACGGACAGGTTTTTCCATCGGTAACTGTTGCTTAAAACGCTCAACGAGGAGCAAATATGTACTATTTCGATACTTGCAGGCCCCAACAGGGTTCAATCTAACCGTGTTGTTAACGATGTTCAACATGTAAATGGACCTACCTGTGCTGCCGTTGCAGCAGGTAGGAACCAAAACTAAAATTACCACGGGAATTCTGATGAATTTCCATCTTCCAGTAACATTTGAAATATCTCAAGAAATCATTTTTTTTTTTGGGTTTATTTTGATTCGCAACGACTGACGATCACTAAAGTTTTTCTCGTCGTCTTCAACGTAGAAAAAAAAGGAGAGAGTTCCTCTCCCATGTGCGCATCAATAAACAGAGTGCACACAATAGATCGCTAGAATAACTATACAAGCCACAGTGGTACATGAGCGGCTTTCCATGCGTCAATTTTTGCCTGTTGCAGTGGCGGACTTGGTCCGTTCTACCACCTACCCCGCAGTGGGATGTGAGGCAAAAATTGACGTCCATGGTTCGAGTACCACTGGATACATGCCCTTTCGCTCAATTTTTCTAAAAATAAAAACATCTGTTCTATTTCCAGCCTGCCGCACACTGACGGAACTTTCAACACTTTCTCTTCACATCTTTCATTCTAGCCAAAAACATTTATGTTCACTCTTGGTGGCTCATGGTGATGAGCGAACATCTCCTTCTACCTCAAAACCTTATTAGAGAGCTCCAACGCCCAAAAAGCAGTTTGAGAGCTCCCATAATTTCAGTTTGGGTCTTACTAGTCGTATTGAGGATCAGGTTTCCAGGGAGTATCTGAATATTTTCTCTCAATAATTTGTTTTATGATTCTTGGGGAACTGATTTGGATGAAGTAAAAACTATAACTACAAAAAAATGATGGGATTTTCTATATCCTCATCAAAAAACTCCTAAGTACCTTGTCTTTCTTGGTAAAACTATTTACCAGATGTTTTCTATCTAGCAATACTTTCCAGATAAGCATGATAAAAATCCGGCAGAGGCTTCTAGCTACCGACCAATCAGTTTTCTTTCTTCAATAAGTTTTTTGAAAAAATATTTTTGAAAAGAATGACGCTTCACATCTATACAAACTCAATTTTTGCTGATGAACAGTTTGGATTTCGCCATGGGCATTCAACTACGCATCAACTTTTGAGAGTTACAAATTAAATTCGTTCAAACAAAGCTGCTGGCTGCTCCACTGGCGTTGCTCTTCTAGACATAGAAAAAGCATTCGACAGTGTTTGGCACGAAGGCTTGATTTCGAAACTGAAAAAGTTCAAAACTACTACTAGAACTAGAATTCTAAATCTGATCAATTGTCTGTTTGAGCTGGTGTTCCTCAGGGTAGAATTCTTGGGCCAATACTATATAACATGTTCACTTTAGATCTCCCTGATTTACCTCAAGGCTGTCGCAAATCTTGCTTTGCTGATGACACAGGCGTTTCCTTTAAAGGAAAAAGTATTCGTATTATATCCTACAGGAGGCTACAAAAAAGTTTGGACATTTTTACAGATTATTTTCAAAAATGGAAGATTTCTCCTAATGTTTACAAAACTCAACTTATAATATCCCACAAAAGCGTAGAGCTGCATTTTTGAAACCAAGTAATAGTCATACGGTCACTATGAACGGAGTTTCAATTTCTTGGTCAAATCAAGTAAAATATCTTGGACTGATGCAGATTTTCCGTTGCAATTCTTTTTTACGGCTGGCTCGCTGTTCCGGACACCAACCCCCTACTTTTCGGAGGACCATAGTGCACATTTGAGCTTAGGGTCCTTTTCTGGCACTCGGACGTCGATCAGCCGCTCCTCCTGGAGAACAGACGCTCAGGTTTGTAGAAGCAAACCCCTTCTTCTCTGTCAGCCTACGACTAAAGTTCCCACCGGGGTTGGTTACTCGATCTTCCATTAGGTTGCTCGCAGCCCAGCCGGCACCGCGGGGAGGTAGGGATAGGAGTTACTGAACAAGAGGACCACTAAATAGGGTCTATTTTGAAACCTGCAGGTACGTGATGTGCCAGTGGTACGCATTGTTCAGTCATTTGTCAACCATGTATGTATGTATGCATGTATCTTGGACTGATAATTGATCAAAAATCAACTTTTAAAGATCAGAGGGCATTCAAGCCAAATTTAATAAATATATAAAATGTATATATCCTCCTACAAACAGAAAATCCAAACTTTGTTTGAAGAACAAACTACTGATATTTTTAGACCACATTTAACACATTTTTAGACCGGTTATGCTTTAGGCTGTGCCAATATGGTCTAGTTGATGTGCTACTAGGAAAAAAGCACTTCAATGGATTCAGAACAAACAAAACCACCCTGGTTCAGTACTACTGAATTACATAGAATTTCGAACGGGACTCTAGAAGGAATGTTTAACAAAATCATTAATAATTAGAGACAAAATTCATTGCAATCGAAGATCAATTCTCTCTATAGATAAGAAACAGTTTTAAGAAATCAATAGTTATTCTTCGCATATAAGGTTTAAATGTTAATTACTTAGTAGGAGCACCTAGGATAATATATGAATGTAAAATATTGTAAAATTTGGAATAAACAAAGAGTTAAAAACGATCCCGCGAGAGTGGGGTGCAGCAGAGGTTGGAGAGATGCAGCCGCGAATTGAGTGTTGTGGCGTGAAATGCGACTTTTTCCTTTTTTCAAACTCAAAATACCTTGGAAAAAAAAAAAGATTTGAGTCCACTGAGGATATAAAAGAGAATGCGACAAATGAGCTGGAGGCCATCTCTCCGGTGAACTATGAAAAATGCATGACAAAACAATGCAAAGAAAAGAAAATTGGGAAAATTTGGTTGTAGAAGGAGATGTTCGCTCATCACCATTAGGCACTAAGAGTGGACAGTAATGTTTGCTAGAATGATAGATATGAAGAGAAAGTGTTGAAAGTTCCGTCAGTGTACGGTAGGGTGAAAGTATAATTGGAGTATTGAAAATTGAGCGATTGGACATGGGTAAAGTAGTACTCGAGCCAAGGACGTTACTTTTGCCTAACATCCCACAGGTCAAGGCACGGACGAATCCGCCACCTAAACAGGCAAAAGTCATGTGTTGGATCGCGCTCATGTACCACTGACAGCTTCGTGATAGTTTCTAAAGGTAGTTTGTATGCACTCTGTTTTGATGCGCACATGGGAGAGGAACTCTCTCCTTTTTTGAATTTGTTTTGATTCGCAACGTCTGAGATCACTCAAGTTGTTGGCATAATTTTGTTATTTTTACAATTTTCCGATACTTTTTGATGATAGTGTATCATTACTTTTTTTGACGTAATCCTCAAAAAAGCATTTGTCATTCTATCGATTACTGCTCATAAAAGCATCTCAAACAACAAAAGTCAAGAAAAATACTGTTGAAAGTTTATTTCTGTGTAGGCTGTAATGGATGGGACAACCTACACAGAAATAAATCTTGTAGTAAAAACTACCATTTTACCCGACTACGCCTATCTTTAAAACTACCATGAAATTTCAGTCAAATTTACTATGTTTATTGTAAAACCTTCAACGTTTGTGGTATATTTGACAGACCTCATATTGATATCAACTGCACCATGGTTGATCTAATTGCAGGCGTGGTAAAATCAAACGCATTTATAGTCAGGTGAAAATTGCTGGCGCTCAATTTAACCCTCGAAATGGTAGTTTCTACTGCGGTTTTTCTTTGCGTGTAGTTTTGGTTTAGCAGTATTATCTAAACAAAACCTGGTACTTTCAGTGGAATGTGCATAATATCGGTGATAAACAATAGATTCCAACGAACAACTCTTTTTCTATAAAAATCCGCATGGAAGAGTTATGCCTTTTTGGGTAGATTATATATGATTGCTTGACTTATTTCATAAAGACTAATAGAAATTTAAGAGTCAAAATCTTCAAACGAGTCAAAATTTCATGACTGAATGATGGTTAAAGAACGCCAAGAATGTTCACGATAGTTCGTTTTTCGTAGTGATAGTAAGATGCTAACAAAAACGCGACGCGAGACAAGACACAACACTTATCGTTCTTACAATTTAAAAAATTTTACCTTTTGGTCGAACGGTTTAGGGCACGATGCTGCCCATCTACGGGACTATGTCTTGCCCGAAACCGGTCGACCAAAAGGTAAATTTTTAAATTGTATGAACGATAAGTGTTGTGTCTTGTCTCGCGTCGCGTTTTTGTTAGTGTCGTGTAGTTCTTACGTCAGCATAAAAATCATAACAATAAGTGATAGTTAGATGGCCAGTTTTTTTCATTGTCGTATGATGGCCGTGAGATTTACCAAAGCTGACGAGTTCTTACAGTGAAAATTAATTTAGCTTATATTTCGAAAGCTAAGGTAGGCCTCACGAATTTATTCCTTTTTGCTGCAAAGAGCTCCGAATATGTTGTTGCAAATAAAAAAAACCCTTGAACAACCCAGGTTACCAATAAGCAGTTCCAAAGCGTCTTCACGGCAGCCTATCAAGCAATTATGTCGCCTTAAACGCTTCATAAATGCCGCTTTTGGCTCAATATACGGCTGATTGACTGCAATGCTATGATTATGCTTTCTTAATGCTATTTTGCATTCGAAATGCTTTTTACAGGCTACAAGCATTTAAATAGCATTTGAAACACAACTTTACAACAGATAGCATTCAAGATGCTGATATAATGCTAATATAAAGTTTAATGTTGATTTACCGCATATAAGAATGATCCTTGCTTACCTAGGAAGTTATCCAAAAAGGTGTTGCGCGACTACGACGGTAGATGAATCAGTCGACAGCATTTTGATATTTTGTCACTGAATTCTGGTAAATAATCTAACAAAGTTTTTCAAATTTGATTACAGAAAGTACAGAGTTGAATCTGTTGTTCGGTAAAATATTACATCAGAAATTTGGTGTGTAGGCCAAACAAACATGTGCAACTATGAAAGGAGACCGAAATAAAAAAAAAACGTTTTCGTTTATTCCGGACGACTGCAGCCGAGGTTGACCTCGGCCGAGCTATGGTATGAGGAACGCATGCTTTGCCTTATGAAACTCGTTTAAGTCCGCATTGGAAAAGGAAATCATCGACCTACGTTGCGCTATTCAACCCATTTCAGTCTTCAATATTACACACGCTTTGGCGGAACGGGAAGATTAGATTATAAACAAGAGACCTACTCAACGAGTAGCAGAAAGATGTTGTATCTACTCACATCTATAGATATTGAATTGCAATCAGTGGAACCGGCGAAAGGCATCCATAAAATCGAAAACCCATGACTTCCTATAAAGCTAATCTAATTCAATCGTTTTTGCTCGGTAGAGAATAGAGAACTTGATTACCCCGATGATCGTTATTTGGAATCCATTGCTGCTAACATTCTCACTCGAAATGCCATCGACAACTCAATGATCCACTGGCCAGTCAACCGGTAGATGATCGTATTCTATCACTTTGACGTGATTGTCCGTAATGGTTTGCAGAATTCCCGCTTACTATTCAATTGGCTGGACGATAATAATGCAAAAAGCAAACGATCGATCCGTGAGTTGCGTTCGGAACGAAAATTCGCCACACAACACCAGACGCCAGACCGAGGCGGCAGTCGGGCGAAAGAGTTAAGTTTTTACAGCTTTATTTTTTCTTTCTGTAATATATGTATACCTACTGCGTTGTATAGAACTCAGAACCGGACCGTATGGAAGATAAACAAAACCCATATTCCCAAACCACAGCAGCACGCTTTTGTTCATTTAAGGAGTAGTTATTGTGTCAATGGTTGTGTTGATTATTTTTAAAACAAGCCATGTGTGTCTTGGGGCAGCTTTTATCTGAGTGATAATTAGATCACATAATGAAGTTATCGTTGGATGTACATCTGTTTCGTCCAAATATCACCTGAACAGTAAGAAAATTGAAGAAAACATATTTTTGAACATCCCTGGCTCCACGGGTTACACGGGGAACTAGCAAGATGAAAGCGGTGGCGGCGGTGGTGTATGCATTTCAATGATAATTGTGTAATAATAGTGCACCAACGCACTGCACTGCCCACTAGGGCAGCGGGCTATTTGTGTGGGACTATGATGTCACTTCTACCGCTGCTGGCTTGAAACCGGTTGATTAGTAACGTCTGTAGGAGGTTGATGAGTATCCGTCGACGTTGAATAAAGGGACTGCTTGTATATACTGTTCTTAAAGGCATCATTCAAGCCATTGTTTAGGTGCCAAGTTTGGTGGGCGACTGAAACTATAAGCTCTGTTACGTTGCAAGTTTGTCTGAACATATTTGTTTACAGTATTTTTTTTTAGAAAAATTTGGATTGAACTTATGTTTTAATTTACTACTCCAGAATCTGGAAATAGTTTTTTGTCATGTTCTACAGTTGAATTAGTCAACGGTTATTTAGGGTGTTGATTTCATTACTCGAGAAGACGTGAGAAAACAAATATGAGAATCCGTGCAGGAATACCTTTTTTTATGAATCCGTTATTTTGATCCTGTTCAAAACTTCAGCTAGTTGGTATTGATAAGCATGACATAAGAGATATTAAATGTCAAACAATCATAACTTAAAATGGCATGCAAGATAATTTCAGAATAAAACTTGTAAATCAGGTACCGTCACTCCAGTATTATGGGTAATTCGTTGATTTATTCTGATACTGGACATCCCAAATAAAAAAGCAAGATTGTAAAGTAATTTTGCATAATTTTGTTTCATTTCTCGCTATGGATCGTAACTTTGAGAAAAAAATGCAACATTTAGTTGTGGGCAAAAATGTAACACAGCAATTCCGATGACTCACAACAATCCAATCTTGCTTTGGAGTTCAAACTTAAGTTCTACTGTTGTAACAGTAGCTCTATTCACAATACAAAGTTGCGAAATGTATTTAAACGTAATCAATGAATGCCCTGGAAAGCTACCAGACATTATGAGGTAAACTTGGGATATTCTATGTCATCCAAACTGGCCTGGAGTTCAGAACTTAAGATCTACTGTTGTAACAGTAGCTTTATTCACTATACAAAGTTATGATATGTATTCGAACATATACAATGAATGTCCTGGAAAAAAATATGAGATAACTAATGTTGGAATATTCTATATCGTTCGAACTCTCCTGGAGTACAAAACTTAAGAGCTTCAGTTGTAACTGTAGCTTTTTGGACTATACAAAGTTACGATATGTATCCAACCATGTTCATCTGTTCTTCTTGATGGTCAACTAACGGGGTATAGTTAAAAAATGAGAATTTTCTTTAAGGGCCACAACAAAAACACGTTTATAAAAAGGAAAACTGATTGATTTATTTTGAAGGCATGCCTCTTTACTTTAAAAATCAATAAGCGAACATTTGAATACAGTCCGTCATCAGCTGTTCGACGAAGCTTTGTCCTGATGTTTGAACAGGAGCGTTGTGCAGTGCAGCTTCTTTATCGATTTGGCGAATGCATCTTTTGAGTCTATTGGTCAGTTGTTTACAGTCTTTGGCTCTCCAGTTGTTTTTGTACTCCAGCTCAGAACTCAAATATCCAAAGAAATCTTCAATCGGGCGACACTGGGGCAAATTTGTTGGATTGCGGTTTTTGGTACATACGGGATGTTTTGGCTTTCCAAGAAGGCTTTTGTTTTTCTCGCATAATGCGACAAAGCTTTATCCGGCAAAAACACGTAATTTACATCTGCATGATATGTTTGAAGATATAGAATCAATATTTTCTTCCTGCTTCCTGAGAATGCCAGGATACGATAGATGGTTGAAACTGGAAAATTCTCGGTTTTAAAATGGTTCACAGTAAACTTTTTCCCGTGATTTATGTTCGTTTGGTAGAACTGTACAATCCACTCTTGTAAATGTTCTTGCTTCGATGCAAGTAATAACAACTGAACAAGTTGGAACAAAAAAAAAAAAACATACAATTATGATGGGGAGACAGAGAGCATTGATTCACATAATCTCTCTTTTCTCTGTGCACGTTTTGGTTAGGTACTATATGAGAGAGTTGAAATCATACTCATTCTTTAGTTACACCCCGTTATTTATAACTGACATTTATGACTTGGGTTGATGCCGTCAATTTACTACTCCAGTCCATTCATTAGCGGATAGCCCATTTCAGATATACGTATACAATCTTAGATCCTAAGTTTCGAAGGACAGTTTGGATGACTTGAAACTATCCTATGATGTCTGTGGATGTCCTAGAATAATCATGATCAGATTTATCGTAGCTTTGTATGACCCAAAAGGCTACGGTTACTAATGTATATCTTAAGTTCTGAACTCAAGGTCAGTTTTTATGAACTTGACATTCCGGGGTAATCTGATAATGACTGGTGACCTTACAGAAGATTTACTGAATGTGTTGCATGAGTGCATATCGTCACCTTTCAAAGGTTATAAAGCTACTGTTATGACTGTAGATCCTAACTTCTCACCTCAAGGGAAGTTTTGGTGCCCTATAACATCCCAAGATATCTCATCATATCTGCTGACCTTCCAGAAGAGTCACCTAATTTGGTCAAATACATATTATTACTTTGTTTAGTCCAGAAAACTACAGTTACAGCTGAAGGTTTCAAGTGTTGAACTCGAGGATAGCTTGGATAACGATAGCTGAATATCCATATGAATATGTTTCAATACATATTGTAGCTTTGCATACCTCAGAAAGCTTTTTTTTTTTGCAACGCTATTGGTCTTGTGTTCTGATCTCAGAGGTTAGTTTGGATTACCTAAAACATATTATGTTGCTTTATAATATTAGTTGACCTTTTTAGAATATTAATTAAATATGTTTTTGAATATTTATTGTTGTAACTTTGTTATTGCCTAAAAGCCAATGACTGTTTACAACTTTAAATCTTAAGTTCTGAACACCAGGACAGTTTGGATGACCTAGACCATCCCAAGATTATCGTCCATCCGTAGATTACGTTCTAAAATATATTTATCTATGTTATCTCTACGTTCAAAAATATTCACTGCCCAAGTAACACACAAAACATCTTTTTAGAATGATTTATAATTGTTTGTATTATAAATGTATTATAAACGTATTGCAAAACATGTCAAGTTCGTTGCGGTTTGTATTTCTCGTATTCTATACATCACTCTGACTAACGGTCGAGCTAAACCTACTCTTTCCACTGCTGCAAGTGATAAATATTTTATAATTTTTCTTAAAAACATGTTTTCTTACGTTTAAAAAACATAAACAGAGCAAGATTATATGGGTAGTTCTCTTCGTTGATAACATTACTGTAGTGTTTTTGCAAAACGTGTGTTTTTCATAACGATGAATTTATTGTACAAGATTGTGGTTTCACTGCCAACGGGAAGCAAATCATAGATACTCATAGTTGAATTTTCAACAATCGAAATTGGCTTAGCAAAGAAGCTAGAAACCCTATCACAGCAAAGGACTAGTTTTCAAATCTACGCTTGGCGTGTTTTATTTTGTATGAGTTATTTTTGCATTTGTTTTGCAAAGATATCACTTTTTTAACTTTTACGTCTTATTAAGTATGATATAAAGCATTATACACTTCAATGGATAACCTGTTTTTGTCATTTGACGGTTCTGTCAACACTTGTTTAAGATCGCTGTGTTGCTAGGGTGAATATGCTTGAATACGTGACGTAACTGTGTATAGCAAAAGTTACTGTTACTACCATAATTCAAGTTCAAAAGGAAACTCAGGACAGTTTTGGATTACAAAGTTATAAATAAACCTACGTCAAACACCTCGAATGCTTTCCGGTCGACTTTATTTTGGCGTCAGGTTTTCGTAGCCTTACAAAGCGGCCTTAGAGCCTCGTACTTAAACAACCACGTATGAATGGCCCCTTACAGGATCAGAGTCTTATACAAATGGTGCTGCTCTTTTTGTCTGCAAGCTACTTCAGCTGGTTCGAGACCGTAAAACGATCAATTCGCAAGCTCAGAACCGCGCCTTTACCTCGCGAGTAACCTCATTGCATCGTACATCACTAGGTAGATACAAATTCTTCCACTACTTCATATTGTCACCACCAGCACCACTTCGCTACCCACATCACTATTGCCCCGTTACCGGCGATAATGTATTTCACATACATTGGTATTAATTGTGATACTAATTCTCGCTGTCTCTCTTTTTAAAGGCTCAAATGCCTCTTCCACGTCGTGACAGTCAAAGATTTGATATCGATGTGACCATAAAATCTATGAGCATGTGCAATTTCGTGACAATGGTGCTGTTCGCTGGTACCAAAAACACCCTAATAGCTCCTTACGAAACGGTGTTCAGCAGTTCGAAAAGCCTTATTGCTTCAGTCCATCTAAGGTTAGAAATATGTCGAAATCTCGCCGCACATGACTTCGATCCATCAGCGTAGCACGAATCAGTATAATTTGTTTCGTCGTCAGGAAATATGTTCGATCTGCAGAACTCGTTTATATTTACTGAATCGAACGCCGCCTTGAAATCAATTAACAGATCTGCAAGTTGTACTCTCGAAATTTATCAAAAAGGATTTGTCGCAAAGGTAAACATTTGATCCATCGTTAATCGGCCTCTCGAAAACCAGCCTGGCCGCGAAGGGCTGCTCGGCGGTCTCAATTTGTTAAACAAAATGCGTGACATTATTCTGTGGCATTCTCCTCGCTTGTCGTCACCTTGTACCCAGCCCGCCAAAACTACTGGCCCCACGAATATGATTACATGCCTTGAGCAACATGAACTGTTTGGGCCTTCAGAATATCCCAAGACATCGCATTATGTCATTGACCTTCCACACTGTT